>CM053786.1:618144002-618494002 GCA_028749045.1 Cupressus sempervirens | reverse complement strand
ATAAAAATATGATAGTTCACCATGATGATCACATAATGTAGGAGAATAAATAAATCTATAATATTTAATAATAAGTTGCAAAACATCAAGGATTGTAAAGACTTCATAGTCTACATTCTTGTATTTTTCTCTTCTAAAGTTGTTTCCCACTGTTTATTTTCTCATTGCGGTCATATGTGAAGGGTGGAATTATCCTCAAGCATTCCATTCACTTAACATGGGATACAACCAAAAATTTCAATATTGCTCTTTCTCTTAGACCTCTATCATTTATGGCTTTTAAAAGAGTCAGCCCTTGAGAATTGTGAATAGTCAATGCCCATGCCAACCTTAATGGTAGTTGGAAGGTCCTACCCCTCTGCAATGGTGCTATTGGTATAATGTTTGGATGATGATCATAAAATGGTACTCCAGAGTAATTATCAAATTCAACTGTAACATATGTCAATGGCTTAGGTGGAGCAATTCATGGTTTGTAGAAAATATTTCTAATATATCCTAGTGCTCCCTTTACAAGATCGACTTCTATTCATAGATTTGTAGTGAGCATTACTCTTGCATTGTTACTAATCAATAACTCAATATCCATTTCTTCAATTGATAAATCTTTAGTTCTATCACCATTCCTTGACTTGGTTGCAAGGCTACGTGCAACAAGATGTCTTAAAGAATGTAAGATCCTCATGTTATGGTTATGAACATTGTCATTTGTAGAGAACAATTGTACTATCTTATCAAACTCATCATTGTTGGAAATATCTAATCTTATAAGTTTTATTGTCATGAGCAAGTTCTAGTCATCTATTTGTGGATTTACATCTCTCAAAGTTTTGAGAAACTAATGAAATCTTTGTTGTTTAATATTTTATCCATGTTGCCTAAATACTTTATCTAGTATAACCACTATTGTGAATTAATACCACAATAAAAAAATTCTTTTTTGTTGCTATCATATGCTGGTATATCATTAATAGGGGGTAATTACCCCAAATCACCAACTAAAATAATAGATACTCCTGAAAGATAGTTGCAAAATTTTAAGTTATATCCATAAAGTAAAATCACAAGATATACATTCTATATGACCAATGTTAATAAGAATTACGAGACATTAATAGTACCATATGGTGTAAGGAAAGGGATGCCTCCAAAGCTTATTCCTACATTCTCAGGGAAAGCTTGTCTAAGTCAATAATCTATATTTTATAGCATGTTTTGGCCAATGAAGCTCATTTCATCAATCAAAATATATCTTATATTTTCCATCTCTTGTTGAAAACTTGTAAGTCTTATCCCTTCTAATTGTGCATAATCTATAATTTTTATCTGCAACTTTGAATGAATGGTAGACTCTCCTATATTGAAAGTAGTAGCTCCAGTTGGTCCAAGAAATAGAAGTGGAGAAGGTTTTTCCATCCCTTCCATTTGTTGATGGCACCAAAGACTTTCATGTCCATATCGTTCCTTGAATTATCATAAATAAATGATTTCCCACTTGATTGCTATGGTAGTGTGTCATAATAATGTCAATTGCCTTTTGTTTCTTATGATTGAGAGTTGTAAAGTTCATGCACTATGGAATGTCATGATACATAAGACATCCATGCCTTTTCGTTTTAGATATGAAATTTATTGCTCAGATTGTCTCCTCTTTAGTTTGATATTCACTAAACCGATTTATATTTCCATCAATATCTCTCCTTCCCAACATGTCAATTTTAGAAACTAGTGTATGTTGACCACGGTGTAACCTAGATATTATTTCCCACTCATGTTCTGTAGTATTTTCCTAAATGGCTCCATTGTCTTCTATCTCTGAATCACTTGAAGGTTCATAATTTCTTACATGTTCTTGTCTTTGGACATGACAAGGATTATAGTTGAGTGACTCCCAATTTGTTACTATAGTATCATCGTCATGACCAATGTACCTCTAAAAAATATAAAAAGTTTTGTATAGTAACAACTCAGACAAACAAAAGCCCACCCACTTATCAAAATATCATGGAGGAAAAGAAAAATACCTAGGAAACACTCTAACAATAGTTGTTTTCTTTATTGGCCCCCATTTATTATCTCCTCCCTTTTTAGAATTGTACATCCAAGACCTTTTCGCATCAATCAAACTGATACCTTATATACAAAGTGGTCTTTTTTTATAACCATCAATAAAAGATTTTTTGATTTCTTCTTCATTTCCATCATCATTGATTACTATAGGTTTGAAAAAATCATCTGAGACATTTAGATTAACAAAATTTATGCTACACTCGACCAACAGAAGTTCTAATAGCATATGACATGTTTCTTGAGCTCCAATATTTCTTTCTATAACTGTCTCTATCAAAAGCTTTCTATATGCCCATGATGCTAAATCATCAGGATTTTACAGATTTGAAAGATTCATCAACATTTGTTGATATATTTTAGAGCTTCTCTCTTTTTTTGTATACTTTGTAATATATTGGATCACTGCGTGTCTTCAAAGGACAGGTTGCCAATCAACATTGACCCTCTACAATTACAATATGTATTGATTGTGTTTATTAACTCTGTCATCATTTCTTGTCAGTACAAATTTTTTTCTCACTCAATTTTGCATTGGTATATAACTTTGACCCCTCTGAATTCAATTTTCAAGAAGCATTATACCTAAAACATTGATCAATACATATGTTTTTAACCCAACTTGTTGAAAAATGTGATATAGAAATTTAGACATCAAAATTTTGAATTTGATTAACCTAAAACCTATTCTTCCTCTTTTTTATGAAGCAATGTGCTCTCCCTATAGACTATGTGTCTTTCAACACAATTGAGTATATGTTCATAATCCTAGTCTATATCCATCTTAGCAAGTTGCGTTGTATTCTTGAGGCATTAATGCTGACCAAAATTCTACAATACTTAAAAATAATAATTCATGTATTATTCTATTGAATATATATGAGAAGCACATATTAATATTTAACTCATAATTTATAATATGAAACTTACATGTATATTTCATTGATGTGGATAAAGTCTAAGATTCCATGCATGAATAATCGAGTCAAAATATCTCTTTGCACTTTTTTGTTCATCCTCATTTGACAAATTAATAGTGTCCATATTTGGTGCCCCTTCAAGCCATTAGAAGTCATGAACATGAGCTGAACTGCGATGTTACCAAACATATCTACACCAAAAGTCCTTCACTTTCATACATTTTTCAAGTATTTCTTTCCTTTAAACATTGTAGTCCTTAAGTGCATGTAATACATGACTATATGTAGATAGTTGATGATATTCTATCTTTTCCATCTTTGAACCTGTCGTAAATCAATAGGTTGTGTACCAAGCATTAGTGCATGTAAATTGGGTGATTTCATATTTGTCGTACTTAATACAAAGAAAATTGTAGGCATACCAAGTTAGTGAAGCAAGTCAGTTAATTCTTCTTTGCATTTTTCCCAAAATGATCTTGTCCTTCTTAGACTTGTTTTGAACCACATTAGCCTATCTAAAATATTATTATGTGGTATATTCTCCATATGTTCATGTAGTTCATTGATAGTACTTGGCATGTCTTGAAAGCTCCTTTTTGCAAAAACAACTATTGAACTTTTTGCATGATGTCCAATTACCATGTTCATCATAATATACCTAAACCATGGATGATTCCCAAAGTTGTGATCCCTATATTTGATCAAATTCTTTGCAAATTCATGCAAGTATACTTGTTTCATTCTAGGCTCTAAAAAATCACAACTTCCATCTAGAAATAATGTTAGGAAATCCATATCCAACAACTCAGATGTGACATGCTCATTCATAGGTAAAGCATCTATAGATGGCCACTCAATAAAAGAAAATAGAACTGCATCAATATTTTAAACCCAAGCATAGATTAATTTTATTTCTCTTTGAGTATTAGGTGGCCTTGAATGTGAAAATTCCTATCACAGTCACTGATTATTAATCTTCTATTGTAAATGATTATTAAACTTCTAAAAAAAAAATCCTAGCTAATATTAAAAAATAACACAATTGCAACTTCACCTATAAAATACAGAAAGAAATTCACAACACAAAGAACACAATGTTTTTGGACAAATCATCCCTAAAAAAAACCCTAAGGGAAAACCAGTTCTATAGATGAGGAAATTTTATTAACTTCAAAAAATCAAGAGATACAAAATTCCTTGCCTCTCACTGGAAAAACTCAAACAACCTCCTAATTTCTCTTGCTGATATTCCTTTGCTACTATCCCAAACACTATCACTGCACCCTTGCTAACATTGGAAACTCATTTTCTATCACTGCAAACACATTTGCTAACATTGCAAATGTTTCTATTTGCTTGTTCAAGATTCTCCAATATTCTCAAAGATTCTTATTCTCCAACTACCCCCCTTGACCCCCTTTTATACTACTCCTATTGGAAAACCAATGGCCAAGATTGATTCTAAATTGACAGTCAAGATTAAAACAATTCAACAACCCTAAACAAGTTGGTTTCTAATTGCTTCTAAAAGAGGTCAATTAATTAACAAATATTTGTCCCTATACTAATCAATTTGTTAGTAAAACAATTACTTTCTAATTAACTACATATGGATGAATAGTTGTCCAAAGCTACCAAAACTAACACTCCCTCTTAGTGAGGAAGTTTTTCTACATGACACCTAACTTATCTCTAAAGAAGATGAATTTAACCTTCCCCAATGCCTTAGTAAAAATGTCTACTACCTGCTCCTCTATAGGTATGTACTATAGCTAAACAACCCCCCATTGTACACAATCTCTGATGAAGTGATACCTAATGTTATATCTTTAGACCTATCATGAAATACTGGATTCTCAGACAACTTGATGCAACTCTGATTATTGCAGTGTATGATAGTAGTCTCAACCTTTTGGCCAAACAAGGCTACTAACAACTTCTAAAGCCATATAGCTTCACATGTTGCCATGCTAGCTGCTATGTATTTTGCTTCTACTAAACTCAAAGTAGTGGACTTTTTCTTCCTACTGAACCAAGATACAACTCTTGATCCCAAACTAAAACAACACCCTAAAGTGCTCCTTTTGTTTGATGTACTTTCGGCCCAATCTGCATTAGTATAACCCATCAACCTTATACCTTCACCTCAAACATATCTAATCCCATACTCAATTGTACCATGTAAGTAACACAACACATGCTTGAGCATTTTCCAATGCACTGTCTTTGGTTCAACCATGAACTGGCTAAGTGAGTTTACTGCAAATACAATATCTATCCTAGTGTTGACCAAGTACATAACCAAACCAATCAACTGCCTATATAAAGTGTGATCTACATCATTTTCCTTAGATGTATCTACCTTCCTCTAATTCGTGATCATGGTTGTAGACATGGCTTTGCAATCCTCCATCCTGAATCTCTTCAAGATTTAAATGCAATATTTCCCTTGATCAAGGAAAACCTCTCCATCTATCTGTCACACCTCCATGCCTAGAAAGTAGTGCATAAGTCCTAAGTCCATCTCAAATTCTTCTACAAGGTTCCTCTTGCAATCCTCTATGAGCCCTAGTGCACTTGTAAGAAGAAAATTATCCACATAAATAATAAGAATGAGAACTTCACCCCCAACCACCAAGTAGTAGAGGTTAGCATCTGCTTCACTCTTCACAAAGCCCATTTCTAGCAAGTATGTATCAATGTGCTCATAACACGTTCTAGGAGCCTACTTGAGTCCGTATAAGGCTTTCTTCAATCTGCATATGTGGGTCTCTTTATTGTGTGCTACAAAGCCTTTTGTTTGCTCTATGTATACCTCCTCCTACTCACCATTAAGGAATGTTATCTTAACATCCATCTAATGGATCTACCATCCCATCTATGCTACAAATGAGATCTCAACTCATATATTCTAGTATATGTGGCCACTAGAGAAAATGTCTCCTCATAGTCTATTCCTTCCTTCTGAGAGAACCACTTGGCCATGAACCTTGCCTTGTATTTGGCTTGTTGTCTCTGTTGTCTAGTACTCCTTCTAGGAGCTCCCATAAACTCTTGAGTATTTCTTTGTGTCTCTTGAACCTCATAGTTCCTACTACCAAATCTAGAGGATGAGATATCAACCTATAAGTCTTCTAGATGCATTTCCTATTGTGCCTATTGTTCCATGCTCTATGAATCTTCACCACCTGAGCTTATGCTTTTACTAGTAACTGTACTTGTGTTTTGCTGCCCTTGACTAGGCCTTGGATCTTATACTAGCTAATCACTTTGATCATCTGTTGGCAAGTCTCTAGACCTTCTAAATGCCTTGTCGTCTATGAACCTAACATCATGCTTGGCAATAATTCTTCAGGTCACATGGACAAAAAATCCTATATGCCTTTGAGGTTTCATTGTACCCAATAAAGTACCCCCTCTCTACAATTTGATCTAACTTGGTATGTGTATCACCTAGAATATGACAATATTTCAAACTCCCAAATATTCTGAAGTGAACAATAACTAGCTTATTTCTTGTGAAAGCTTCCTCTGATGTCATCTTCCCTAGCACATTATGTGGAGTTCCCTATTCTGAATATGGATTATTGTACTACATCCCTCTTCCCATAAATAATGAGGCATTTCCTAGTCATGTAGCATAGCCCTTTCCACCTCTAATATAGAATGGTTCTTCATCTCAGCAATTCCATTTTGTTGTGAATTATAAAGAATAGTCCACTCTCTCTTGATTCCTTCTCTGGTGTAGAACTCCTAGAAGTTATTTCCTTTTTGCTCACCTCCATTGTCTGACCAAAGAACATTTATCTTCCTTCCTGTCGAGTTCTCCACAAAAGCCTTAAACTCTTGGAACCAACTAAAAACCTCATCCTTGGTCTTTGAGAAGTATATCCAAGTCTTCCTAGAGAAATCATCGATAAAAGTAACATAGTACTCATATCCTCTGAGAGACTTTGTAGACATCGGTCCACAAACATTTGAATGTACTAGATCAAGAACATCCTCAGATCTAGAGTCACTCCTTGGAAAAGATGCTTTCAAAAACTTCCCTAACATGCATTCCTTACATACATCATATGCTATGTGCTTACTTTTGGAACACCTCTCACCATTTCACAAAGCAATTTGAATGCTCCATGATGAAAATGGCTTATCCTCCTATGTCACACCTCTCCAAAATCTCTAGGATTATTGTTTCTTATGAGTGCCTTAGGAGTATCAAGCTGCATACTATAAAGGTGACCACACCTAACTCTAATAATTATGGGCGATTTCCAATCCTTGTGCTTAATCAACACATGTTTCCCTCTAAATAATACATTATACCCCCTATCCTGAAGAACAGTTACATAAATCAAATTCATACCTAAGCCTGGCACATGTAGTACATCATGAAGTGGAATTATCTTCCCATTCTCCCTCTGAAACTAAATAGTCCCTTTCCCAAATGAGTTGAGTTTTGACAAGTTTCTGGTAGAAATTTGGATATTGGTGTTCTTCTCCTTATAACTGGAGAAGTACTCTCTAACTCTTGTCATATGAAATGACACCCAGCTATCTATATACTAGATAGTCTATGAGGTTGAGCTCACCATACAAGCTATAAGTGAAAACTCATCTTCCAGTCTATTGGAGAGTTCTTCTACACTTGCCAAAGTTGCCACCTGCTTATTTTCCTTCTTCCTTTCTGGGCAATCATTGACATAGTGATCATACTCATGACAACCAAAGCACTTGACATTAGAAAGGTCCTTCTTCTTCTCACTTTGTGAATTAGACCCTTTGCTAGACCCCTTCTTTTCTTTCCCTTTCCTTGCTAGGGAAATGTTTTCTTGTTCCACCTCACTTTTTTGACTCTTGTTGGTGCCATTGACAAGACTTAGTCTAAACTCTTGAGTGAAATCAATCCATAGTTGATCCCAACTCGATAAGGTATTTCATCAACTAACAACTTGAACAAAGACACCCCATTGCTTAGTAAACCCATTTAAGGCTATTCTCACTAGTTCATCATCACTTGGGCTATCTCCAACAATTACTAACTCATCCTTGAAAAGTCTAAGCCTGATGAGGTAACTGGTGATGTCTTCTCCTTGGTTCATCTAGGTATTCTTCAAATTCTCTCTAAGAATCGTCTTCCTCTTAGTGGTAGCATTCTAGTACAAATTCAGAATAGTGTCCCACATCTTCTTTATTGTATCTAGCTCTGAGATACATGGAACAATATGATCCTTGACATCATCAAGGATAATCCTCCTTGCCTTGGCATTTTCCTTCTTATATGTTGCAAGATGTGTTTCATCTATAGGTACAAATATACCAGTGGTAGCATAATCCTTGATACCATTATCTTCCAACAATAAAGAAAGTTTGGCCTTCTAGAGACCAAAATTCGAGGCACCATCCAATCTGTCCTGATCTCTCAAACTAGTTGAAGCTATCTAAAGGGATTAAAGCAATAATAAATCTAAAGAGATCAATCTAGGTTTTATAAACCCTCAATTTCTTTCTTAGGAAAAAACTCTTCTACCCTCAACACTACTTTGATACCATGTGAAAATTCTTATTGCAATTGCTAATTATTAATCTCCTATTGTAAATGATTATTAAATTGCCAAAAATAAATTCCTAGCTAATATTGAAAAATAACACAACTGCAACTTTACTTATAAAATACGAAAGGAAATTTGCAACACAAAGAACACAATGTTTTTGGACAAAGTGTCCCTAGAAAAACCCCTAAGGGAAAATCAGTTCTACAGATGAGGAAATTATATTAACTTCAGCATCTCAAGAGATACAAAATTCCTTGCCTCTCATTGGCAGAACTCAGACAACCTCATAATTTCTCCTACTAATATTCCTCTACTACTCTCCCAAATGCTATCATTGTGCCCTTGCTAACACTGCAAGACTATTTGCTATCACTACAAACTCATTTACTAACACTGGAAATGCTTCTACTTTCTTGTTCAAGCTTCTCCAAACTTCTCAAAGCTTCTTATTCTCCAAATGTTCCCCTTGACCCCCTTTATACTACTCCTTTTGGAAAACCAATGGCTGAGATTGATTCTCAATCGACAGTCAAAATTAAAACAACTTAACAACCCTAATCAAGTCAATTTCTAGTTGCTTCTAAAAGTGGTCAATTAATTAACAATTATTTGTCCCTATACTAACTAATTTTTTAGTAAAATAATTACTTGCTAATTAACTATATATGGATGAACAACTATCCAAACTTATCAAACTAGCATTGAATCCATAGAGTTTGTGTGCTAGGGCCATAGCCTTCACCTTTCTTGGTAACTAGAATTCCTGATTCAACTGAACTAGCAGTGCCACGTTATATTACCTTCATCTATCTCCATGAGGGGACCCAAGAATGCAACTTCATTTGCATCAGAATCAAGCTCCATGTGCACCATCTTCAATCTATCAAAAATATTCTCATCTATATTTCTAGGAAAGTCATTAAGAGCACTTTCATTTATTCTAACATCTGCATAAAATTTTCCACTTTCAAATTTTTATTTCAATTCTCTATAGATATGATCCCTATTCAGAGTAAAGTTATATTGTGTACCACATTGATCCCTTCTTCAAGCAATAATGATTGGTAAATGATCAAACTATCTATTTGATATCTAAACTGTATTTGGAATCTTCTATATTCCTATTGAAGCATACCATTTTGGTTGTGCATATTTTTTCTATCATTTTCTAATTCATCATTCACATGGATTTCACTTTCACATTGTAATGTTTCTAGGACATGTTCTACAGATGGAAAGCCTTCATACTCAATGTTTAGTTGATTGTTTGCATTTGTATGATGCTCATGTATGCCACTTGATTGGACTTTAACATGTTGTACTTCATACCTTTGTACATCTAGAAGGACCCTCTTAGAAGTACATGGATTTTTGTTTCTCTATACATTTGTCTGATCTCAATTTTCAATTTCTAGTTGTGCAGTTGATACTTTTGACCTTCTTCTAGCATAACTTTTCTTATTTCCTTGATTTAATGTTATTCTTTATTATTCTCTTTCATTTTTTGTCTTTTTTTGTTATTGATGTCTACTATATTCTCTATGATATTCTCTTTGATATTGTCACTGGTATTCTCTTCTTGCCTCCTCTAATTCAAAATTTAATCTAGGTCTCACCGTATCTAGTATGAAAATAATATTACTAAATTAACATATATTTTTTATCACACTAAGTAATATTTTCATAAAATTAGTAATCCTCATTTATTAGAATGTATATATGATTTATTTGAGGGATACTTTATTTAGCAAACATGAGAAAAATTATAGCAATGAATATTAGTATATAAGTAGTTAAATTTAAATATAATGTTTGCATGAATGAAGAAAAATAACATTTAAAATGAGTAAATTTAAAGTATCCATGAATGGAGACAAAAAAAAAACTTTTTTAGATTGTTGAAAACATATTAATTAAGAAGAAACAAAGGAAGTATGAACAATAAATAAGAGAATACATTAAAAGATTATGGAAAAACACTTTTCTAAAAGAAATATACAAACATGAAGATATATAATAAAAAAATATCATTACATAATGTAAATAAAATATTTTATTTATGAAAACATTGAATACATCATTTTTAAAAGGAATTGTCTAAAAGACCCTCTATTGCAAAACATATGTATACATGATGTTCAATTTTCCAATACAAAATGCTAATACCCATAATAATAGGAAATTTACTTATGAGATAGTGAACTCTCATTTCCCAATACAATAGACTAATACCCAAAACATATGTGGACCTCTACTTAAAAAAACAATAACATATTCAATACCATTGCATTAGTACCCAGCTTCTTTTAACCCATTCATGAGATTGACACAATTGCAATCAAGAATAGGGTTAAAGAGTTTTAGTATGTGGAAAGTAAACTTCATAAAATTGTTGTCGACTAAGTCAAGACTTAAATTTGTCAACAATAATGCCTGACCACAAACAATCATTCTCGAAAATGCCTATTGCCAAATCCAATGGAATGTATTATGGTAGAGAAATTATTGGAGGTCTAGGTCTAATATCCTCAAGAAAAAGCTCCTCTAGAAGAGGTTCTTGTGTGAACTCATTAGTTCTGAAATTATTATATTGACTAAAAAACTTAGGCTTGTAAGTGTTGGCCACATGCCCAATAATAGTGCCAGGGAACCATGCTCCCTGGAAACAATGCTCCTTGGAAACCATCCTCATCAGAATGGACTTCAGCTTCATCCCATAAATGAAGTTTATTTTTTATACCTTTAGCATTAACACAATAAAATTAAAAATATTTTAATCATTTTATTATAAATATATAAATCAATCCTTAATACAAAGTTAAATATTTCTAAAAGGTTCATAATAGAATGCATATGACTACATAGATGTAAAAAAAGTAATATTTATTATTCTATGAATTATTTACATTCTAATTTTTCAAATATGGCGGCATTGTCATCCACTTTTGAAACATTTAAAATGTTTTTAATTATAGCTAAAATTATAATAAATTGCTTACTATTATAGTATCTAAAAATTGATTGCATTGCTTTCCACTTTTCAAAGATTGTTGCCTAAAAGTTAATATTCATATTTTTTAGTTTCATATTAAAAATAAACATAAATTAAAATAAATATATGGTTACTCTAATTTTAAAATAGTAAAGTTTAAGGTAAAACAACAAAATGTAAATTTTTAAAACAATAAAATTTAAGCTAAAACAACAAAATGTAAATTCAAAAACTAAATCTAATTAAAAAATAGTAATATAAATTTAAAATACCAATCTAAATAAATATACTAATCTTAATCCAAAAACTGTTATAAATGAAACTACTTTTGTAACTCAAAATACTAATTATTAAATCTATAGATCACTTTTTTCAAAAAAGTTATTAAGAATAGTTATATGGCGGCATTGCCATCCATATGAAATATTGCAAAACCTAATCTAATCAAAATAATAATCAAAATCAAAATAGTAATATAAATAAAAAATACTAATCTAAAAATATATAGTAATCTTTATCAAAGTACTATTGGGTATGTGCAGGATCATGGTGTACCAAACTATGGACTTAAGTGGCAGTGAAAAACCAGCAAATCAGGGTTATGTCAACTTGACACATAATTTTAAAGTGGTTCTACAATTTATATCAAAAAGTTGTAAGAAAATAATCTGTAGGAAATTGAATCTAGTTTCTAAACTACAAGGCCTTATCTAGAGAAAAAATTATTTGATTGGTCAAAAGTTTGGATTTTAATGCAATACTACAAAAATTTTAGGGTGAAAATAAAAAGTAGGTGTATGTTTGACCACCTTAATCATAATCAAATGATAATATTTTTAAATATAATTTTAGATATAAAAAGTAGACTCATGCCTAGATGTGACACATATTTTTGGGAATTTTTATTCCAAATAAATAATTAATTATGAATTTTTTACTAAACTATTTTCAGAATTAAAAAATTTCAGTGCCTGACCACCTTAACTAGTTCAAAAAAAATCAAAATTAAGTTTTTTTTTTTTTTTTTCTTATACTAGTCAGAGCATAGAATGTGACGCATCTTTTGGATTTTAGAAATCTTATATGGTTTGAAAGTTATAGCTATTTTTCAACCAGTATGTCAATCAACACTTTGTAACTAACTTCATTAGAAAATAAGTAATTATTTCTTACTAAACTCATAATTTAACAAACCTTACATTTATGAAAAGCTAAGAACATTCTTTAGAAACCCTTTTCATTACATCAAATTTTGGTTTAAAAAAAGTCGTCAGCTACATGCTTGACGTAAAAAAACACATAAAAGCATGCCAAAAACACATTTTTGAGATGTTTTAAAGATGACCATATAAGGTTGGTATCGAAAGATATAGTAGGAATTATAAAGGTATTAATTGTTTTCATTTAGTATTAGAATGGGTGTGAAAAAAGTTGGAATAGATTTTGAAATTCTTTGAGGCATTTCAGAACTACATATTTTTCAGATCGCCATTTTTTGGCACACCATGATCCTGCACATACCCTATTATAAATGAAATAACTATTATAAATCAAAATAGTAATAATTAAATATTTGGATCATTTTTTAAGAAAAAAAATTATTAGGAATATTTACATGGCGACATTGGCATCCATGTACGTAATATTATGAAAAAAAACAACATTAATCTAAAAAATACATTGCAAAATATGAACGAATAATAATCTACAAAAATCAAATCTAAATATATGACATGCAACTATATCTAAATAATGTATCAAACATGCAAATGTAGTTTTGAATATAAAAATAAAATTAAAAAATTAAAAAACTAATTAAAAAATATAACATGCAACTAAATGTAAATAGTGTAACTACTATTCTAAATGTGAATAGTAATCTAAATACAAAATAAAAATAAATGAAAAAAAATATTAGAAGAAGTTTACCGTGTTCTTTGATCTTCCTTGATTATCTTCAAATTTGCAATGCTTCTTCTCCAAATTATTTATCTTCCTCTCTTCTTACTTAAAAAATAGTTATTCTACCTCTCAAAAGCAATCAAAGCTTTACTCTCAAACTCTAGTGTTTCTGTCCAAATCTACTCTTGTGCAAATGCAAAGAAAAAATGAAAAGAGTGAAGAGTGTTTTATAATCACAAAACTAACTCATTATCTCCCACAAAAAGGCTCTTTATTGTCCACTAAAAGACTCACTAGTAAATTTAGGGCTAAATTTCTACGCAAAAAGGTCGCAATTTTGACAAGAGTAGGTCGATAAAGCCACCAAACTTGTTGTCAGTCTTTTTTGGTCGGTTTTCAGCCACATTCATTTTGAGTTGCAATTTTGACTTCATAAAGGTGGACTTACCAACATGAATTTCGTCAATTTCTCTAGTCAACTTGAACTGTTATTTTCTCATTTGCGGGTGCAGGTGGTCACAATTGCGATGTAAACCTACATCAATTTAGTGTCTAAATTTTGACCAAAACCCCTTACTTTTCTACGCTGGTGCCATACTCGTGACATTAAAGGCGACCAGTTTGGTGTCACAATTGAGACCAAGATATGTAGAAATTTCGACGCCCTGTCCCAATTATTTTGAAAGCTCTGCTCTCACAAGAGCCTTCAAAACTACACAAAACTTGATTCTAAAGCGTAATTGCTTGATGCATAAGAATCAAGGTATCATGCACATTTCTACCTCCACACCATTGTTTCGTTTGTCAAATGATTTATTTTATACAAAACAATGGGAAGGAGGAAGAAATGTGCATGATATCTTGTTTCCACCAAGCAATTATGCTTTACAACTCAAATTTTGTGGAGTTTAGAAGGCTCCTATGAGAGCAAAGCCTTTGCAATAATTGGCACAACGCGTCTAAATTTTGGTTCCTGCAGGGAAGAATAAAATTAGGAAAGAATTATTTATCAGGAATGAAAGCCAATAATTTCATCTATTTTTCAAACAGATAAATGTGACAAAAAAACTTACAGTCCTAATCACATCATCATAATAGCGCATATATAACTATAACTATAACTATGTGTAAAACCAACATAGTTTACAAATATCCACAATTCAAATACTATCCCTTGATGTTTTCTTTAATGCAAAGTTTTAAGTCAACTATGTTATCGCCCTAGATGTAATACCAAACTGTCATTAGGCTAAAGACTGTAGCAATATTTACAATTTACAAATGCAAGGAGAACTACCCAACCAAAGTAGAAAATGACATGAAAAGTTAACAATCTATCAATTAACAATCTAGATGAAATATTTCTAGCAATTGAACTGTACATTATAGAAACAAAAAATTTCCTTAAAATTGACACCTCACTAGTTGTTCATTTGTATCTGTAATGGCTTCACAAAAGTTGAAAGCTTAAGATTTGTCAAGAACACAAAAGGCACTCGTAGTTCAGCTGCATCAATAAAACTAAAGTAGTTCAGTTGCACGGTGAGGGCAAGGGACTGCCAATATCAATTGTGGAGTTGTAGATAGGTAAGCGATAAACATAAAAAGGTAGTACAAGATTTTAATAGTAATTGTGACCTTCATAGTTTTTCTCAGTAGTTTTGGGTCATTAAATTGGATAGAAAATAGATAGTAAAATGTGAAAGAGAACACACATAATGTCACATAAAAAAAATTTTGCATCCTACATATGAGTATGCATCAAAACTAAATTTTTACCTCCTCAATCTATCTGTATCAATAAAGAAATAAGACATTTTTGTAATATAAAATTCTTGAACCCTATTCCACTGTAATCTTTTAAACTTGCAAAATAAAACAAAAGCCATAAGAACTAAAATGAAAGGATTTATTTCTAACAAACTATCATAGATGCTTTGTATATACCTTAGGACATGATACAAGCTATTTCACAAGCAACACTTAACATTCCAATTTTTTTCTCATTTACTAGAGTGATGATAAACTATATGCAAAGTAGAAATAGTGTAGCATAATAGATGATTACTATCTACAATTTTTAATACTAAAAATTATAAAGAATGTAATACTCACAAGTGTCATTGCCTAAGAGAATGCAACCCAAGTTTATCATGATCTCTGCAGCATTCACTACATTGGGAATATCCTACTTATTTGTAAACACCGGTAATACTACATCCCATAGTTCATCTTGCAAGAACAAGAAACTTAAATGATAAAAAAAATTCTACGGATAACATGAAAATAATTGTTAAAGGAATGAGGCAAATTTTACACATAATAACCAAAGTTACCATGAGAAAGACATGAAATCTTCTTGATCCATTTTCCAATTGTGTTTATACAATCCTAAAAATTCACTTCGATAGTTCTGACTAATTATTGTTGGAAGGATTTTATTTGCTTCATCAAACGAGTGTATATTGTAGTCTTGGCTTCTTGTATTTTTCAAGATAGTATAATTACTCATCTAGTATTGTTCAATCTGAAAGGATGATATTGATATGTTGTTTTTCTATAATGGCCAAAACAAGGGGTTGTTAACCTTTACACAAACAAGGGATGAAAGCATAAACATAGGGCATCAACAACACAACAAAAAAAACCTCTTCCTATGCACTTGGACAAAAGTCTAAGCAACACTACTGTTAGGATTGCAACAAAGGAAACCCCACTACAACTTGTCAACAAGGCCCAAGAGTGATTATTTAAGAGTAAGAATTATTAGTAGAATTTTGTTCAAAAAAAAAGTGGAAGTAGTAACTTCAAAAACATAGGCCCCAAGGCTAGCAGGCATCACACCTGAAATATGGTCTAGCATCCAAAATTGTGACAAGAATGGAAGCGATAGAAGTCTAGCTCAGGCCAACAACATGAGAAGCATCAATATAATAAAAAAAAAAATCTTCTTCATTAGAAAACAAGTCCTTAAAAGGAAAATCTAAAATAGAATCAGAAGCTCTAATTGTCAAATGGTCATTTTTCATGGCCCTCCATTAAGTGACAACACCTATCCAACACAAAGTGGCAATCATTAGGCATGTATCCTATAGAGATGCAATCTCTACAACATAATGGAAAACCCTTATATTCAATGCTTCACCCATGGCCTCTCATCAACCATGATTGAAGTGGAGAGATCTCTACTTCAACTAGAATACAAACATAGAATAGCCCAAAATTGTACTAGATCCATCCAATTTTAGGAACTAGCAAAGGGAATTTCCAACGGCCTCGGGCAAAACAACTCACAAAAGTGAAATGAAGATGAGGAAGGAAAACCCAAACATAACTCACATGGGTATAGCTCAATGTCACCAAACATTAGGGACTTCAAAGAATTAGTCACCCAATGGTGTAAATCTTAGAGGCACTAGAGACTCTAAGAATTTGTAGACCATAGTTCTACACTGATAAAAGTCCATGTTATCACCACAAAATAGGATAAAATTTGCATAAGACTTGACAGCCCAAGCATAGCTCCTTCAACCAAAATTTGACAGATAATTATCTAGAGCATTCAGCGTGTCTAGAACCACCAACACGAGCAAATATCTTAGCACCTAGAAGCCTAGCTTAGCGCTAAACCAGGAGAGTCAAACCCCAACAAAAACTATCCAATGGATCTCTTCCGATGGGGTGTGTTACAAGTATATTAAGTTCCCCTCTTTCTCCAGAGTGGAAAACATCATGAATTTTGAGTTTAGATCTACGTTATGTAATACTGCTTTACTCATGGTTAGAGATCCTTACAGTATATTTAGAGATACTCATTATATCTACTCTATAATAAATGGCAGTGTAATAGCATATAGTATTAGAGTTCATAACCCACATCAAAAGTGGTTAGTTACACAAGAAGAAACATCCAACATGGGACATGAGAAACAAACTTAGATTGATTTCTCCTCTATTATCAGAGAATCATAGTAAGGCACAACACAAATTCTCAAATATTTATAATAATCAACTATCATTTTACTTAGATCCCTATGAAAATGTAGCACTAAAATACAATATACATTGGAGTTAGGAATTTGGTTGACAACCAAAATCAATTGAATTGAAATAAGAAACTTCAGCAAAGAATCAACTAAATATGTAATTTTAAGCATATTTTGCTACTCAAAATATTATGACTTCTTCCTTCTTGACCTTAACTCGTGACATTTTCTAGTTTTATGAGGGGAAACATGATCTCTCCAATTGTTAGTTCTAAATGGCTTCCACCTTAGGTGCATAGAGTCTTTGAACTAGATAGATAAAATACACAACCATGCTAAAGACCATGGAAATAGAGGATAACATGAAAAATACCAAACAAAAAGTTGGATGATGATGAAGACTACAGTGAAGATAGAAGATCCCAGACATCATCAATTAATACCAAACTACCAAATAGAGAATACAAACTTGAAAAGATAAGACACACCTTACAACTAAATGAAACTCTAGAAGCTACCATCAAATGGCATGACATTGAATCATTACCAATAAATGAATACAACATAGAGAACCTACTAGATATGGTATTTCTATTCATTTTTCAAATGAAAGAGTGTAGTAGGTATGCAACCATGACTAAGGAAAGTGCAATTTCACACCATTTGCCATGTTGATGTTGAGATACAGACCTATGCAATCCAATCTCCCAAGGAATAGACAGCACCACGTATCACCATCTTTGCCAAAATAGGATTTGTCATAAAGCAATCTTAGAATAGTTACTAAAATGGTCATAAATTATGTTGTTATAGTAAAAGAATACTTTAACTTAAGAAAAAAAACTATACAATATTAAAACACGACATCGTGCTTTAAAAACTAAAAAGGTACTTGTAACGAAGAACTTCATTTCGACTTGCTAATTGGTTGTCATTATTAACTATGAGCTTATCTTTAAAGTTTGAGCTTCACTTGGTTTCAAGAATAGTTAAATATTCTCTACTTAATAGGGCCAACCATGTGAAGGTGGAAGCTCATTTGGCCCCTCGCCACCACACCACCCCCCCTCGCCCCCCCCCCCCAACATCACTTTAAATTCCCCATTAACATTTAATATCATTCAATTCATCCATTTTTGAAATATAACATTCAATCATTATAATCACACGATAACATTCATTAACACATAAAATTCATAAACACGCAACATTCATGAATAATTCATTAACACAATATTCATTAACACCCAACATTAATGAATATTATTCATTAACACAATATTCAAGAGTAAGTCATTCATGAATAGTCATATCTTTTTTGCTTTCTTGCCATTTCTTTTTTTCATAAAATTTCTAAGAGGAATATTGATGTCCTCGTCATCCCTATTAACATTTAATAACATTCAATTCATCCATTTTTGAAATATAACATTCAATCATTATAATCACATGATAACATTCATTAACACATAAAATTCATGAACACACAACATTTGTGAATAATTCATTAACATGCAACATTCAAGAGTAAGTCATTCATGAATAATTCATTAACACAATATTCATTAACACCCAACATTAATGAATAATATTCATTAACAATATTCATTAATGCAATATTTATTAACAATATTCAAGAGTAAGTCATTCATGAATAATCATATCTTTTTTTCTTTCTTGCCATTTTTTTTTCATAAAATTTCTAAGAGGAATATCAATGTCCTCGTCATCCCTCTCCTCTACTGGTTCTAACACATGTCTCCTCCTCATCCGTTCAGGAACATCATGAGGATGTTGCACCAAAGGGGGGTCCGCTGCAATAACAAGTACTTCATGAGTTGAATTTGCACCATTTTATATTAGTGAATTACGAGTTTTTATTTAAGTAAAAGAACTATAAATCAAAAAATTAATTTAAAAGAACAAAACATAGATTTTCTTTACCTGAATGTGTGACATGATCTACCTGCTAATCAATTTGAACATCCTCCAGCACTTGTTCAGCACGACATGATTCTATATGCTCAACACAAAAAGGTTACACCAAGTTCAATTAAAGATGTTAAATTGTATTAATAATTATATAATTAGTTTTAAATAACAAATGAGCACCTCCATCGATAGTACAATGCACATCAGGGGCTTCATGATGCTGTGTATGATCTGTGTCATGATTAATAGGCTGCATTGCAATGCCATGCACATTGTTATCAAATAAATTGTTGCTCAAGTATTCAATTTCTAATATATATTTTGGCATATTTACCTATGTACATGATGCAGGAGACTATTCAGTTGGGGCAATGGAAGTTTGTCGTAGGCATTCAGCCACCGCTGCATAGCCTTGCTTGAAGGCAATTTTTTTGTGTTCTTCTGTGGCCTCCAGATTAAAATTAGTGCCCTGCATTTTTTTATTAATTAACAAAATTATTTTCATTTTATAAATAAATTTTCTTTACAATTCATTAATTGCTACTTACAATGCGTGCCTTGATTTTCGAATATCCCCTAGAGCCAAGTCTGTGCTACCCAACCTTTTCCAGCCTCACCTTTGTTGCCTTTGATGTGTCCTACAACCTATGAAAAGTTTGAAATATGTTAGATGATATAGATATAAAGATCAGTACTAAATAGTGGATTATTATATATTGGTATGAAGGTTTTAGCAAAGTAGCATGTTCCACCAAAAATATGAAAAAAGGGAAGAAATTATAGCATCATACCTTTAATTGAAATGTGTAATAATTCTATTTATCCATGGAGTTCATGCTATTTATCCATATTATGACATGCCTCTCCATAAAATTACACATCAATTTTGACAGTCTATATTATCCATTGTCACACAAAGTAAACAATAAGTTAAAAGTTCAAATAGCTAGTAGATTTTATAGATTACATTTTTTTTCCATCAAAGATAAGTCAATTTAATTAAATGGGATGTGAACATATTTGGTGAATTGGGGTGGGGGGCTTCATGGAGGAAGCACTAGTTCAAACTGCAGTTTAGAGTTTATACGCTTAGTGGAAAGGCACGAGTCTGGTATCATTACTTGATGGTTCTTAATGTCCTACAGAGTATCCATAGGTTCCACACTCAAAGTGTTTTTATCCCCAAGGCTGCAACAGGTATAAACTTGAGGGCGAATGTCAGATTACATATTGTTTTAGTAGCATTCCTTTTTACCCGTAGCTAAAAAGTAAGTTTTTTTTGTTTTCAATTTAAAAGACATAAACTTTGTGCATTAAGTGCTTCTTTAGCCTCCACACTACATGGAACAAATTTATAAATGGTGATTGTAACTAAAACAAAATCCCCACTGATTTGCTAAGATAACTAGCAACTAATAGCAACTACCTAGCATTGTTCCAGCAGAAGACTCACGACTTAAGACTTGTCTTAATCTATGTTTATTTTCATTGCTTCTATCAGTGGATCACCATTCAAAATGTTTGAGAAGATTAGAAATGTTACATCATAGTTTGGAGGATGTTTCATATAGTCTACATCCACAACAAATGATTTCAAAGCTGACAGTTGGATAGAAAACTGTTTAGATAAGCTTCAACTATTCTTAAAAGTCACACAGTAAAAGAAGAATTAAGGATAGAAAAAAATAAAAAGTCAACTTTAACACTTTTACTGTAGAAATTAAGAAGATTTGTATGTGATCATGTTTAAACCATTCACTTTAATAATACCACATAATTTTGATCCTATAAATAAGGTATAAGAGTTTAAAAAATAGTAAATTTCATAGAGTGGAAAGAATTAGCAGAAATTATCAGCATTATTTATAAGAATGAAATTTGGGTTAGAGTTTTCCAAAAAAAAAATCATAACTTTAAATGCTTGCAAAAAAATGCTTTCATTTAGATTAAAATAACATAAATGCTTACACTTGTAGGGGACATGGCCAATAATGGAGAATGCATGCACAACTCCTCCAAATAAGGAAAGCATTGTAGAACTTTGACATTAGAAAAATCTTCATCATTAGAACAAATGATAATATTGATCAATTTCACTTTTGCAAAATGTTCCAGAAGTTGAGTGTCAGTTTCCAAATAGAGACATTTAGGTAAATAGAAGCTCACCATTATCTTACTGGGCAAACTAAAATCAATAATTCTAATGCTTTCTAAGAGTGGACAATTCGCATCCAATGTCATATATATATATATATATATATATATATATATATATATATATATATATATATATATATATATATATATATATATATATATATATATATATATATATATATATATATATATATATATATATATATATATATATATATCATCGACATGTCAGAGGGGTGATACAATCAAAGTTCAAAACTAAGTGCTAATTATAGCACTATCAGTATCTCAAGTCTCAAAATGATACATCAAATATACAATGAAGCTCATGATCAATATAAAGATACAAAAAGGAACAAAAGATAGCATGGACCTACCTATAGCCTTCCCCCTCATCACCAGGAGGAGGAGGAGGAGTAACATCTGCACATGCAGGAGGCACTACACCATCAGAAGCTCAAGCATAATCAAAGAACCTTGAGACATGTTGAGCTAGAGGTACTGCATTTTCATATACTACATAATAATGAGCAGCCTGAGAGGTATGATGACAATTCTCATCTCACTCTAAATCTATCTATCTCTTTAGCTCTATGATCTCAGACCATAGATCTACTATCTCACAATTCCCCTCTTCTAGCTAGTCATGCATCTCTAACTATAACTTGCACCTGTAACTTTCCCACCTACCTCTAAGAAGTCCTCAATCTCTCCCTCACATGTCATAGAGAATCTTGAGTCTATGCTAATACATCTCCTATGGGTGAAACTTGTGGAGGCTAATTTGGCATGTCATAATCCCCTCCTCCACTCACATCCTATTGTGGTGGCTCCTCTACCCTATGTCTCCTGGCATCACCTCTTACTACACCCATGGTGCTCATCTCTCTATGAGTTCTCACATGAGTAGGCCTATGTGCCTCTTCATTGTTGCTCGATCTAAGATCCAATTTAATAGTATAAGAAGGAATCATAACAAGAATTACCAATGGCCATTATAATTTTCTCTCCTCCCTAAAAGGATGTTCTTGTGGTTGCTGAACATCAGGGTGTGGTGCCTGACTAACTACCCCTATAGGATCAATTATATGAGGAAATGAAAGTGTGGCCAAATGCTCTATGTACTAGGGAGTGACACCATCATTCACTACATCTAGAAAGTAGTCCCATCTATAAATGGTAAGGCCACTAAAATATTCCATACATCTAATTGGGTCCAATCTAGGAGAACAACCTTTCTTTACCTCCTTGGTGAAGTAGGTGTAACTACAATACTCCTGTGATATACTGTATTGATAGTGGAACCATCTCTAGACATGGGTTAGTGGAAATCTCTCTATCTTCAATGAAGAATGGCCATTCAGTGGCTAAGATACCAAAATGAATCCTAGCTAGGAGAAGACATCATCTTATGGCTCTATGCCTAGCCATGGTCTATAGGTAACATACATCATGTCATCCAAATGAAGTCTCAAATAGTTTGTCTTACCTAGTGTAGGCTGGATCATCTCTCCACAATACCAATAAATATAAATCTACAAGGGTTGTTGTTAGTCCTCAAAGATTGGAATGTGAAATTTGTCATTAACTTGTGTTTTTGGCATTGAACGTGATGCTTATTACTTTTAGGAGACTGACCATTAATAAAATTCTTGCAAAGTTTTTCAAAAAAATTGTACTTGTGATTACAATTACTGAATATCATTTATCACCTATACTGCTAACACATACAACTATGGTACATGTAGTTGAGAATTACTATATTTTCAAGACATAATATAGCTATATGTGAAGTTATAAGCACACTATTTATATCTTAAGTAGGATCTATGCCCAAATTGAGATATATATAGTTGTGTCAGCATTGATATTGAGATTTATAAGCAATTGTGTCAACATATCAATTTAGGATTTATAAGAAGTTGTGTCAATTATATCTTATGTAGGTTTTATGCCCAAATTGAGATTGAGATTTATAAGAAATTGTGTCAACATATGAATTACATACCTTTCATCAATAGATAGATTAAATTGAGCTAGTTGGAATTGTTGATACTGAAGTTGAACCCTAAATTTTCTCATTAATGTACTAGTAGTTAATACTGTTGCATACCTTTTCAAAATTTTTGGTGTACTTTCTTTTGGATGTTCCCCTTTCTCCTTTGCATCCAAAATGAACTCATTCCAGTCCCTCACTAAAACAAAGGTAGGATGCTCATACTTCAAGTTTAGGACGAGGCTCTTTCTATATGTGTCGCTCACAACCTTAAGATGTCTAGAAGCTTTTTGTAACAATTTCTTATGATAAAAAATATTACTACCAAACTCATGTTCTATATCTTTGATGAGCACATCTTTTAATTTTTGATCTTGGTAGTTCCACCTTTTAAGAAAAAACACAAAATTGTTAGATATAGCTAGTATAAGAAAAGATCCGAATGAAATGAAAAATGTTGCACCAATTAATGATATGAAAAAAAATAGTGGGATAAAATTAGTTTAGTTATGATGTTCCACCTTTTACATATGGTGGGCCCTAATCTTCGCAGCTTGAGGTCATAAAGCCTCCTATAAAATGTATCGTTTCCTGCAAAAAATGTCATGGGATAATTAATAGTAAGAACCATTAAAATGAATCATGCAAAGAATACTTTTCATAGTGAATAACAAATACATAAAATGAGATACATTTTATCTTTTTAGTGATCTATTTCAGGGTTGGTGGATTAACTTGACCAAAATTGACCAAAAAAGAAGTTTGGAATTTTTTTTAAAATGTCTAAAATCAGTCAAACTCTACCAAGGTTCTGTTGTTGATGTTCTGAAACTAAAAAATGTACTATGACTATATTAATCAAAAAATATAGTGCATAATGCATATAACTTTCCATCACCTTCATTTTTTGTCATTCTTAATTGATGTTGTCACTGATCATACATGGGATATTATGGAAAACAAATATTGCTAAAATAGACAGTGAAGCTGAAAGTGAGCACTCTAAAACTCTAACAGGCAATAGCAATGATGTGGGAAATCATTGAAAACTAAACATTGAATATGAAAGAAGACTCCCACTTTTGGTTCTCTATAGAAAATTTTTTTACTATCTTCTACTGAAAGCATGAAATTGCAATGTACTGAATTACTAAACTAGAGAATTATTGGTATAGACAAAAGGTCATTAATAATTTAGATGATCTTACCAAACCCCTAATAAAAAGGAATTCCAGAATAATTAAACAACTTGCACAATATGACATACTAAAGAAGGTCATGAGGCATCACTCCACATCAAAAGCCCTTGCATTCACCACTTCCTATCATGTTTACATCTTGCAAGAAAATCCTTATTACAATATAAAAAATGATTATTTAAAGTACCTGGAATCTTAGGACATTTCAAAGGCATTGATTCATTATCATCAATCAACAACGATGTCTGCATAGCTCTCGTGCTAGAAATACGGGTAGCTCCAGGAAATGACGGTGAATTATCACCAATACATGCACTATGATCCACATTTGGTGACATACCATACAGTGCATCTCCTACCACAAAAAAATAATACACTATGTGATGCACCCAAGATTAAAGTACATATTATCAACTCATAATTAACACAAAACCAAATATAGAAAAACAAGGATTTACCAGCTAGATGTCCCCTTATCGCTGACATTGCAGTTGGCAATCTTGTATGGGCGTCTGTCAACCTCATAGGAGTCTCCTGCACTGGATGACTTGAACAATACATTGTTAGCAAAGACATTCTGAAATAATAAAAGTAAGACTTAAGAAGTTTTGAATGTTTGAAATAAAAAATTCCTTCTAACTTGTCAATTAAAAGATTATTTTACTAGTGGCAGTTGGAGCTCTACTACTACCGACCTCACCATGTTGTCCTTGACCAAGTTGTGGATCAGTTGCCAAAAATTCCTGTATAACAAGAATTTAGTAGTTAAAGTTTCTTAGAACTCTTTAAAAAAATTGCATCAATAAAGTATTTTTGCACATATTACATATTTTAATTCACAACATAAAAGATTATAAAATATAAATCTTTATTGAACTTTTGTTATAACTAAATATTCATTGGAGCTTACTTCATAACGACAAGCTTGCACTCTCAAATCTGATAGCCTCTTCATCATCTCCTTGGATTCCATATTTGCCTCATCCAAAATTTTCATTGCTTCTAAATTAATTTTTAAAAAAAATTTCTTCAACATTTTTATGAAATTGGGAGTTTCAGCAATATCCTCATTAGAAGGCATAGCTAGTGGCTCGATACTTACTGATGCTACTTTACCCTTATCCTAAACATCAAATTGTGAGAGAAATATCAGTAAAACTATCATAAAAACTAAAAAACCGTAAATAAAATAACGTAATAATATAACATTTTTCAACTATCTAATTTGTACAATTTCAAAAAGGTTTACCCTCACTGAAGAAGGGGTGGGAGTAGCATCCTAGTGACCTCTATCATTTGTTGGATCCATATCGTCCTGTCACAAAGATTAAACATAAAAAATTCAGCTAACTAAAAGCAATAGATAGCAAAAAAAAAATTATTAACAAAATGGTAAATAGTACTTACAACCCTCATGATAGTAACTTTGTTTGTATCTATGTGATTTAAATGGTAATCGATTAGCAATTCTTCCCCTGCACTTATTGATTTTATTGCACAAACAAAAACTTCATTCCCCTAATGTGCCTCAAATATGCAATTGGGTTGCTTACTAGTTGAAGAAGGTCGCATACTATTTATAAAACCTGCAATATTACCTATTGCTTTTGGTCTCCCATCAATGTACATAGAAAATATTTTACTTTGATCATTTTCTTTCTGTTGTATATAATTAGCTTATACCCCATACCTATGCATACTTTTTTTATATCAAAAAATTCACATCCAATCATTGTAATTGTAACATGGACCGACATACTTGAACAATTTGACAACTTTGTTGTAACATACCTTTATCCCATCCATGGAAAATAGGCCCAAACCATGTAATTAGGATGGGGCAATGCGATATATCCTCTCATTAACACAAAACTCTATGTTAATTGGAGGTAGCTCATTGGGTACCCATTCTTTCTCAATGTGTGAGTACCAAAAGGGCACCTTGATGTTGCCTTTGGTCTCATCATCGTAAGAACATAACCCCCCATTAGCAAGGAAAAATTGCATATATTTATCAATTTTTTTTCTATTCTTTTGACCTCTAGTTGATCTCCCTATTTTAGCCATACTACATGTAGAGCTTTCATCTACTAGGTCCTCATTTCCCTCATTCATGTTGGAAATGATTGAAATGATCAAAAGAAAAGTTGTTGGAATAATAATGGAACTGGTAATGAATGTCCTCAATCATTGTTCTGTCATTGATGTCAAACTTGCTACTTGCAGGAATGATAATTGCTTTAATGATCCAAAACTATCAATTAGTTGATTGTCAAGGTGGAGGCAATCAATAAGATGTAACTAGAACACCTAGAGAAAGGTTGAAGTTATGATGTTGTAATGAAGTACAAGGATCAGCTAAGCCATTGGTGAAAAAGTGTATTTGATGACATACTATAAGATACAAAGAATGAGCACACTGAAACATATCAAAGATCTAAGGATTTAGCTAAGTCTTTTGTAAAGCTCAAACTAAGTTCATTAGAAAGAAGGAGCCGAGCAAGCTAGTAAGAGCCAAGCAAATTCCTAGTTAAGTGCTGAGCAAAACCAAGTGCCGAGCAAGTTCAAGTGTTGAGCAAGTTCAAGTATCGAGCAAGTTCAAGTGCCGAGTAGAACTAAGTGCCAAGCAAAACCAAGTGTTGAGCAGAACCAAGTGCTGAGCAGGTATAGGTGCTGAGTAACACAGAGGTGCCGAGCATCAATAACTCAATGATTCTGAGTAACACAGAGGTGTCGAGCACCAATAATTCAATAATGTTGAGATGTTGCATTATTTAGAAAATTGAAGATTTGCCAGATCAAAGCTGACAAGGTTGTTATCTAAAAATTTGTGAATTAAAAGAAAGATAAGAATGATGAGCTGGTGGCACAGAACACCATGTAGAATGTTTTTAAGATACAATTGGTGAAGAAAACAAGAAATGGGGTAGATACATTGTATCCTACCTAATCCATCTTGAAACCCTAAAATTAGAGAAGGAGAATTGAGTGGCAAAAGAAAATCAGACTTGTATATAAGAAGAAATAAGTTAATGGAAAGTAGAGAGGAAGAGAATGGAATAGAGGGGAATAGTGAGAGAGAGAACCGTGGTCAAGCATAAATCATGAAATGCTGAAGAATGTGCTAAGGATAAGATAGCATAAGAACTCTATTTGGATAGACGACCACAAGGATGATTTTATTGGTAGAATGAGTAAGAAGACTCAAGGAGACAAAGCTTGAGAGGGAGACAAGAAAGTCAGAGCTGAAGTGATTGAAGCCAAGCATAAGGATTGAATTGAAAGAGTGATCTGAAATCTGCAAAGTATGTTGTAAGTTATATCAGATCAAAGATCATTATCATTACTTTCTAGCAATTGTAACAGTAAGATAGATCCTATGGAATTAGGTTGGTTTAATAGCCATTTGATAAATCCTTTAACAGGGTGACATTCCAAGTGGATATTCTAAAGACCTTTAACCAGGCCCATTCTTAACAGTTTGGTGAAATCCTCTAACAAGGTCACATTTAACAGTGTGTTGTACGCCTTTAACAAGGCAGGCTTTTAATAGGGCATCACTTCAGAAGAGTGAGAATCAAGTAGCATGTTACTGGTGGTTTTTCCCAAATTGGGTATCCATGTAAATCATTGTGTTATGTGTTGATCTTGAATGTTTTATCTTTGCATGTTGATTTACAGTAATTTTCTTATATAATTGTTTTAAGTTTGAACATATGAAAAGGGTATAAAAGTATTAGAAAGGTATTATTAGGGCATTTTGGACCTTGAATAACTGATTCACCCCCCCTCTAAGTTATTCTAAAGAATTCTAACAATTGGTATCAGACCAGACTGCTGATTCAGTTTAAAGGGACTACTAGCAGAAAAGATCAAAATGCCAAAGAGAGAAGTTCCCAAGCTCAAAAAAGACAACTTTGTTGCATGACAAAGTTTGATGAAGCTACATCTTTGATCCATAGGAAATTATGCCCAAAATTCAATTGTCACTGAACATGTAGATCCAACAGGTGCTCCTACTGTAGAAGATATGAAAAACAAGAAAGAACACAACCAGACAATGTTGGAAATTGCCTCTGCACTCAGCTATGCTAAATTTGATGATATTAAAGGATGTGACACTGCATTCAAAATGTGGAAAGCCCTATCAGACATCTATGGAGGAGATCAGAATGTGCAAAGAGAAAAAAGAGAAAGTCTCAGAGGAAAGTTTGATGATATGAAAATGGAAGAAAATGAGAATGTTGCTCAGTATGGTGCAAGAATAAAGGAAGTGGTAAGTGCAATAAGATTCTTCAATGGTCAACTGGATGAAGATACTGTTAATAGTAAGTTCTTAAGAACCTTGCTCCCTATCTATGCTATTAGAGTATCAACAATACAAGAGCTAAGATGTATACCAGAAAATAATCTAGTCTTTGAAGGTATAATAGGTAGACTCACTGCATTTGAGTTATCTAACTTTGACAACTACAAACCTGGAAAAGTTGAATCCACTTTTAAGGCCAAGTTATCACTAAAAGATGCCGAACAGGTGAAATCAAGGAAAGGAAGAAAAATGAAGTATGTATCTAGTAACAGTAGCACTGATGAGGAAGATGTGGAACAATTGGAAGCATTGCTCGCTAGAAGATTTCATAGGGGCAAAGGAAAATTCAAAGGTAAGATGCCTATCATTTGTTTCAATTGCAATGAAGTAGGTCATATTGCTACAAGATGTCCACAAAAAAAGGATTTCAAGGAAGGCAACAAATACAAGAACAAAAGAGATGATGACAAGAGAGATTACAAAGAAAAAGGTAAGAAGTGTTATATTGTTGAAGAAAATTTTGATGATAATGATGATGAAGTTGTTTATGTAGCCATGAAGGACCAATCTGATGAAGAAGAAGCCACAGCACTGGTGACATGTAAAAACAAGAATGATAGATGGATCATAGACAGTGGATGCTCACATCACATGACAAGAGACAAAATTAAGTTTGTTAACTATACTTAGTATGATGGAAATAGTGTTAGATTTGGTAATGATGCTCCATGTCAAATCAAAGGAAAAGGTTCCATTAAGCTCACAAACCAAATTTCATGTGACAATGCATACTATGTTGAAGGATTAAACTACAATTTACTGAGTGTCTCACAATTAGGCAATATAGGTTGCAAAGTGGAATTTGAAAACAAAACTGCAAAAATCTATGACAATGATGGTAAACAATAGGAAAAGGAGATCAAACAAACAGTAATTTGTTTTACCTTGATATGGATGATGTTTCTTGTCTATTTGCAAAATTTGATGATGAATGGTTATGGCATAGAAGATTATGTCATGTCAACTTTGACAATCTAGTCAAAATCAGTAAAATGAAGAAAGTCAGAGGTCTACCAAAACTGAAGAAGCCTGATAATATCATGTGTAAACAATGTCAGCTAGGAAAGATGACAAAGTCAAGTTTCAAAAGCAAAAACTATACATCTAAAGAGATAGTTGAGTTAGTTCACACTGAGTTATGTGGTCCAATGGAAATACAAAGCAATAGAGGGGATAAATACATAATGTTATTTGTTGATGACTATTCCAGGATGATGACTATTATGTTCTTAAAACAAAAATATGATGCTTCTCAAATGTTTAAGTGGTATGTGGCCAGAGTTGAAAAGGAAACTGGAAAAAGCTTGAAATGTCTAAGATCAGATAGAGGTGGTGAATTTACATCAAATGAATTCGAGATATTCTGTAATGACAATGGAATCAAAAGATAGACATAAGCTCCTAGAACTCCCCCACAGAATGGAATTGCTGAAAGAAGAAACAGATATGTAATGGACTGTGCCAGAACATTAATGATGGAAAAGAATGTTTCTCTAAAATACTGGAGAGAAGTTGTAAGTGTAGCTATTCATACATTGAACCGAATACAAGTCAAGAAAGGTACAAATACAACACCTTTTGAATTATGGTATGGTTACTCACCAAATGTAAAACATTTCAAAGTATTTGGTTGCAAATGTTTTATCCTTAAAGATGTTAGAAATGGAAAATTTGATGCAAAAAGTGATGAAGGTATATTTCTTGGGTACTCCACAAGAAGTAAGGCATATAAGTGTTTAAATGTTAACACTAACAAAATTGTGGAAAGTGAAAATGTAAATTTTGATGAGCACACAGAAGTCCAAGCTGAAGAACCAAAGAAAATGGAAGAGTACAAAACCTTTGTATATTCTTATGAAGGAATGACTGCTGATGAGGATGATGTCAACCAAATTGAAAATCAACAACAAGTGCCAGTTTCAGCTGATTTACAACCAGTGAATGCCGAGTTACATTCAGAGGCCGAGTTATAGAATGAAGAAAATGCACAATCTGATTCTGAAGATAATACACATAATGAACAACCTGAAAATGAAGTACACAGTGATCTTGAATTCGAAAGATCAAACATGTAAACAAGGACAGAGCCAAGATTATCCAAATATGTGAAAAGGCATCACCCTGTTGAACAAATAATTGGTGACAAAGATGCAAGACCAATGACAAGGAACAAACTAAGACATGAATCATGTCTGATCAACAAATCTAAACCCAAGACAATATATGGTGCATTAAAAGATGATGACTGGTATAAAGCTATGGAAGAAGAAATTGATCAAATAAGAAAAAATAAAACTTGGAGTTTGGTTCCCAGACCAACTAACAAGAATGTGATTGGCACCAAATGGGTATTCAGAAACAAACTAGATGAGAATGGTGAGATTACCAAAAATAAAGCCAGATTAGTATGCAAGGGTTATGCTCAAGAAGAAGGAATAGATTATGGAGAAACATTTTCTCCTGTTGCAAGAATGGAAGGAGTAAGAACTTTACTTGCATATGCTGCTTACAAAGATTTCAAAGTCTATCAGATGGATGTAAAATCTGCCTTCTTAAATGGTATACTAGAAGAAGAAGTCTACATTGAACAACCAGAAGGATTTGTTGATGAAAACAATAGGGATAAGGTGTGTAAGTTACATAAAGCACTCTACGGTTTGAAACAAGCACCTAGAGCATGGTATGAGAGACTTCACAAGTATCTAGTGCAAATTGGATTTGAAAGAACTGATGACAATAGCAACATGTACATCAAAGCTGAAGAAGGTAAAGACATTATTGTATCTAAAATTTTTGTGGATGACATAGTATTTGGTGTTAAGGAAGTACTTTGCAAAGGCTTTACTGACAAAATGAAACATGAATTTGAGATGTCTATGTTTGGAGAAATCAAATTCTTTGTTGGATTACAAGTTCATCAACTCAAACATGGAATATTTGTTACACAATCAAAGTACATCAAAGAGATTTTTAAAACATTTGGATTGGAGGAATCCAAACTAGTCAGCACACCAATGGCCATAGGGAATAAGCTATCCAAAAATGATGAGTCACCTGAAGTCAATCAAACAATGTACAAATCAATGATTGGAAAATTACAATATGTTGTACATAGTAGACCAGACATAGCATTAGTAGTTGGAATAGTGGCTAGGTTCTCTGCTAATCCTAAAGAAAATCATCTTATAGCAGTAAAAAGAATAATGAGATATGTCAAAGGGACAAATGATTTTGGTCTATACTAAAAAAAGAATGGAAAATTTGAACTCAATGCATATACAGATGCAGACTGGGGAGGAAACATTGATGACAGAAAAAGCACAAGTGAAGGTGCATTGTTTTTAGGTAAAAGGCTGCTTACTTGGACTAGCAAGAAACAAACATGTATATCCTAGCCCACTACAGAATCAGAATATGTGGCAGCTGCAGTCAATTGAACAAACATCGTATGGCTCACACATCTATTGAATGGAATGAAAGAAGAAGTATCAAAACTGGTGATATTGTATTGTGATAATACAAGTGCTATAAATATATCTAAAAATCCAGTAATGCATGCAAAAACCAAGCATATTGCAATCAAGTATCATTATGTTAGAGAATTGGTAGAAGACAAACAAGTGAAGTTGGAATACATTCACACAAAAGAACAAATTGCAGATATCTTCACCAAACCATTGCCCAAGGATGCCTATGAATATCTTAGAGGCAAGTTGGGGGTTATACCCCTAAATCAAGTAGTATAAGGTGACAAGGAAGCTACCTTGCATCAACAGGAATAAATCATTGAAATATTTACAGGTTGATGCAAAGGATGACAGCAAGAACAAAAACTCCAAATCAGTCACAAGCATGGTGACAGAGGGAGAAAAACAACAAGATGCCAAAGCTTATATTTTGCATAATAAAGATGCTACATCTTTGGAATTTATGTCAAAGAGGGAGAAATATGCTAGAAACTTATCAATGAAAAGAAAGAGGAAGATATATATGAAAGAGGGAGATATATGTGATCAGTAGTGAAAGTAGTGAAAATGCAACAAGCTAACAATCTTGGTGGTAACTGAATTGATTACTTGATCAGTTTGGTTTGCCATCAATGCCAAAGAGGGAGATTGTTGGAAATGATTGAAATGATCAAAAGAAAAGTTGTTGGAATAATAATGGAACTGGTAATGAATGTCCTCAATCATTGTTTTGTCATTGATGTCAAACTTGCTACTTGCAGGAATGACAATTTCTTTAATGATCCAAAACTATCAATTAGTTGATTGTCAAGGTGGAGGAAATCAATAAGATGTAACTAGAACACCTAGAGAAAGGTTGAAGTTATGATGATGTAATGAAGTACAAGGATCAACTAAGCCATTGATGAAAAAGTGTATTTGATGACATACTATAAGATACAAAGAATGAGCACACTGAAACATATCAAAGATCTAAGGATTTAGCCAAGTCTTTTGTAAAGCTCAAACTAAGTTCATTAGAAAGAAGGAGCCAAGCAAGCTAGTAAGAGCTGAGCAAATTCCTAGTTAAGTGCCAAGCAAAACCAAGTGCTGAGCAAGTTCAAGTGCCGAGCAAGTTCAAGTACCGAGCAAGTTCAAGTGCCGAGTAGAACCAAGTGCCGAGCAAGTTCAAGTGCCAAGCAAAACCAAGTGCTGATTAGGTCTAGGTGTTGAGTAACATAGATGTGCCGAGCATCAGTAACTCAATGATGCTGAGTAAAACAGAGCTATCGAGCACCAGTAATTCAATAATGCCGAGTTGCTGCATTATTTAGAAAATCAAAGATTTGCTAGATCAAAGCTGACAAGGTTGTTATCTAGAAATTTGTGAATTAAAAGAAAGATAAGAATGATGAGTTGGTGGCACAAAAAACCATGTAGAACATTTTTAAGATACAATTGGCAAAGAAAACAAGATATGGGGTAGATATATTGTATCCTACCTAATCCATCTTGAAACCCTAAAATTAGAGAAGGAGAATTGAGCGGCAAAAGAAAATCAGACTTGTATATAAGAAGACATAAGTTAATGGAAAGTAGAGAGGAAGAGAATGGAATAGAGGGGAATAGTGAGAGAGAGAACCGTGGTCAAGCATAAATCATGAAATGCTGAAGAATGTGCTAAGGAGAAGATAGCATAGGAACTCTGTTTGGATAGATGACCACAAGGATGATTGTATTAGCAAAATGACTAAGAAGACTCAAGGAGACGAAGCTTGAGAGGGAGACAAGCAAGTTAGAGCTGAAGTGATTGAAGCCAAGCATAAGGATTGAATTGAAAGAGTGATCTGAAATCTACAAAGTATGTTGTAAGTTATATCAGATCAAAGACCATTATCGTTACTTTCTACCAATTTTAATAGTAAGATAAATCCTATGGACTTAGGTTGGTTTAATAGCCATTTGATAAATCCTTTAACAGGGTGACATTCCAAGTGGATGTTCTAAAGACCTTTTACCAGGCCCATTCCTAATAGTTTGGTGAAATCCTCTAACAAGGTCACATTTAACAATGTTTTGTAAGCCTTTAACAAGGCGGGCTTTTAACAGGACATCACTTTAGAAGAGTGAGAATCAAGTAGCATGTTACTGGTGGTTATTTGCAAATTGGGTTTCCACGTAAATCATTGTGTTATGTGTTGATCTTGAATGTTTTATCTTTGCATGTTGATTTATAGTAATTTGCTTATGTAACTGTTTTAAGTTTGAATAGATGAAAAGGGTATAAAAGTATTAGAAAGGTATTATTAGAGCATTTTGGACATTGAATAACTGATTCACCCCCCCCCCCCCCCCCCCCCCCCTCAGTTATTCTAAAGAATTCTAACAATTTGCTATAGATAGATCTGACAAGCACCTATTTGGTGGGTCCTGCAATCCATCAAATAGAAAGTGAAAGTGACAAATATAAAATGTAGTAAGTTGAAAGTGATTATACAATTATATTTCTATACGGACCTTCTTTGTCTATATATACATTATATGATTATATAATATGTCTATTTATAACATACATGCTCAGTGATAAACAAGAAGAATATAAGAAAATTATGCCTATTTATTGACTTATACCTATTGATCCATGTCACTGTGCACAATCCACGCCAAATGGGTCAAATTTCCTATAGTCAATTGATTGTTTGCAAAAAGGGTGACAATCAGACATAATATAAACATTGGTAATTATAAATAACATATGTTGTAATCATTAGAAATGAACACAATAAATATGTAATCAAATTTCATAAATATGTTAATCTTTTACCTAAAGTTAGCTATAAATTACATGATACACGTTTGTTACAAATAACTTAGACGACAACATGAACAATAGGCAACATCGCAAACATGAATAAATTTCCCTTATATATGGAATGCAAGATCGTCAATAGAAGGGGTGATGATGTACCTATAGTCAATTGATTGTTTGCAAAAAGGGTCATAATCAAACACAACATCAACATTGTTAACTATAAATAACATATGTTGTAATCATTAGAAATGAAGACAATAAATATGTAATCAAATTTCCTGCATATGTTAATCATTTATCTTAAGTTAGCTAAAAATTACATGATACGTGTATGCTACAAATAACTTAGAAGACAACATGAACAATATGCAACATCGTAAACATGAACAAATTTACCTTATATATGGAATGCAAGATCATCAACAGAAGGGGTCATGACATTTGTAGTCATTGATTATCTTCATCATCATCATCATCATCATCATCATCATCATCTCCATCGTCACCATCATCATCGCCATCATCATCACCATCATCACCATCATCATCGCCATCATCACCATCATCATCACCATCACCACCATCACCATCATCATCATCATCACCATCATCATCATCAGCATCAGCATCAACATCATTGTCATCACCATCATCTTGATCTTTATCATCTACTTCTTCATCATCTTCAATATCTTCTTCTTCCATAACATTATACTTATCGGCCTTCCTCTTGGATCATGTCTAACAACAAATGACCAACCCTATTTATGTGGAACCTCTAAGTAAAACACTTGCTCACATTGGCTTGGAAGAACATAGGGCTCATCTCCAACTGGCTCAAATGACCTTGTATTGATCATTGTAAATCTATTATCATCTTGAATAACCATTCTATTTGGATCATTTTGATTTAGTCATAACCTGTACCATTTGACGACGAATAGAACTACTTTGAAGGTGTTAAATTCACACTCAATTATATCATCCAAGATGCCATAGTATTGATTTGGAGATTGTTGAGGATGTATTTCATCTCTAGATTATATATTGGTGACCTCGAAAACTGCAGTTATCCCAGAAACACAAGTTTTCTTTGTGTCATCCAACCTTTTTATGCAAAATTTGTGGCCATGATAGTACATAGCTTTGTGGTGCTTGTTCTGCAATTTTTGAAGTGTGTGTAAATTATTTGCATCATGAGTTGATACGAAACATACGTCGAGTTATGATCATTAATAAATTTCTACGTACCTCTCCACCTCTTAAACCCTTTACTAGATCAACTATCACCGGCATAACATTAGAATCTCCATTACAATGAGCTTTTGTAACCAATGAAGTAACACCTTCCCATGTTAATGAGCAACCATTTTGATGACATAGTTCAATCCATTCTTTCATCCAATCAAGATTGTTCGCAATATACAAATGTATTACATCCCACTCTCGACCACCTATTTCAAAAAAATACAACAATTAAAAATAACTTATATTAAAGATTTATAAGAATGAATTAACTACAATAACATCTTAGATTTACCTCTCACTTTCCTCGATCTACCATTTCCCATCAAGTACTCCCATTCAAATTTATTAATTGAGTTGGGATCCGAAATACAATCTACATGGATCTTTTCTACAAACTTAGGAAGATATTCACTAATGTACACCACGGTCTGGTATACCATATATCCCTCCACCATAGAACCCTCGGGATGTGCTCTTTGTCAAACCAAGCCTTTCAAAAATTTCAAGTGCCTCTCAATCATCCACATTGACCTGGTTGGTACAGGACCACACAATTCAATCTCCTCAACTTGATGTATGAGGTAGTGTTCTTGTGCATTGAAAAAACTTGGAGGTAGACACTTTTGCATTTCACACATCAGAAGAGGAATTTTTCTCTTCCAATATTTTATATCTTCTTTATTGATTTCTTTAGATGACAACCACCTCATGTATTTTACAAGATCATATATAACCTATTTGACATTGTTGGCGAAGTGGCATGGGAGAGATAGAGGTAGAACGTACTGCAATATATGTAAAATGATCTTGTCAATATTTTGTAAAAGAATGCAATTGAAACTACATGCAGTATATAAATATATAGTGAATACAAAATAACATGAATTACCTTAATAAATGTATGCCAATCATGTGTTTTCAACCCTGGCCCAAATTCACTTTTATTTGATATGACATTGTTTATGTTCGTACCAAATGCTATGGGAAATCGTATTTTTTTTATGACTTCTTTTATAGCATTGCTTTGCTGCACTGACAATAACCAACTAAGGGCACTTGCATCAATCTGGTCTCCATTTTTATTTGATCGAATGCCATTTTTCATTGCATGGTTGGATTCTTCAATGTCACTACAAGTTTTGACAATTTGATCTTTGTCACGCCTTCCATCCAAGATTTTCCATAATGTCTTTGCAACATTCTTTCCAATATGCATAGGATCAAACAAATGCACAATTGGGAGTTTTTCATAGTATGGCAACCTAGTAAATTGCGTAGGATAAATTTTTAGTCCTTTTGGAAGTTGGTCACTGATGTCTTGACGACCTTCACAAGCATCAATCACATCATCAGTAAAAAAACACAATATCAAAATATAAATTTGAAACAAAAACCATCAAATGGAATGACATTACCTCAATGATTTATTTTATTGTATGCCAACTTCCATAGGTGAGGTGTAATTCTCTGTGGCTTTGATGTAGTCTCTTCTAGACCATTGAAAAGATGTTTTTCAGTAATTCAGTACTTATGATTTCTATGCAGAAAGTGTCTATTCTCATCAAACACCTACTTTCTTAAACTTTTTGAATGATGAGATTTCATCTTTGGACCACAAACTGGACATGAAAATTTACCCTTTGTTTGAAGACCTACAAGATCGTGTATAATTGGATTAAATGTGTTAACTTTGACATACCAAAAAAGAGGTGTCAAGAAGAGAGCATACAACAAAAATGTGTTAGCCTAGGGGCATCGTGTATTGTCTATTGGTGTTCTTTTTGGCAAAGAACATACCAGGTAGATTTAAACCTGATACTAAGAAACAAAGACTAGGAACATGCCTAAGGACGAGCTAAATCCTATATTCAGCAAGGCTAAATCTTAGTTCTGGGCCAATTAACAGAGTCATATCAGGACTCAATTCACTTTAGGCTCTACAAAGCCAAGGTGGGAAAACCTGAGGGATTTGTCTAATTTATCTTGATACTTCATTACAAGACTACCCTCTATAGCAGATATGGTCAATTTTCTTCTTCAATTTGTTGGTAAATCTCCTGATCACAGTAGCTAATCATAACCAAGGAAAGTAACCACAAATAAGCCATGACCTACACTTATAGTTCTTCAAAACATAAAATGGGAAAATAATATTCATTTTGATTTGGTTTCTCAGCATAATCAAGTATGCGATAGCAAAGAACATGCATCCTCCAAGCCGACTAGTCCCTTATCCATTGGGCACTAACTGAATCTTCACATATAGATGGATATCTAAAATATACTCATATATTCAGGTATATGGTCTATCTGCTTGACTTGCAAACAAACATCAATATTCATTAAATCTCTCGTACTTATGGTGATATCCTTCTGGTGTAACCTGCAATCCTATCAGTATAAACAAGAATTTACTTGGAGCTTTGTTCCAATAGCAAATCTATTCTTATATACAACCTTAAAGGGATATAACTGGGTTCAAGCTCTTAGTTCTTAAACACAGAACATTGCAAATAACAACAGCAGGAGATGAGAATCATAATGAAACTAACAGATGAGGCTCTTTGTATTAATTTCATTGAAAAGGACACAACATCTGCATACAAAAACTCAAAAGATACACATAGAATGACTGTGTAATATGAATGCCTCAAAAGGAATACAATATGCTATTCATAACAAGAAGAAATACTGAGAAAAATGGTGTCACAGATCTGAGAGAACTCAAGATTGGAACCATGAATGGTCTCTTAGTCACAAAGAACTGGAACCCTTACAATGAAAGAAAGAAAGAATGATATAGCCTAGATGAATTCTCGGATCTGAATTCGGAATGACAAGTGTCCACTTGGAATTCAATTTTCTGCAACTGGAAAACCTCTCTCTTCTTTCTTCCCCTTTTGATCTGATTTGATTTCATCATTAATCTGTAACAAACTTGCAAAATATCCTTGCCTAATGATGAAATCCCTTTACTTGCCAAAATATCTGAAAAATTCATGAAATGCTAAAGGAACCAAACTTTAACTGATTTGAAATTAATTCAATTTGACCCCAATTGCATTTTTACTATTTTTTAACCATACCCATGTCATCATTATGTTAGGAATCAATTTTGAACCTCCATACTTGAATATGGTTGCAAAAAAGGAACCTGATAGAAAAACTCATACTGCTCAAACAGATGCATTCTTGTGTAGAAACTAACCTTAGAATCAAAAAATTTTGACTTTCACAATTCTGACGGTATATGATAAGGCATAGTTTGCCTTCCAGAAATGCCCAAAATCAATTTGAAAAACACACCTCTGGTTGAAAATTCAGACTTGCAACTTAAGATTTAAAAAAAAATCAAAATTTTAAAATCCCTAATGTTCAAACTTTGTAAAAAAGACCTTTTGAATAAAAAAAATTTTTGAACGTGAATTACTCACTGCCCACTGAGAAAATAATTAAAAATATTATTTTTTAATTCCTTTGAAAATTTCCTCTACCCCCTGAATCTGAGGTCAAACTTCTATTGACCAAGTGCCACGTGTCACTCTATGATTGGCCTACATGGTCTACATCATTTGCCACGTGTCATCTTCTCACTACTTTGCCATATTATCTTCCCTGCAACTTTCGCTTGGCGAGATAGCGAAGACATGCCATGTGGCACGAACTCGACAACCCTTGCCACCTCGCTATGGTGATTCATCATGCAGGTCCCATTTGGCAAAATGGCGATGACCATCCACGTGTCATGTTCTCGTTCCTCCACCTGCACTCAGCTTGTATTCACCAAATTTCTAAATTTCCTGACAACCTCGCTACTTTGCTAGCCGGAGTTCCAAGAAATTTCCAGCTAGTGAGGTAGCGACTAGCCAAATTTCTCACTTTTTCGGTCTCCTTCAACATTGCTGACGTCATCTCTATTTTGAGTTTTCCTGGTCAAAATTTAACCTTTCTTGTCCTGCTAACGTCATCAATGGGGCCCTTGCACAAGCATGAGATTTATAAAAATCGTGTCTTTCAAGACACATTGTTATGTAAGCATTGGGTTATAAAAAGACATCAACGAACATCCACATAATGCATGTGGGACATTGCATTGCCAGTGTTTTCCCTGCTCTACGTCTTTCCTTCAATGGTGCGGCTCTTTTACTGCAAATTCATGGATGAGCTACCTCTTTATTGATGTGTGCGCTCTGAGTGTATTAGCGTGGTCTTTTGAAACATTGACTCCCTCTTTTGACTACCGCAGAGTGCCTTCAAAACAAGGCATTTTTCTTTTTACATGCAGAGGCGGCTTTATTATTTAGATTTCCCTTGCTTGCCTAGGTTTTGTTCTTAGTATGGAGTTCTACCTTAACATGTTGCCTCAGCATTCATGCATGGGAAAAGCTTCTTTTTTTGTGCTATGTTGATTGGGTCCTAAACTTGCGTGGATTTGACACCTCCGATATGGTGTGGTTGCTCTGTGGGTATAAGCTTCTTCTTTAGAAGTGACTACCTCTATTTCATGGTGTGGGTTGTTTTCTTACTTGCATGGGCAAAGCTCCCTTGTTTGAAATGGCGCCTTGCTCATCTCCATAAAAAAAAAATGTGGTCATCATAAGAGACGCCTCCTTTCTATTTGTTGCAGCTTGTTTCCTAGCCAACTTTGCTATAGCTGCCATGGGTGCTATTTGTTGATACACAATTAAAAGTTGCAGGCCACATGGTTATTAGTCCTCTGTGAAAAAAACAGAGATTCCTCTCTTACATGCAGCCTTATCTCCTTAATGCACGTGGATCTCTCTTTTTGTTTGCTAGTGCTTTGATTCATGATGTGTGGTGTGATATTGATACTACCCTTGCTCCAAGTGTAAGCTGCTATCTCTATCGTGGGGCTCCTCCCCTATGACTTCAAGAAAACTGTGCCTTATTCCATAAAAATGTGGAGCTCTTTATATCCTACATGGAATGCATGGCTTGGCTTTTGAGTTACTTGACTCCATGCATGGGCTCTTTGTTGATTACGAATTCTCTTTTTTTCTAATTGCCTGCAGTTTAGACCTTTGTTGTTCATTTTGAACAATGGTGGATATTTCCTTTTAAAACGTGGGCACTAACCTTTCTTTGACTGTGGGCTTTAGTGTTGACTACTCTGAGTTAGTCATGGGCAACATCTTCAATTGTCGACCTCCTTTTATTAACTGGGTCTGTTGCTTTGGATATTGCTTTGGAAATACCGCAGAGCCCTCATTTGTATTAAAGATGTGGATTTTCTTAATCAAAGAGATTCGTAGAACAAAGACTCAAATTTTCTCCTCTTATAATGGCTTTAGCATTGATTGATGCTTTGGTCTCCTTTTATTGTCTGTGGCTTTCTCTGTAGGTTGGCTAAAATATGTTTCAAATGCCCAATTAGTTCCAAGAGGAATGACTTGAATGAAGATATATCTAGGAAGCATGAACAAAAAATGAGTCAATATTGCATCATGAACACCAAATAGCAAATGATTGGAGTTGAGAAGTTTGTATGTTTTCTTCAATTCAGTGGTTTGATAAATTTTGTCGGGCCCCAAAGTGGGTCTGGCTAAAAAAATTTTGTTTCCAAACAATTGAATTCTCAAACTGACGTATTGAACATCTTGAACTAATTTGAACTAAGTTCGACCGCCAATTAATCAAATAAAACTCACTTTATCACATTTTTCCAACTTGTCAAAATTGCGCCAAGAGGTCTATTGTCTGGCCTTAAAAACTGATCCAAACACCTGACCGGACTCTGCAAATTGGTACACTAAATCTTTGTTCCACATACTTTCACCCTGTCAAATCTCATCTCATGAAAAATTTGGAGTCAAAATATATTGACCCTCAAATTCGCCTTCTTAGATTTATCTGCAAACAAACACATCAGAAGACAATAGATTGGCTCTGGAATTGGCTTGGAAAACTAGGCAAATGAGCACATGGGGAAATAAAAACTGGGGCATTGGTTCTCTGTCACGAGGACATTACGAATCTGCGATTCGGGCTCATGAGGAATAACTGGATGCAAATGGCGGATGTTCAAAGTGGGCTACTTGGAATTTTGCAACTAGGAACACTGATTGAAAAGCAATTTTTAGAAATGGAAAGACCTTGGAAAAGTGTACAAACGGATTCATCAAGATTTGAAAATAGGTACACTTAGAGTATTTTCAGTATAGAACACAAGGAAACCAACCATTGGATCTCATCTATCATGGATCAGGAGATATGATGTCATGAACAGGGGTTACAATCAATCTACAATTACCGACACCAGTAAAAAGATAGAAATCACGTTTGGAATCGCATTTGAAAACTGATCAAACGGATTCGTCAAGACTTGGAAATTGAAACATAACAAGTCTTTGATGTCTACAATGTGATACAAAATGAATTTCAACATTTTGGTCAACTGGTCAAAAGTTATTATGAGTCAAACAGGGCTTCCCAAAATTTTGAATATTTTGCAAATGTGTGAAAACAGTAATTGACCAACTTTGAGGGATTCAAAACCTAATCAAACAAACTTGAAATGACTCAAAATATGAAACATAGATTCTCAAATATAGAAACTAGACACTCTCAAAGCAGTGGGTCATGACACATTCTTGGGTGCGAGACATTCATTGGCAAACACAGCCTCCTGTTATTGTTTGACACAGGTGAAAATTGCAGATTTGGCAATTGCTTAAAACAGGACTTCACCAAACAGCTCAGAATGATGTTTTAACTTCATGGAATAGGTAGACAGGCTGAATGGAAGGTGTTAGAAACATTAAACACCATTTATGCATTAACTCAACGGCGAAGTACATAGGCTTCACAAAGCATTTATACGCTTAAATTTTTCAATAGTGCTCAAAATTGACCATGCAATTTTGAGCGCCTACAGTGGCTCTGTCTGGGGATGCATGCCCCTTGTGAGCATGGCAAGATTTTAGATCTCTGGAAGAAGCAGACCACACACTTGAATAGCAAAACTTTCTCGAACAGCTTTATTGAAAACAAGAAACTACTCTAACTATGTACACACGATGACCTCGGGCCACCGGAAAGATTTCAAAACTCCTTACCTCTATCATAAACCTTATTCTCATTTACATTCTCCAGAGGTAAACTGAAACTCTCATTATAATTTCTTTCACCAATCAGATCAGCATACTGAAACAAATAACTTGGCAAAACAAAACAACTTCCTTCATTCTCATAATGCATATAAAATTCAAAGACCATTTCATCTTCATGCTCACTATGAGAAAAAGCATCAGCATGCTCATGACTACACAAACTGAATTGAGAATCAAAATCCAACGATGATTCATGCATGCAGATCAAAAACACAAAAACTTCATTATCTACATCATTCACCAAATTGCAAACACCAAAAACTTGCAACTCACCTTGTGCCTCCGACTTCAAAAAATACAACGGATCTGAATCAACTTCATGTATCATGTCATCACATACCAAATCAGATCTGAAACTTACTGAAAAAATATCACCATAGTCTTCAAAGAAAGGTTCATTAGACATATGAAAAGAATCTTCATTAAAATTTTCATCAGCAGGAACTCTACTGGCATCAATATTCTTATCAAAGAAATTGCTAAAGATACTTGTGAATGCATCAAACTCATTAGCATAAGACTCACCAACCTGTAGAGAAGATTTAACTATAGATTCATGTGTACCATTGTTAGTATTCACTTTATTGCATGAATCATCAAATCTCATCTCAAGTAACTGTAGATTACTGTCATAAACTCCATCTAGATCAGATAAAAAACCAATTGATCTCTCATCATCATTAGTAACATTAATCATAGGAATTTCTTCATTAAATGTTAACTCGGAATCAAAAGATATCAACAACCTCTCATTATCATCTCTATGACATAGATCTGATTTAATATCACTCATGATAGTAGTAAATACATCTCTATTGATCTCCATTTCTTCGAACAAATCTTCATGCTTATGCTGAATGTCTTCAAAAGAATAACAATGTTGATATGCAGGAGAAAAAAAATAGGGGTATACATCATACCTTACATCATCCTTACAAGATACAAACACTAATAAAGGCGAAGTTTAATCACACATTGACATATACCTTTCAAACTCATGTAGCAACAAGGTTGAGATCTCATTTGTATTCAGCAAATCTCTTTCACAAACTTCTTCATCGTGATTGCAATTATTTCTCAGATAATCTGAAGAACTTATAATAGTGACACCATTAGTCATACAATCTGAACAATTAGTAGTACTTTCACAATATATATCCTCTTCCTTGCACCACATCTAGACATTAGATGCTTCGCTACATTCAACTTCATTGCAGGAAGATATTTCAAGACTACTGTTATAACTCTTTTTGTTCTCAAACATATTGTCATAGGACTCATCACTTTCACTATGACTATCAAAATTTTCAATTTCAACAATATAGTAACCATTCTTTCCTAAATAGCCTTCACATTCTCTAAATATTCTCTCAAAGTATTTAATCTTTTCAAATCTTGCTCTCGCTGTCCAATGTACTGAATCAGGCATGAAAACTAATAAAAACACAAAAGCCCATGATAATTCACTGGGTCTTGCTGAAATGGGAAGCTCTAAGATTTCCAACTTGAATTGCATGTAAATCTGAATTGCATCTAAATCATCTACACTTCTGACATTCCTTCGGATAGAAGAAATGACTTGACTATGAAGCTTTCCATACAACATAAACAAATTTTCATGTACCTCTTCATAGCTTGACAGAGTATTATTAGATCTACAATCTAAATCCATTTTGAGAAAGAAATTTCTACCTCTTTATCCTAGTGCTAAAAACCACTGAATAGATGCAACCCTTTTAAAACACTTGACCTTCATGAAAAGAAGCAAGAAAATCAAAATACCTCAAGTGCTAATGTTGAACTTCAATCTACTGATTTGGCATAAGTGCAAGACTGAAACTCTTTACACCACTGATCAAACTTTGTAGAGCTGCCACCTCTTTGCAAGAGGAATGAAATAACAATCACTGCTATGATTCACTTTTATATTTCAATTTCTTTATAACAGTAGATTTCAAACAGCACTTTAAAACTTATCAAGAATTTAGAATTCCTTTCCAAGAAACTATCAACAATTTCAGATTTGCCCATACAACTGAAATTCCTTTGAAATTTTGCAATGAAATAAACTAGGAACAAATTGGTATAGAGATTTGAGAGTCGCCACTCACACTTGGTGAGAAATAATACATAATTTGTCACTTGAAAAATCTGAACCAGACCTTCAATGTAGGAAACTTGCACATCACTGACATCTTAAAAAGAATTTACACTTTATAAATGAATTCTTGACTCTGAAACTTTCTCAACAATATTTACAAACTGGATTGATTGAAGATAGACCTATGACAGTCATAGAACACAATTTTCATCTAGTTTCAACATAGTGCTAATAATGAATAAAGCTTAACTGGGGAACATGAAACTTCAGCAAGGAAAAAGAACACATCTTGCTATTGATATGCTATATCCACTCTGTTTCATATTAGAGGCTCCTTTTCTTTCAACAAAATGGATTGCCATCGTATCTCCCCAGCAAAGTCACCATCTTGTTGGTGTTCTTTTTGGCAAAGAACATACCAGGTAGATTTAAACCTGATACCAAGAAACAAAGACTAGAAACATGCCTAAGGACGAGCTAAATCCTATATTCAGCAATGCTAAATCTTAGTTCTGGGCCAATTAACAAAGTCATATCAGAACTCACTTCACTTTAGGCTCTGCAAAGCCAAGGTGGGCAAACCTAAGGGATTTGTCTAATTTATCTTGATACTTCATTACAAGACTACCCTCTATAGCAGATATGGTCAATTTTCTTCTTCAATTTGTTGGTAAATCTCCTAATCATAGTAGCTAATCATAACCAAGGAAAGTAGCCACAAATAAGCCATGACCTACACTTATAGTTCTTCAAAACATAAAATGGGAAAATAATATTCATTTTGATTTGGTTTCTCAGCATAATCAAGTATGCAATAGCAAAGAACATGCATCCTCCAAGCCAACTAGTCCCTTATCCATTGGGCACTAACTGAATCTTCACATATAGATGGCTATCTAAAATATACTCATATATTCAAGTATATGGTCTATCTGCTTGACTTGCAAACAGACATCAATATTCATTAAATCTCTCGTACTTATGGTGATATCCTTCTGGTGTAACCTGCAATCCTATCAGTATAAATAAGCATTTACTTGGAGCTTTGTTCCAGCATCAAATCTATTCTGATATACAACCTTAAAGGGATGTAACTAGGTTCAAGCTCTTAGTTCTTAAACACTGAACATTGCAAATAACAACAGCAGGAGATGAGAATCATAATGAAATTAACAGATGAGGCTCTTTGTATTAATTTCATTGAAAAGAATACAACATCTGCATACAAAAACTCAAAAGATATACATAGAATAACTTTGTAATACGAATGCCTCAAAAGGAATACAATATGTTGTTCATAATAGGAAGAAATACTGAGAAAAATGGTGTCACAGATTTGAGAGAACTCAAGATTGGAACCAGGAATGGTCTCTCATTCACAAAGAACTGGAACCCTTACAATGATAGAGAGAAAGAATGATATAGCCCAAATGAATTCCCAGATCTAAATTCAGAATGACAAGTGTCCACTTGGAATTCAATCTTCTACAACTGGAAAACCTCTCTCTTCTTTCTTCCCCTTTTGATCTGATTTGATTTCATCATTAATCTGTAACAAACTTGCAAAATGTCCTTGCCTAATGATGAAATCCCTTTACTCACCAAAATATCTGAAATCTTCATGAAATGCTAAAGGAATCAAACTTTAACTAATTTGAAATTAATTCAATTCGACCCGAACTGCATTTTTACTGTCTTTTAACCATACCCATGTCATCATTATGTTAGGAATCAATTTTGAACCTCCATACTTGAATATGGTTGCAAAAAAGGAACCTGATAGAAAACCTCATACTGCTCGAACAAACGGATTCCTATGTAGAAACTAACCTCAAAATTGGAAAATTCAGACTTTCACAATTTCGACGATATATGATAAGGCATACTTTGCCTTCCAGAAATGCCCAGAATCTCGATTTGAAAAACACTCCTCTGGTTGAAAATTCAAACTTGCAACTTAAGATTTAAAAAAAAAATCAAAATTTTAAAATCGCTAATGTTCAGACTTTGTAAAAAAGACCTTTTGAATTAAAAAAAATTTTGAACGTGAATTACTCACTGCCCATTGAGAAAATAATTAAAAATATTATTTTTTAATTCCTTTGAAAATTTCCCCTACCCCCTGAATCTTAGGTCAAACTTCTATTGACCAAGCACCATGTGTCACTTTGTGATTGGTCTACATGGTCTGCACCATCTGCCACATGTTGTCTTCTCGCTACTTCACCATATTATCTTCCTTGCAACTTTTGCTTGGCGAGATAGCGAAGATGTGCCACATGGAACAAACTCGACAACCCTCGCCACCTCGCTATGGTGATTCATCATGTAGGTCCCATTTGGAAAAATGGCGACGACCATCCACATGTCATGTTCTTGTTCCTCTGCTTGCACTCAACTTGTATTCGCCAAATTTCTAAATTTCCTGACAACCTTGCTACTTTGCTAGCTGGAGTTCCGAGAAATTTATGGCTAGCGAGGTAGCGACTAGCCAAATTTCTCACTTTTTCGATCTCCTTCAACATTGCTGATGTCATCTCTATTTTGAGTTTTCTCAGTCAAAATTTAACCTTTCTCGTCCTGCTGACATCATCAATGGGGCCCTTGTGCAAGTGTGAGCTTTATAAAAACTGTGTCTTTAAAGACACATTGTTATGTAAGCACTGGGTTATAAAAAGACATCAACGAACATTCGCATAATGCATACGGGACACTGCATTGCCAGTGTTTTCCCTACTCTGCATCTTTCCTTCAATGGTGTGGCTCTTTCACTACAAATTCGTGGATGGGCTGCCTCTTTATTGATGCGTACGCTCTAAGTGTATTAGCATGGTCTTTTGAAATGTTGACTCCCTCTTTTGACTGCCGCAGAGTGCCTTCAAAACAAGGCATTTTTCTTTTTACATGCAGAGGCAGCTTTGTTATTTAGACTTCCCTTGCTTGCCTAGGTTCTGGTCTTAGCATGGAGTTCTTCCTTAACATGTCACCTCAACATTGATGCATTGGAAAAGCTTCTTTTGTTGTGCTACATTGATTGGGTCCTAAACTTGCGTGGATTTGACACCTCTGATATGGTGTGGTTGCTCTGTGGGTATAAGCTTCTTCTTTAGAAGTGGCTGCCTCTGTTTCATGGTGTGGGTTGTTTTCTTACTTGTGTGGGAAAAGCTCCCTTGTTTGAAATGGTGCCTTGCTCATCTCCATAAAAAAGAATGTGGTCATCATAAGAGACGCCTCCTTTCTATTTGTTGTGGCTTGTTTCCTAGCCGACTTTGCTATAGCTGCCATGGGTGCTATTTATTGATATGAAATTAAAAGCTACAGGCTACATGGTCATTAGTCCTCTATGAAAAACATAGAGCTTCCTCTCTTACATGCAGCCATATCTCCTTCATGCACGTGGATCTCTCTTTTTGTTTGCTAGTGCTCTGATTCATGATGCGTGGTGTGATATTGATACTGCCCTTGCTCCAGGTGTAAGCGGCTATCTCTATCGTGGGGCTCCTCCCCTATGACTTCAAGCAAATTGTGCCTTGTTCCATAAAAATGTAGAGCTCTTTATATCCTATGTGAAATGCATGGCTTGGCTTGTGAGTTACTTGACTCCATGTGTGGGATCTTTGTTGATTGTGAATTCTCTTTGTTTCTAATTGCCTGCGGTTTAGACCTTTATTGTTCATTTTGAACAATGGTGGATATTTCCTTTTAAAATGTGGGTGCTAACCTTTCTTTGACTACGAGCTTTAGTGCTGACTACTCAGAGTTAGTCATGGGCAACATCTTCAATTTTTGACCTCCTTTTATTAACTGGGTCTGTCGCTTTGGATATTGCTTTGGAAATACCGCAGAGCCCTCATTTGTATTAAAGATGTGGATTTTCTTAATCAAAGAGATTTGTAGAACAAAGATTCAAATTTGCTCCTCTTATAATGGCTTTAGCATTGACTGATGCTTTGGTCTCCTTTTATTGTCTATGGCTTTCTCTACAGGTTGGCTAAAATATGTTTCAGATGCCCAATTAGTTCCAAGAGGAATGACTTGAATGAAGATATATCTAGGAAGAATGAACAAAAAATGAGTCAATATTGCATCATGAAAACCAAGTAGAAAATGACTGGAGCTAAGAAGTTTGTATGTTTTCTTCAATTCAGTGGTTCGATAAATTTAGCCAGGCCCCAAAGTGGGTTTGGCTTAAAAAAATATTGTTTCCAAACAACTGAATTCTCAAATTGACCTATTGAACATCTCAAACTAATTTGAATGAAGTTCAACCGCCAATTAATCAAATAAAACTCACTTTATCACATCTTTCCAACTTGTCAAAATTGCACCAAGAGGTTTGTTATTTGGCCTTAAAAACTGATCCAAACACCTGATCGGACTCTGAAAATTGGCACACTAAATCTTTGTTCCACATACTTTCACACTATCAAATCTTGTCTCATCACGAATTTGGAGTCAAAAGATATTGACCCTCAACGTCACCTTCTCAGATTTATCTGCAAACAAACACGTCAGAAAACAACAAATTGGCTCTGGAATTGGCTTGGAAAACTAGGCAAATGAGTACATGGGGAAATAAAAACTAGGGCGTTGGTTCTCTATCACGAGGACATTATGAATCTACGATTTGGGCTCATGAAAAATAGCTAGGCACAAATGGTGGATGTTCAAAGTGGGCTACTTGGAATTTTGCAACTAGGAACACTGACTGAAAAGCGATTTTTAGAAATGGAAAGACCCTGGAAAAGTGTACAAACAGATTCGTCAAGATTTGAAAACAAGCACACTTGGAGTGTTTTTAGTATAGAACACAAGGAAATCAACCATTCAATCTCACCTATCACGGATCAAGAGATATGATGTCATGAACAGGGGTTACAATCAATCTGCAATTACAGACACCAGTAAAAAGATAGAAATCACATTTGGAATCGCATTTGAAAACTGATCAAACGGAGTCGTCAAGACTTGGAAATTGAAATAGAAAAATTCTTTGATGTCTACAATGTGATGCAAAATGAATTTCAACATTTGGGTCAACTGGTCAAAAGTTATTATGAGTCAAACAGGGCTTCCCAGAATTTTGAATATTTTGTAAATGTGTGAAAATAGTAATTGACCAACTTTGAGGGATTGAAAACCTAATCAAACGAACTCAAAATGACTCAAAATCTGAAACATAGATTCTCAGATATGGACACTAGAAACTCCCAAAGTAGTGGGTCATGACACATTCCTAGGTGTGAGATATTCATTGGCAAACGCAGCCTCCTGTTGCTATTTGACACTAGGTGAAAATTGCAGATTTGGCAATTGCTTAAAATAGGACTTCACCAAACACCTCAGAATGATGTTTTAACTTCATGGAACAGGTAGACAGGCTGAATGGAAGGTTTTAGAAACATTAAACACCATTTATGCATTAACTCAACGGCGAAGTACATAGGCTTCACAAAGAATTTATAGGCCTGAATTTTTCAATAGTGCTCAAAATTGACCATGCAATTTTGAGCGCCAACATTGTCCATATAACCATTGCATGAAATTGAAATTGACTTTGTCTTATTGGTCTACAAATTTCATACATAGTAACTCCATTCCATAACACCACCAACTCGTCGATAAGGGGTTCAATATATACATTGATATCTTTAACTTGGTACTTACCTAGTTGAATGAGAAAAAACATTACATAATTATTTTGACCATTTGATGGATTAGTAATAAAAAATTAATTTAGATGACCACTAAATCATAAAATTCCTTGAACAATCAGTGTCAACATTATGTGCTCTCTCTTTATGGACAACCAAGGAGGTATGTTATTGTTGATAACAAAAATAGGCCACACCGAGTAAGTAGATCTCATCTCTCCATAAGGATTGACACCTTTTATTGCCAATGAAAGCTTGAGATTACGAGGTTCTTCTTTAAAATGTGGCCATTTTTCCTCTATTTCCTTAAATTTTGAACCATCTGTAAGCATTCACATAATGCCATCTTGACTTCTATTGCGTGCATGGTAATCCATAAATTGTGCCAAGCTATTGCACTCGAATAATCATTGCAGACATGGAATAATGAGAATATGCCAAAGAACCTTGCAAGGCACCTTTTTTTGTTAATTTATCTAATTGATATCTACTGATATGACAAGTAGGGCATTGTGTTGCAAATTCATGTTGTTTATGGTATGTAATATGATCGTTCGGACATGCATGTATTATTTGATACTCCATTCCAATATCTTTCATGATGGCAGATAATTCTCAGTACGAGTGAGGTAGAATGTTTGATGGTGGTAACAAAAACTCACCTATCAACCTATGACCAAAAATATAATTTCTTAATTTAAAGAATATTAATTGCTACATGAACCCAATGTTAATTGTAAGGGAACTATGAGTAAAATAATGAAAGAAGATGGCATACCTTAACATATGTGTCATTGATACGTTCGATAAACCATTCATAACCTTCAAGTTCACCAATAGCAATACAATGACAAGAAGAGTTGTTTTGGAGCCTTCATAAAGGGACTGGTGTGCCTTCTCAAGTAAAGGTATATCAAGCTCTGTGTTATCATCATCATCATCATCTTGATCATCATGATCATTTTGATCATCGTGATCTTCATCATCCTAGTCTTCTTCCATGGTATCATTACCTTCTACTTCAATATTCACACCTCCATGTTCCCTCGTTTGGAAATTTCCATTCTTCGAATTGTCATGGTCCATAACATGAAACTCAGGGATGTTGACCTATATGAAAATGATGACCTTATATTAACCATGACCATGATGTCATCATCAAATCATGTCTTATGTAATTAATACACTATTAAAATACATACCAATGGGCGATGCTCGTTTCCCCCTTCAATGTGACCATGTTGCCTGCAATGTTGCTCAACTGTTGTGATTAGATATCTTCAAGTCTTTAAGCCCTTACACATTTTTCAAGGACAATAACATTTTCCATCACCTTTTCTTTTTAAGTTAGACCACAGTATAGAAATTGTCTCCCTATTTTTTTGTGAGTTGATATCGTTAGACATGGTCTTTCTTGAATGGAATAACTCATTGGTGGAAGAAGGATGGTTTGTTTGCAACCTGCAGATGGAGTAGTAAGAGGAAGACACATATAAAAAGGAGTTAGGTCTCTGAACCAAGTAGGAGTTAGGACATGCTAGAGTGGGGTCAGCCCAAGATATTTTGGAATCTTGAAGAACTTGGTAAAGGGTATCTGGAAAGGTGAAAATAAACAAGTATTTTTACAGCTACAAAGGAGGAATTGAAAGGATTATAAATAATGAAGAAGAAACTTAAATCCATACAACTTCACCTCTATTTACAATTTGACCTTTCTGCAAGTGAAATACGACAATATACAAAATTTCCAATCACATTTTCACTTTAAAAAGAACACCAAATATACCTTTGCTACAATATCTTCTTCAAATTCTTTGCTATCAGATTCTTCAGAATTGCAAGCTCCTGTGCAGAAAAAAGATGAGATGTACTAAGTAATTTTTGATGGGCAATATTTAAACAAATCAACTATCAAAAAAACAATTTATGAAATTTAGTTTCTTTATTATGTATTGAAGACTTGGCAAGATGTTCCCAAGTCTATCAATAGAATGTCTATCTGCATGGTTGTTTGCAAATAGTCTAGTATGGGGCCACTTTTGAACAACAACAAATGTCACTGGGGCTGGTAATTTGGCTCAAGAGATGCACAAGACTATTGACACCACAGAACTTTTAGTTCAAATAGCATTCAACTGTCTTCTTTAACAAAATCCAAAGAGAATACAAACTAACTAATGAGCCGTGTCTATCTCAATTGAATAGCAAGTACTATAGTGAGTATTAGGAAACTGACCTTGCGAATAGCATCCAGTTCATAAACTATTAGGAAAGTGACCTTGCTAATTAGTTTAACATAGATTGGTGAACAAAAAATTCATAATAAAAATCTGATTTTTTTTCCACACCTGTTCTAACCATATAATGAATTGACAAAAAATGAATTGTATACGAGTCACTCCAAATCCTTAGCTTTTAATATGCTTCATAGATGAGATTGCATTATATGTTTTGAACAAGATGTGGAAAAAAGTCAAATGACATAGATATAAGTATTCTCACACCATGAGTGAAGCAACAATTGCATAAAGCTTTATTGCAAAAAAATTGTCAATATTATTTACATTGTACATACTTTTTTATATAATGCTTCAATTCCTAAACTAAGAAACTATACCTAGTGTTCTAACCATGAATAAAAATAAAATTACAGTGCAAATGTATGAAATTATATGCATAACTACTCCTATACTAGTTTATAAGTACTATGGAAGCACAACACTACAATTACAATACTAAATCCAACTCCATAACTTAATCCCAATCCCATTGCCCACCATTGACTCTCCATTATATCTTTTCTGCTACCAATTGTAGTATTATTCCATTCTACTTGATGCTCTCTGCAACCTAAACCACAACCGAGTGTCGTATTTTCAAGGGGAAACCCATGAAGGTTGGGGTTTCCTAAAAAGGAGGAAGCCTCAAATGTTGTGAATTGTTTTCCACGTGGTATTAATCCTGAAAACATGTTGTTTGAAAGATTCAATACTTTGAGGAAGGTTAGATTTGAAAATTCTAAAGGAATTTTTCTTGACAACTTGTTTTCTGAAAGATCTAGAGACTTTAAACAAGCCATGTTTGCCAAGGATTCAGGAATTGAACCACATAGTTGATTATTTGAGAAGTTGAGAGAAATTAAACCTTGGAGGACTCCTAATGCTAGAGGAATATTTCCTGAGAGATTTTTTTGTGAGAGATCCATGAACTTGTTTGCATAGATTATCTTCTCGTATGTTTGAACCCTTCCTTTTATCCAAATTGTTACTTCATCCTCGAACTTTGATTCATAAGGAGAGTCCATATTTAAATCAGTGAAATAAGAGAAGGTAAGTCACTCATCAATAATTTGAGATTGATTGACCATAGCATATAGATTATTTAGATCCTGAGGGATACTTTTTGATAAACAATTACTCGATAAATCTAGAATTTGGAGATTCTGCAACCTCATAAGTTGGTATGGACTTTTACCTTCGAAATTATTAGAGGTTAAGCTCAAAATTTTCAAATCTTTCAGCTTTTCAATCCAAACATGAATTTTACCTTCAAATTTATTATTTCCCAAATCAAATATTTTGAGACCTGTGCAATTTGAAAGGGATGGAGGAATATTACCTTGAAACCTATTGCCATTGAGATTTAGTGCATGAAGAGCAGTGAGATTTCCCAACTCCTATGGAATCTGCCCTTCCAATTCATTGTGAGCCAATTTTAAAACCACTAATTGAGAACATGACCTAATAGTTGCAGGGATCTTGCCCATCAACTTGTTATTTGACAAGTCCAAAATGCCCACTCTATCTGAATTTGTGCAAGTAGAGCTTGGAATTGTAGACACCTAAATCTGATTACACCGCTTCGATAATCCTATTTAGCTATCTCTAAAGGAATCATTAATTAAATTCCTATTTAATTAACCTTTGCCATCCCCTAGCTGATTAATCTTATTAAATCATCTATAGTCCTAATTCATAAATCAAATAACCCACTATTTATCAATAAATCCTATTCTCCTATCTATTTCCAAATCCCAAATTTATTAAAATCACTTTAATAAATAAAGCCCTCAAATCTAATAGCCCCTAACCTATCCTTAATCCTCCATTTAGCCTAATCCACCCCATCCACCCATACTAACTAAGCTTAGCCACTAACTCACCCACCCTCATCAATACCATCCACTTGCACATCTCTAATATCCCTAAACTAATCCTAACTCAAGCCTAACCCATCCCCTAATCATTTGTACAATCCTAAACAAGCTTAAGACTTTCCTAATCCAAACCAAAGTCTCCCCTCAAAATATCCCAACCACCAAGCCATAAAAGCTCTTACAAAGCCATGAATGACTCTTACAAGCCCATTCATTGCACTTACAAGACATTATGAGGATCTTTATGAGCTTTGAGCCTCCTTTGTTGACCCCTCAACCCCTACTGCTCTAACCAATGACCCTGTGACATGTGTCACTCTGTGATTGATTGTAAGGAAGCACAATCCATGTGCTCTCCTCTCAGTCAATCTAAACCTTCCATAAGCTTTCTCCCATCCTTGCATCCTAGTCCTTGATCCCTCAAGCCCTTTACCTATTTAAGGAATCCCCTCCCAATCCATTTTAATCACAATCCTTAAGCTAAAGTTACCATGTCAATTTGAGAAGCCAAACCCATACTTTTACATATAACCACACCAAAAATCCAAAATCCAAGAATCTCCATAGAAGAAAATCTGAGCACCAATCTTGAGCATACATCCCAAATCCACAAATAGACATATCTCTAAATCAAGTGATCATCCTCATTGAGAGAGCCTATCCATGGCTCATATTCTCATTTGAGGATCTTACTTTGTCTCTCTTGAAGTTTATATTAATTTTTTTAGTTAATGCTTGGTTTTTAAATAGATTAGTGTTTCTTGCTAACATATTAGTGTACACAGGAATTTCTCCGGAGAGGTTATTTCCTAACAATGACAAAAAGATCGATGCCCAAATATCTGATGGAGGTCTAATGTTTGGAATCAAGCCGTTAAACATATTATCTGACAGATCTAATAGGAATGAAACAAAATCTAGAGTAGGAAGTGTGCCATACAATCTATTCCCTTGTAAATCCACTACAAAAAACTGATGGGATATCTGCCAAGGTAGAGAACTCTCCAAATTGTTATCTAAAAGAATGAGTGTATCAAGATTAGGAAGATCCCACAACCATGAAGGAATATTTCCCACAATGTTGTTACTTGAAATATCAAGTTCCTTCAATTGATATTGTTGAGACAAAAATGCAAGGAAAGCACCTTCTATATTGCAAGACCTTAATGCCAAGTACTCCAAATGGTCAAATTATGGAATCTAACTTGCAGATATAGTAATAGATAACTAATTTTTAGAAAGGTCCAATCCTTGTAAGTGAGTTAGATTTTTGAGCATTTGAAATGAAATGTTTCCTCTTAATCTATTGGAAGCAAGTGCTAACACTTTTAAACTAGCCATCTTCAAAAGAGAATCTAAAATTGTTCCTAATAGTTGGTTATCACCCAGATGCAGCTCACTTAATGTTGAAAGCTTGCATAGAGAGGGTGGAATCTGGCCAGTCAGATGATTATGGTTGAGTAACAATACTCTTAAACTTTCCAGCTTTGAATTGGAGTCTAGGATTCTTCTTAACAGCTAGTTGTTACTAAGGTCTAGATGTGCAAGGGATAAAAGGCTGTCAAAAGAGGACGACATAGTTCCCTCCAAATTATTATGGGATAGATCCATGGTCTCAAGTTTTGAATAGTTTGTAGTAGAGTGGGGAAACTCTCCACTTAAATTGTAGCCAGAAAGAGATAGAGCAACAAGTGAGTTGGAATGGCCTAAAATGAAAGAAAGGTTTCTCTTCAAGTCATTATTACCATTAAGATCAAGATTTCTCAATTTCAAATAGGGCATGAAATTGAAAGGGATGGAGCCATTTAGATTACTGTAGCTGAGATCAAGTGAAACCAATGAAGATGCATTCTCAATCCCAGAGGGTAGTTCAGACGGGAATGAATTCCATGATAGATGCAGATGGGACAAAGAGGTCAAATTTGATAGATCTAGAATATTACCTGACAACCCACAACTAGATAGTTGAATCTGGTTGAGATTGTGAAGACTGCTAAGGGCTTCACCCTAGCGCTCTGAGCCCATTTTTAGGTTCACTTCATTCATTCCCAAGAATTCAAGGCTTCTCGGACCTCTAGCCCATACATCAAACTTACCACCCTTAAATTCCCAATTATATGAAAGATCTAGATGATGCAAGCTTGACATATTTCCCAACACTAGAGGAACCTCACCGCCAAATCCAACATTTGACAAGCTAAGAAATGAAAGCCTCTACAGTTTTGAGAACTATGGAGGAATAGAAATACCTTGAAATTAATTGAAGCTAAAATCCAAGTGTTGTAGGAGCTACAGATCAAACATTGATGGATGAATTTCACCACTCAACTGATTGCTTAGATCAAGGGTAATCACATGTGATGTATGATAATCGCAGCCAACACCCTCCCACTTGCAAGAATTCAATCCACACCAAGAGGATAACTAACCCAAGGAAAGATAAAGGCCACCCTTGAAATCTAACAGAGAACTTCTCTCATCTTTGATACATGCTGTTGAAATTGACATATTAAGTTATGGAGTTGGATTTGGTATTGTGATTGCAGTGTTGTGCTTCCACATTTCTAAAAATACAATGCAAATGTATGAAATTATATGCATAACTACTCCTATAATATTTTATAACTCCTATATTGTGATTGTTTAACTCCATCACCCAAGAGGATGCCAAACAAGATTAAGTTTTACCAGAGATGTCAAAAAATTACATTCAGAAAAATATAATTTATAGAAATAACTGCAGTAGGTAAAGCACATTTGAAAGATAAAAATATAAAACTTATGTATATAAATCCTAGAATCGTTATGATTCAAAATATTAATTGACTTATAATTAATAATTATGGAAGGTTTTGTTTTGACTACAGTCAAAATTCATTAATAGAATGGGTGAAGGTAAGGTAGGGATATACCAATCTTGCACTCTAATGTGGTTCCACATTTATAAGACAGAACAAAAATTGGTTCCACATTTATATGACACTTTTGAAATATTAAAAATATATTAGTTCACCATAGTTTTTTACTCTCAAAATATTAAATAAATTATATTCTATGATGCCAGTGTTTTTCCTAAATGCTAGACAAACTACATTAGAGATGTATAGTATCTCATATACTACTACTCAAGAGTTCTAATCATTTCAAATTGTAATAGAATAATTACTATATATTAAATGAACATTTATCTCACATGGCCTTTACCTTATTGTTCACTTGTTGTAATGCTTATTTATGGATCATGTACAAATGTGTTATGAGTTTTGGAAGATATTACTTTATCTCATAGACATCCTTGGTATCAAGACTAGCTTAGTTGTATATATGCAAAGCATATTTTCAACATTTCCATTTAAAAGGATACTTCTACATTTTCCATTATCTCCTCACTAAAACACAAAACACTAATTCTGAGCCATAAGTTTCCATCAATAAAATACAGATGTATTGATAAGACACAGATCAATGCAAAAGAAAAGAAGAAAAGCTTGGTGAGATAAGGCCACATAATAGAAGGAAAGAAGTATAGGAGAAAATTGTTAAATAGGCACACTAAATTTCTCATGGAGAACATTAAAATAAAGTCAATGAATTGAACTTCTATGATGCCCCCAATCTAGCTGGTCAATGCACCACTACAAGTGATAAACATGAAATTTTTAATTACCCTTACAAATACCCATAACTAGTTGAAAAAGGTAAGATTTGTGCATCTCAAATGCAACTAGAAATTTTTTGCTAACACTATTTTGTAACCCTGCGAATAACATACAATTAGCGAAAGCACCAAAATTCCATTAAGTTTCAAGCATATTTCATTTAATGTAGAAGAAAAGAAATCTCAAACTAGTTAGCATATTAGTTTCCTGATTTCCACCAGTTCTGGAGTGCCTATAAGAAAATGAGAGGGAAATTCCCTAAGTGATGTAACATAAACAATTATTGTTCTTGGCTCTTAGTTGAAGAGGTTCAGTACAAGACTTGCACTTCCATACCAATTAACAAAGATGATTGGTGTTCTTCACTACCAATTAAGAATATCCCAATCTAAGGTTTGTGCTCTCATATCAAGTAACAAAAAAAATTATGGTTCTTGGTTCTTATCAAAGAGGTTTTTCAAGCTAGGTCACAGGCTTCCATACCAAGTAGCGAAAATAATTATTGTCCTTGGCACTCAATTGAAAAGGTTTTAGTTTAAGGCTCTTGCTCCCATACATACTAGAACAAAAATAATTATTGCTCTTAGCTTACAATTGAAGAAGCTCTAATCTAAGACTCATGCTCTCATATCAAACAATAAAAAAATATTATTATTCTTGATTATTTGTCCAAGAAATATTAATCTAGAACTCATACTCTTATATCCAATAACAAAAATATATCATTCTCAACTGTCAATCCAAAAAGTTTCACTCTAAGAATTCTACTTCCATATCAAATAACAAATATAATTATTGTGTTGCTCCCAATATAAAAATTTCCAATCTAAAGCTCATGATCCTATATAAAATATTATTAAACAAGCTAAGATTTCTTCAATCCATAATAACTTCTCCAAATACAGAATATTATTCATCATTTTTATCAATAACCAAAGTAATTGGTAGACAAAAGGTCGCAGGCTACAGATTCAAACCATTGGAGTGTCTAAAAGAAATTTCATTGTATAACTGACACAAAAAATGAGCCAAATTGTTGCATGAAGCTTAAAATGGTGAAATAGTTGATGTCAATGAAGTCAATCATAACATAGGTTCAGAAAATATAAATGTTTTTGGTAGAACTTTCTCAACACACTAAATTAAGATCTAAATTGTCAATTTTTCAGCTCCCCAAAAGTAGGATGCCATAGAAAAAAAATTGCCTTGTCAGGACAAAGAATGAATATCTCACCAAGCCACTTTCCACATGAAATCAAAGATTATCTTGGTGAATTTCTTTGTTCAATTCAATGGGCTCAATATAACTTCAATCTCTTTTCATAAGTACTATTGTTTTCAGCTGTTATATGGTACATAGTATTACAGTTGTTTGAAAGTTTTTGTAATGCACATTCAAAGCCCTTCTAATGGATAGTTTGATGGACCAGAAGTTCCACAAGATGAATACAACACGTGGTTGTAGAAGACCGGGATGCATTTAGCAGTCAGTATTGAAAAAGTAGCACAAGATTAATGCATGGAGTGCTCAAACCACTAATTTTGGAGAAAATGCCACCAACATGGAGTCCCCAAGTGCATTCTTATGAAACCCCTTATAGTGTGGTTGAATTGATACCACATGGTAGAGAAGGGAACACTTTCTACTATTGAATATAGGAGGATAATAAATCATGTAAATCATGTACCAACTAACAATACATAAACAAGGGCTTGAATGCAGAAAAAGGCACGATCCAAGGCTTGATCGTGCATGAGGAGTTGAGTGCTTGGAAGAGGGGATGAAGCCATTCATGGTGAATCTATGTGGAGTTTGGAAAAGATAGAGGGTGACAAAACTAGACTGTGGGAGTTACCACCAAAAAAATGCACCAACAAAAAATGACACAGGTCACAGAGCGCCTATAACCCATGTCGATCTTCCTCGCCATCTAGACACATAGTTGTGGCCAAAAGATTGATTGCAGCAAGAGTATCATAACTGAAAGTCCCATAGAAGGTCAAAAAACTCCCTTCCTCAATTGAATTTAAGTCATACAATTCAAGAGTTTCACATTCTTCACTACTGAGTGGTGATCGTTTGGAAAAATTACTCCCATCCTCATCTGAAGAATCCTTCTCTGATCTCTTTGAACACATGTATCTAACAATCAATACTCCAAATGTACACACATTTATGAGAAAACAATAGTTAAACATGAGAGTCCTATTAAGGGTTTGAAAGCCTGCAAGGCTTTTAATAACAAGTTTCTATGTTCGGCCCCGGGTATATATGGGAAGTAATTAGTGGTTAACCCTACACCTCAGACACAAGGATTTCATACATAATTAGCCATAAAAAAACCTTATCAAGTAAAATTTTATATATTACAACCCTACACAATGCCATGGTAAAAAAAACCATATAGCTCTAAACTCTTACCTATTACAATGGTCCCTACACAATGCCAAGTCCTCTCTTCGAGAACCCACCCTTGAAAATTTATGCCCTCCTACGAGCGAAATGCTGGAAGTGAAGGAGTTGAAGTGGTGGGTCCATGGAGGTCAACCACCGACACATCAAGAAGCATTTCGGCGATTGCCATATAATTCTATGCCTAAAATTATATGGCAATTGTGAACCATCGAAAGCTCGCCCTTATGTTCTGTTCTCCGGACTTGCAGCAACCCTCATGCCAAATGAAATGTGTTATATTTTTGCCCCTTTTTTTTTGTTTTATGCTGTAGTGTGTGTCGCAATTGTGACAAAAATAATTTTTTGCAATTGCGACCAACATGGGCATGTTATAAAAATAGACAAAAATTTTCTTTATAACTCGACCAACCAACCCATTTAAAATACTTGGTCGCAATTTAGGGTAAAATGCACTAGTGGCTTTTCATTTTCCATGAAAAAGACCATTTAATTTCCAATCAAAACTCTTCATTTTCCACTCCCTCTACTTTCTTATAAAAATTCAAAATAAAAAATTAATCTAAAAATGCCACCAAGGCATTCTTGTAAAAATAAATTTAAAAAAAATTAATTTAAAATGAATGTTATTAATATAAAAAAAAATTTAAAAACACATTTAAAGGTGATGGGCCACCACCCTCATGACCTCATTGGCCATGATAATGCGGTTGTGGGAGTGATTGTCACTGCTGTTAGTGGTAGTTACTACCACCATCGACATATGTTAGTGGTGGCAGTATGTGTCAGTAGTAGGAGTAACTACCACTGATAGTAGTGACAGTCACTACCATGCCCATGGGTGTTCTACTAATTTTGTGATACATTTTATCATTTTTTGGTTTTAAAAAAAAATTATATTTTATATTTTTTAATTATTTAATTTTTTAATTTTCTAATATTCTAATATTCTAATTTGTTAATTTGTTAATTTTTAAATTTTTTAAATTTTTAAATTTTTAAGTTTTAAAATTTAAAATTTTTTAATTTTTTAAATTTAAAATTTAAAATTTAAAATTTAAAATTTTTAATTAAATTATTAGTTTTCATTTTTCATTTTTAAAATTAAATTATTGTTTTTCATTTTAACTTTTTAGGTTCATATTTTATTGGGCCCTATTTTGTTAATCCTATTATTTTGGATTTGCCACTTGGCATCCTATTATTTCAGTGAACTATTTTCTCGAGAATGCTTTTCTATTTCTTTTTTTTCTTTAATTAATTTATTTAAATATTAGTAACTCATCTCATTTTTTTATTGACAAGGAATCTGTTTTGGAAAATTCATGTGCTAGTCATTTATGGTCTCATTGTATAGAATGCCTCTCGGCATAATGAGACAAAGAGGTATTAACTTGTCATTTTATTTTATTGAACACCTCAATCTTTTGCATTATAATTCAAAAATAGGCATAAAATGGAACAAGAATTACTAATGAGTTGTTATTTTCATTAGAATTAGCTTAAAGAGCTTCACCACTGAATGACTTGGATTTTATTTTATTTTATTTTGCATAACACGTTCAATCTACACTATAATTCTTTTGGTTTAGAGTGAAACTTTGAAAAAAAAGGTTTAATGGCAAAAAAATTAAAGTATGAAATCATGTTAACAATTGTCAATAGTAATAATGGTAAAACACAGATTATATGTGTTTGACTTCTATAGAGACAAGATTTATTATTTATTATTACTTTTGTTCATATATGTGTTTGAAAGGTTATCATTTTAAAGACATGGAAACATTTACTTATAATTCATTCATTCTACATTTTAATTCTTTCCATTCAATGTTAAACTGCCAAATTAATAAGTAATTTTATTCACAATTCAATCACTATTTATTTATTTGAGCTCTTTTGGTTTAATGTGAACCCATGAAATTGAAGAATACCTTAATTCATTATTCAATCATTCTAGATTTTAGTCATTTTGATTAAATGTGAAATTATCAAATGGAGAAATAATTTTAATATTATGTAAAAAATTGAATTTATTTTTAATCAAGTATTTTCATCTTTTTATTTAATAATTAAGACTTCAAATAATAGATTGATGTTAAAAAATATTTAGTTAAATTATTTAAAATTTATACTTTTTACAATTGAATTAATTTAGCTATTTTTATAATTATTTTTTATAGTTTTAGGCAAGAGCCTACAACACAATGGTAACTTGTGATAGATATATGTAGGGAAAAAGTAAAGAAAATAGGGGAGGGGGGTGGAGAGAGAGAGAGAGAGAGAGAGAGAGAGAGAGAGAGAGAGAGAGAGAGATGGGCAAACAAAGAGATATTACAAAGAATAGAGAGAAGGGGGGAGAAAGGGAGAGATGTGAAGAGATAGGGATAGAAAAAGGGAGATGTTTACAAGGAAGAAGAAGAGACATGGGTATATGTAGATGGAGAGTACAGAGGGAGAGAGTGAGAATGGAAGATATACATATATAAAGAAGGTAAAATGAGTAAGGAAGATTGAGAAGCAAAGTGATATAGAGATGAGAAGGAGATATAGGGGGGGGGGGGGGGCGGGGGGAGAAGGGCAGGTGTGGACAATATAAATATATAAATAAGTAGAGATGGGGAGATATATAGGCATAGAGAAATAACAAGATATACATATAGATAGAGATAGAGAGAAAGGGGGGGGGGGGGGGGGGTGGGGTATGGATATGTAAATATTTAAAGGTCTGGGAAGGGGTGAACAAGAGATGAATTTAAACTGGAAGGATAAGAGAAAATTAGATATATAGATAGAGATAGATCAATATCAAGTGTACGTGAACTTAGAAACCTCCACATTCAACCCACATTCACATTTGAAAGATATGCAAGGATGCAAGAAAACCCATTCATTGCAAGAAGGAAAGAAGGGGAGATGTGCCTTCAAACATTATAAAAAACAAGTCCTCCAACAATATCAAATTTGAAACCACTACTACAGGTAATCTTGAATTACTTTTTGGATACATACATTAAAAATTAGAGTCTACCAATTCAAGGTTGATTAAAATTCTGTAATCTACACAGGTGTAAATGACATTGCATACACACACAAAAAATGGACTAGACACTAGATGGAATAGGAAATTAAAGGTCACTGAAGAGTCTCGCACATTAATATTTGCTACTATAATATATTCACAACTCAGCTTATATACAAAACTTCAAAATTTCAAAATTTTGTAATAACCTATATACCTCAAAATTTATAACTTTTCCTTAGTTAATTTGTGTGATCTGTGTCAAAAATATGTTCTCGATTCAAAGTGGGTTTGTCTCTACTGATTGATACTCTTTGCCTTCAATGTATTTGCAAAACATGCTTTGTCATCTGATATGCTCTGTTTCTATTTTGTTATGATCTTTCTTTCTCCTTTGTTTATTCTATTTGCTCCCCCTTTCATTGCTCTCTTCTTGCTTTATCTACTCCTTTTATTATTTCCTTTTTCAGCTTTCTTGCTCTCCCCCTTTGGTTCCTTTGGTTTATATCCCTCTTTGTCTTTTCTTTCTCTCCCTCCTATTTGTTTATCTCCCCCTTTTTATTCTTTTATCTCCCCCTTTTTGACACTTATGTCAAAGGGTCTATACACTTAGAGTGTATTTGTCCAAAAAGGATTTGTGGACCTCCATAATTATCTTTAGAGCTACATCCCAATTGTCACATGCAACATCCAGTAACTTGAGTTGGATTGCTAGCTCGGATACTAGGTGAACTAGGCCATCTGATGTAGAAAGATGAGGATTTTTCTTTAACAAAGTTTCTGCATATCCTAACTCTTTATGTAGTATTTTCATATGTGGTGTGAGGGAGGCTTGAATGTGTGTCAACTTGGCTCTTATATTAGCCTCTTCTATTGTTAACACAGCTAGTTGACTTTGTGATTGAAGTGATGTGTAAAAATGCTTCTCACTCTGAGTTGGGTTTTGAGGTAGTTGCATACCTAAGACATTGAGATTTCTCTCTAGACTCATAATTCTATGTGTTGTTTCTTGAGTGAAGAGTTTCAAGTCACATAGTTTAGTGTACAATGAGAAAATATTCTCTAGTAGCTTCTTCACATCTTCAACATTTGTGGTTAGTGCAACTTGAGTGAGTGCAATCTCTCTAGATATTTTCTCATTTACTTTATTCTGGAATTTCTTCTCTAACCACTCAAGAAGTTTTGCACTTGTGTCAATATCTTCATTATTGACCTTCTCAACAATTTTTGACAATCATTCCAATAGAGGCTTGGTTTCTTCAGGTGTAGGTAGGCTGAATGCATCTATGAAGATTTATTATTTATTATTACTTTTGTTCATATATGTGTTTGAAAGGTTGTCATTTTAAAGACATGGAAACTTTTACTTATAATTCATTCATTCTACATTTTAATTATTTTGATTCAATTTTAAACTACCAAATTCATAAGTAATTTTATTCACAATTCAATCACCATATATTTGAGTTCTTTTAGTTTAATGTGAACCCATGAAATCGAAGAATACCTTCATTCATTATTCAATCATTCTATATTTTAGTCATTTTGATTAAATGTGAAATTATGAACTTGAGAAATAGTTTTAATATTATCTAAAAAATTGAATTTATTTTTAATCAAGTATTTCAATTTTTTTTAATTTAATAATTAAGACTTGAAATAATAGATTGATGTTAAAGAATATTTAGTTAAATTAATTCAATTTTATACTTTCTACAATTGAATTAATTTAAGTTTTTTTTTATAATTAATTTTTTATAGTTTTAGGCAAGAGCCTACAACACAATGGTAACTTGTGAGTTCTCATGTGGGAGGTCTTGGGTTTCAATTTGCTTAAGACATAAAAATAATTAATTACAATAAATAAAAATAATTAATCTAGGCTTTGGCCATTTACTTGATCAAATTTTATTTTTTTTATTTTTTATACTTTTATTAGGATATTGTTATTATTATTATTATTTTATCTTTTCCACTTGTGATTTATAATCATTCTACCAACATTAATAAAGTAGTAGCGACAAATGGCAAGCTCTATTCTCTTCCCAAAATCAACGAATTTGGAAAATTCTTATTTTTTAAAGACCAAATATATTTTTAAGGAGCCTTTGTGAATAAATAACTAGTTTAATGTTCTATGAATTCCTAGAAACAAGGATAAATCAAATCCTATATCCATAAAATAGGAGGTAGAAAAATTTAGGTTGAAATAGCAGGCAAAGGTTTTTTCAAGAACTAGGTATTATAAAATAGAGAGTGATGCACAATAGAAAGAAAATCGATTGATCACTATGATTCAAAAGAAAAACTATCTTGTGCTAACATCTAGAGAGTCTAACCATAAACCTAGAAAAATCTCTAAAGAAAATCGAATTCCCCTTGGATATCCATAGTTACTTCACTAAAACAACCCTAACCCTTCTCTTGTGGGGGTTATCATACCCCCTATTCTAACCCTATTTTAATATCCAATCTAAACCCTCATATTCATAAAAAAATATTCTATGCTAGCCTATACTAAAAGTGCTAAAACAAAAGTTAAGGGAGAAATTAACAATGACCAAAACCGTAAAAATACTATCATCATAAGCAAGAAAGCTAGTGAAGAAAGATGGGTGGAATGTCAAGAACTGAGACTCTTCGCATATTGGAATGGTCCAATTTAAAAATTCAAAAGTGATTGAATGACTTGAATAATTTTGCAGTAATCATGTAAGTATTTCTTCATTTTCCAATAGATTATTTTATATTCCTTGCAAGAATAAATATATTAGAGAAGATTTTCTATCAATCCCCTTTTGTCTCTTCAAGGGATACTCTATTATGTTTATCAAATGGAAACCTAATTTTGATTAATCCATAGAAATTGTTTTTTAGCTCCAGCTTGGATATTGATAGACATAATGCCTCTAGAAATTAATCATTTAGATATCATCAAATGGGTAGGATCTTCTTTAGGAAATCTCATAGGATTATAAGAAAATTATAGTAAGAATAACAAGATAAAAATGTTAATCGATCTAGAAATAGGTCATAGCGAGTTCCAACCTATAAAAATAATAACTAATACATCCTTATAGAATCTAAACATTGTTAGATATGAAGGACATATTAAAAAATATATATTAAATATATAATCATCAAATATCTAATCTTAAAATCCTAACTCTAACATCTCACTTACAAGAAGTAGTTCCAATGATAAATATCAGAAATAATAATCTACAATTTCAATAAAGGCAAGAACATCTAGATCATGAAAAATAGAAGAATTTGGTAATGAAAGCTAGAATTAATGAAGGTTGTCTAGATAAGGAAGATCACAATGAAGATGAAATTGAAGAAGGGGAGCTTATTGAAAAAAAATGAGCATACTTAAATTAATAAAAACTTACTAAGCTCACAAATGGTGCAAGAAAATGTTGGAATTACAAATGGGAAACATATACTTCTGAAGGGTGGGGGGAGGGGGCCATGGGGGGAGGTGGGTGTTGAATCAAAAATTCAAACTTCAGGTATTAAAAATTTGACCATTCATTAGATACATGTAATATATGAACTGAAAATAACATGAAAAGTAAATGCATATAAGACATGTGAGAAATTGAACACACTCAATTAGCACCAGATATGATTATCCAAAAACCCTCCAAAGAGAAGGTAAAACTAGGGTGGGGATGACACCCACAAATCTTCACTACTATAGCAATAAAGTGTAGCCAATTAAGGCTACAATGGTTTGACCATGAAACATGATTTGCCCTGCGAAAGGCATGCCCTATTAAAGGCTTACAAAGTCTATTAAGTCCCACCTTGTTAGAGGATTTCAACACCCTATTAGAGGTGTGCCTAGCTAAAGGACTTCATAACATCCACTGGGAATGTCACCCTATTAAAGGATTTACAAAACTCTATTAGGACTACTCCGCCTAGGAGATTTAACTACATCACCTGTTAGGATGTTTCATCATAGATCTTTTGATTGGCTCTCATTGCTTGATTAAAGATCAAATCTTTACAATGTCCTTCTTGATCCTCTCTGATATGATGTAACTATTTTTGTATCCTTTTGTTCTTTGTTCTCCTCCAACTAATTCTACAATTCACTCTCACTGCTAAGTCACCTTGAAATGCTCTCTAAACAAATTTGATTATTCACCCCTTGTTACCTCCTATAACATTATCTCTCACACTTTATATTCATTCAATCTCTTCATTATATTTGTTGGGGCTTTTTCTTCCTTATAAAGACTTTGGTGGCTTAGGGTTAGGTATGAATCTACAGCTAAGATTCATCCTTTTTACCACTTGGTTGCATGCAGACACATAGGGATTCTACAAATAGATTTGTCCTTATCTTTAAAGAATCAAAAGCTGGCCTTATGTTGGCTTGAAAATGGTTTACGTAGTTGTTTGTGTGATAACAAAAAAATATGTCCAATCTGTGTTACTCGACACTTGAAGTTACTGATGTTTGGCACATACTATAATTCTGGTTTTAATGCAACACCTCAACTTCTCAGCATCTACTTTTCACTCAAAAATTGAGCTACTTGGCATCTATTGACCACTCGGCACTTGAGGTTACTTGGCACAAGAGTGACTCGACACTCATTGCAACTTGACACAGTCTTGTATTTACATGTTATACTTGGCATGTATTACTAGTTTGGCATAAACTAAGTAAATGTCTTAAGTATGTTGACACTCAATTGTCAAAACCAATCTGAGATCAATAATCTCCCCCTTTGACATGAGTGTCAAAAATGCTTAACTATACATAATCAATCTAATCTTCTTGAGTATAATATATTCACAAGTCGGCTTATATACAAAACTTCAAAATTTCAAAATTATGTAATAAACTATATACCTCAAAATTTATAACTTCCCTTGAGTTAATGTGTGTGATCTGTGTCAAATATTTGTTCCCCATTTGGAGTGGGTTTGTCTCTACTGATTGATACTCTTTTCCTCCAATGTATCAACAAATTCTCTATCATTTGCTATACTCTGTTTCTATTCTATTAGGATCTTTCTTTCTCCTTTGTTTATTATTTTTGCTTCCCCTTTCATTGCTCTCTTCTTTCTTTATCTACTCCTTGTATATGAGAAATATGTCAGCAAGTAATACTAATCTATCAAGAGAACAAAGCATTAACTAACAAAATTACTATAACATTTAAGAGAGACCAAAAGAGAAACCCTCAAATGAGAATATGAGCCATGGAATGGCTCTCTCAATGAGATTATTCTCTTGATGTATGGATGAGTCTAATGGATTAGTTTGGTAGGATTATGGGATGTATGCTCAAGGTTCTCAAAACTAGCTTCAATGGAGATGGAAAATAGAAAATTGGTAGCCTTGTGAGCTCTCAATTTGGCATTATAAGGGTGTGGTTGATGATTTTTTGTTCTCAAACTAGCATTATAACTTTGGCTTAAAGGTTGTGATGAAATGTCTTGGGAGGGGATTCAATTTATAGGAAAGAGGCTTGAGAGATGGAGGGCTAAGATGGAAGGAAAGGAAAAAGCTTATGGAGGGCTTAGATTGCATGAAAGGAGAGCACATGGATTGTGCTTGTTTAGCACCAATCAGAGAGTGACACATGTCACAGGGTGAGTGGATGGAGGAAAAGGGAAGGATGAGTCAACAAAGGAGGCTCAAAGGATAATATCTTCATAAAGACCCTTCATAAGTGCTTGTAAGAGAAATGAATGGGCTTGTAAGAGTCTTTATGGCCTTTATAAGAGCATTCATGGCTAAGTGGTTGGGATATTTTGGAGGGAGTTGAGATTGTTGACTTTTCTTCGCTTAGGAAAGTCTTAAGCTTACTTAGGGAATGTGACAAGGTTAGGGGGGAGATTAGACTTGGGTTTAGGATTAGACTAAGCTTGTTAGAGATTTGCAAGTGGATGGCATTCAATGAGGGTGGGTGAGTTAGTGACTAAGCTTAGTTAGTATGGGTGGATGGGGTGGATTAGGCTAAATGAAGGGTTAGGGATAGGTTAGGGGTTATTAGATTTTGAGGGTTTTATTTATCAAATAGATTTAATTAATAAATGGGGATTTTGAAATTAGATAGAAGAATAGGATTTAAATTGATAAATGATAAGTTATTTGATTTATCAATTAGGACTATATATGATTAATTAAATTAATTAGCTAGGGGATGGAAAAGGATTAAATAAATAGAAATTTAATTAATGATGCCTTTAGAGATAACTAAATAGGATTACCAAAGCAGTGTAATCAAATTTAGGTGTCTACATTTTGCCCCTCTTTGACATAGTGTTGAGACAACACTATTTCAAAGAAGTTCGAATGAAGATGACACGAGGAAGATTTTTAGCAACAAGGTTTCCCTAGTCTCGGATAAGAAGAGGAGAGAGTAGACTTAGATGATGCCCCCTCAAGAAGGTGGCGAAGAGGGAAATGAGGCTCGATGGCTTCTTGTAAAGCACCAAAAATCGAGATGAGCAGAGACATAGATTGGTAAAGAGAAGGGGATGAATTAGCCCAAACTCTCACTATGGGAGAATGATAAAGGGAGAATCAGAGGCACACGAAAAAGCAAGCTTAAGACTTTAGGGGAGATGGAGGATGAAGGAGCGGAGCGCTATAAAAAGGAATCTAGGATAGGGAGATGGACAATGGGATGACAAAGTTGATGCAACAGGATTTCAAAGAGTTAGATTGGTGGAAGATGGTTTTTAGAGATCCCTAGGACTAGGATTGTGGATCTCGAAAGATGAGGTTTGGTGGATTGATTGGATTGGTGGATCCCTAAGACTAGGATTGTGGATCCCTAAAGCTAAGAGTGAAGATTGATTCAAAGAGATATTGATGCACAAGCTAGGGTAGGAGAGACAAATGCTGGATATGGATGGGGGATAATGGAGATGAAGGGAATCCATTGAAGCTTTTTTGAGTAGGGGGATACTTCAAAGAGAAGTACCACCATGTAGTTGAGCACTAGATTTGCTATAGGACTGTTGGTTAATTGCCAAGGTTACTAAGAACATCAAGGCCTTTTCACCAACCGTCCAGAGGACTGACACACTGATTCAAAAAAAACACGCAAGGATTTCCCTAGCATCACACATGAGTCCAAGAGGAAGCAATGTGGAACCAACACTGGGTAACCCACAAGCAGAAAAGAAAAACAAAAAAAAGACCTTATCAAGACCTTATGCTTAGATTGCCCCATTCACCACATACCATGATATGGAAGATCATGGCAACCTTGAGGAGGGAACAAAAAGATTGCTTGGAAAAGATATTTAGAGACCCAAAAGGGAAGATTCCAAATCAAAAGAAAGGGAAAATCCAAAAGAGAACCGTTTGCCAACAAGATGGGTAGGGCGAGGTACTAATGGACCAAGATCAAACATGAGGAAAGCTATATCCTACAAGGATCTATCAGAGAGAACCTAAACTGATGGATCTAGATGAGTGATGCATCTGGCAAGCTGAACTAAGAAGGATAACACTTTGGTGACAGGAGATCTAGCTAAAGGATGCATTGGAATAGCTAACTAAGGGTTGTGCGATGTGTGCAAGATGCTAATCAAGGAGGAACTGACACGAAAGCTTGATAGATACAATGGTACTAAGCTAAAGAGGATGTACAAGCTGACAGACCAAGATATGTTACAAATGTACAAGGTTGTTCATGTTTTGGTTTTTGTGAGATGGAAATGTTTGTGAAGGATGGGATGTCTATAATAGTTGATAGGCAGATAGGTAGATGGTTTGCGAAAAGCTTAAGGAAAATGTGATTCTTTGTGTGCATGTGATAGGATACAAACTAGGATACAAGTTTATTTACAAGCTGGAATATGGTACAAGCTTTGGACAAGATTTGGAATATACAAGCTATGATACAAAATTTACAAGCTGTACAGGAGGTATTTACAAGCTTCATTAGATTTTAGATATTTGGTTGGAACACCAAGGGAACAAGAAAGTGTTTTATGGGATGGTGGGTAAATGGAGGAGGGATAGGATAGTGATAGATAATGGATTGGTCTTAGTACACAAGGTGCCTGAATTACCAAGTTTTCACCAAGGTACCTATCCAAGGCGCTTGAATTGCCAAGTTTTCACCATTGGACGCTTATTTCTCTTTACTATTTTTTTTGTATTTTTTTTTTTCAAAAGCTAAGTATACCAAGGATCTTCAAGCATAGAACTTCTTGAGATGAATGATGTTAGTAGGATCATTCAAGAGTTCTCCTTTTGGTGTAGATAGTTGATAGGCTCTAGAGCCAAAGGATGCAGTGACAATATAAGGACCAAGCTAGGTAGGTTCAAACTTGCCTTTCTTTTCTCAATCTGCTTGGACTTTCATGTTTTCTTTGAGGACCATGTCACCTGGTTGAAAGTGTCGTGGGAGCACCTTCTTGTTGAAATTTTGTTTGAGATGATTTGATAGACTCTAAGATGATCATAGGCTTGTTGTCACTTCTCGTTTAAGAGATCTAGCTGGGTGAGCTGAGCTACTCTGTATTCTTCATCCAATATTTGCCCTTGCGAAGATATGCGCAAGGAGGGAAGTTCAACCTTGATGGGTAGTATCACTTCAACACCATAGACTAGGGAGTATGGAGTGGTGCCTATGGATGTACAGAAGGAGGTTCAATATGCCCATAGGGCTGGATTTATTTATAGGTGCCAATCGTGGCTGGAATCATTGACAAATTTCTTGAGGATTTTGAGGAGGGTTTTGTTAGTTGCCTCTGCCTAACCGTTACCTTGTGGGAAATATGGGCTAGAAAAGCGGTGATGGATGTGGAGGGAAGTGCATAATTGTTCCATGTTGAGATTTTCAAAGTTACCTCCGTGGTCGGTGAAGATGGTGGATGGGATGCTGAAGCGGCAAACAATGTGGTACAAGATGAACTTAGAGACCTGAACTTCTGTAGCTGAGACTAGGGGGACTACTTCCACCCACTTAGTGAAATAGTCTATAGTTTTTATTATCCATTTATGTCCATTAGATGAGAGGGGTGTGATAGTTCCAACTAGATCAAGGCCCTAACAAGTGATAGGCCAAGGTGGTGCAATAAGCTGGAGATCTTGTGCTGGAGCATGGACAAGATTTGCGTGATGCTGACATGGGAGACACTTTCTGACAAAGTCACAGGAGTCTTCTTCAATGGTAGGCCAATAGTAGCCTGCTCTAAGGATTTTTCGTGCTAGGAAAATACCACTCATGTGGGCACCAAAAATTCCAGAGTGTACTTTTAACACCATCGCGGCCTCATTTTGGTCTAAACATCGAGAGAGAGTATCATGATAACCCTGACAATATAGGGCATTAGCTATGATAACATAGCGGGATGATTTTCAGATGAGTTTCTGGTGTTGGGTACGTGTGAGGTGAGGGGATATGACACCATCGTTAAGGTAAGTGTGAATCTCATGGTACCAAGGGGATTGGGGACCAACCAAGATACAAACACGATTTGAATCCTCATTCGCATAGGCGGGTGTGAGGAGCTATTAAACTAAAAACTCATACTGTGTAGCTGCTTGGGGAATTTCCAAGAGCAAGCCTATAGTAGCCATAGCATCTACTACTTTGTTTTGTATTCGAGGCACTTGTGTAAATTGAGGCCTTGTAAAATGTTGGGTCAGCTGATCAACTAGCTCTTTGTAGGGTAATAGCTTTTCATCTTTGGTTTGATATTCATTTAGGGATTGCTTGATGATGAGCTGAGAATCACCAAAGATTTGTAACTCAGTGATGTTCCATTCTATAGCTATCTTTAATCCTGCTATGAGAGCCTCATATTCAGCTATATTGTTGGTGCTAGGGAATTGTAGCTTAAAAGCTTTTGGAATGTAATCTCCTTGAGGTGTGACCAACAATATTCCTGCCCCTGATCCATGAGATGTGTATGAACCATCAAAATAAAGCTTCCATGGGGGTTGTTCTTCAATTAGGCAGATATGCTCATCTGGAAATTCTGTGATCAAAGGATATGCATCTATTAGAGGTGCATCAGCTAGGTGATCTACTATAGCTTGCCCTTTGATTGCTTCTCTGTCCACATACTGGATGTCAAATTCGCTAAGGAGCATAACCCATTTGGCCAAACGTTCTGTAAGTGTTGTTCTGGAGAGCATATACTTGAGAGGGTCTATCTTGGAGACTAGTTAGATGGTATGACTTAGTATGTAGTGGCGAAGCTTTTGAGTTGAGAAAACAACTGCCAAATAAGCTTTTTCCATAGGAGTATAATTGAGTTCATAACCAACTAGGGTTCTACTGATATAGTAGATGGCTCTTTCTCTGCTATAGTCATCGAGCTATGCTAGAAGTGCCCCTAGAGTAGTAGGCGTTGCTGATATGTACAAAATTAGGGGATGACCAAGAACTGGTGGAACCAAGATAGGGGGATTGGTGAGATACTACTTGAGCTGATTGAAGCTGCGCTGACATAAAGGATCCCACTTGAAGTTCTCATCCTTCTTCAGTAAATGTGAAAATGGTGTACACTTATCTGCAAGCTGGGAGATGAAGTGTCAGATGGATTGAAGCTTTCCCTAAAGAGAGAAAAGCTGTTGCAGTGTCTGGGGAGGAGGCATGTCTAGGATAGCCTTGACCTTCTTGGGGTCGATCTCTATACCTCGTTTAGAAACTATAAAGCCTAGAAGCTTACAAGATGTGACCCCAAAGGCTTTCTCTAGGTCAGCAAGATGATCCATGAATGTATGAGATTTGACCAAGATATCATCCACATAATCCTCCAAAATGCTATGGATGAGATCATGAAAAATGGCTGTCATAGCTCTTTCATAGGTGGCCCCAGCATTTATTAGGCCAAAAGGCATCATGTTGTAGCAAAAGGTTCCCCAAGGGGTAGTGAATGTTGTCTTATGATGATCCTCTTCTGCAATTTTGATTTGATTATACCCAAAAAATCCATCCATGAGGGACATAATTTCATGTCCAACTGTAAGATCTACGATCATATCTATGTTGGGCAAGGGAAAATCATCTTTTGGACAAGCTTTGTTAAGATCTCTAGAATCAGTGCAGATTCTGATGTCGCCAAAAGGCTTAGTGATAGGGACCATGTTGGAGATCCACTCTGAGTAGTCGATAGGCCAAATAACCTTAGCAGCTAACATTCTTTCTAATTCAGCTTTGACCAATAATGCCACCTTGGGGTGCATTTTTCTAAGCTTTTGTCTGACAAGCTTGATCTTTGGATCGACTGCAAGATGATGAACCACAAGCTTTGGATCAAGTCCTGGCATGTCCTGATATGACCATGCAAATCGGCCAATGTTCTCTCTTAAGACCTCAAAAAGAAGATCAGCTTGGTCTTGTGATAGGAATGCAGCAATGTGAACAAGTCTGGGGATCTCTGAAGAACTGATGTTGACTTCTCTAGTGTCCTCAATTAGAATAGAAGACACCTCTGGTTGATTATCTTGAGGAGGAAATGCTAAATCCTCATGTTCTACTTGTGACTCTAGATTTTCTTGCTGAGGGGTGCTCTTCATTGCCTTAGCTAGTCCAAGTTTCACCTTAGTTCCAGTTTTGGGTGTATGGCAACTAGGTTGGGGATTTTCTCCAAAATACCCCTTGGGATCTACCTTATAGATATAGGCAGAATCTAGCTTTTTTTTCTTGTGAGGTGTTTCAGCTCCCATGAATCTTAGAAGTGCTTCCTCTGATGTGAACTCATCATTGTGTATGACACTTGGTTGGTCCCAATCTATGAGTTGTGGATTGGCGAGTGGTAGGTCAATGAAATGGATGTATAATTCTTGGAGAACAAAGTCTCCTAGGGAGATTTGGTTTGGGATATCATCGTAGGCTTTCTTTTCAACTTCCTCAGGAATGTCTTCAATTTTGACAAGGTTGCGGTAAATGTTTAGAAAAGTGTGACTGGCCGTATTGGTGCCCCCAGTTGTGGGTATGCCAAAGCCAAGACCTGACTTCGATTCCCACTTGTGTGCATCGATGGGGCACTACATGCCTCTTTCTTCTGGTCCTAGACCACCACCTTGATAGTTCCATTTGTCATTAATGAGCTTATGTTCTTGGGGATACTTCTGGCTGAAGTGATCAAGGTGTGCTTGATTTCTTTGAGGTTCATCCTTATGTAACCAATTATTGATATCTAGAGTGAGCTCCTCATGAAGAGGGATTTTTGAGGATACAAAGGTTGTTGGCCAAACTGTTTGTATCGAGGAGGTGGAATCTCCTTAGCTTTGTGATATGTCAGTCGTCCATGGGCATGTGGATCAAGCTGGAGTGCTCCGATAGAAAATGCATTTGATAGACTATACTCTCCACAGCCTTTGTTATTGATCTTCATGGCAGACAGGGTGGAGGCGAGGATGGTTTCTAGGTCATTACAAGTGTGGGATGAGCTAGCAATGGATGTGCCGATATCAATTCCAAGGCAATGGTTTGTATATGAAGCTTCAACCACATTGCAGTAAGCAAAGGGTTCTAGATCGACATGGATGGGTACCTCAGTGCCTTGATGCAGAAATTTGATGCATTGATGGTAAGTGGATGGAACGGCTTTTATGGCATGAATCCATGGGCAACTGAGGAGGATTTTAAATGGTAGGTTTAGATCAATAACATGGTAGAGTGTTTCTTGGATGACTGGCCCAACCTTGATTGGCAGCAAAATAGTTCCTTCTGTTGTTCTTTCCAAGTTGTCATAAGCTTTGATGGTGATAACCTCACTGATGATATCTGCCTTAGTATACCCAACTTGTTTTATGAATTTTAGGGTGCAAATATTCAAGGCTGATCCATTATCTATCATTACTCTTTTCATGAAAAAATTGGATACCATGATGGCTATGCAAAGCAGAAGGGTGTGATCTAGCTCGACCACAGGTATGTCAGTGGGTTTGAATGATAGGGCACATGAGGAGGAAAGGTGTCCAAAAAGATTATGAAAATCAGTAGTGTTGATATCTGAAGGGACACGAGATTCAATGAGAGCACTGTCAAGGATGTTCTTTTATACAAGACTAGTGCGGAGAAGGTCTAAAATGGAGATTTGGGCTGGCATGTTCCCAAGGTGTTCCAAGATATTGTATTGGCTTTTTGATGGAGCTGATGGTGCTAGTGAAATGGGTGGGCCTGTGATGTTAAATTGTGCTCTTCGAGTGGTGACTGCACACTCATTGTTTGGTCCTTGGATATTGATAACATTGACAGAAGGCTCTTTCTCAGATATACAACCTATGAGGCTACCATAGTCTATATAGGATGAAGTGTGGTCATTGTTTTTCCCATGTTGTTGGTTTGGCTGGTGGTTGTTGGTGTTGTTGTTGTTTTGGATAGGTGCTTTTACAAGATTTTGGTTGTTGTGTGGAGGAAAAGCATTTTGATAGATCTATAAGCCTACATTGGGAGAGGTTTGGGCACCAACAATGATTTCTTTCTGATCAATGAGGTCCTGTACATAATCCTTCAATTTCATGCATCTAAGGGTAGTGTGACCTTTTACCCTAGGAAATTTGTAGTACTCATTGTCTTTGTACCACGTAGCTTTGGATTGGCTTGGGTCAATTTGCTAGGTAGGAGGAAATTTGATGAGGTTTTCCTTGACTAATTTCTCAAAAATGACATCCAATGGCTCACCAAGGGGTGTATAATTTCTAGGTGCAGGTTGGAATCTAGGCTTTTGCCCTATAGCTACATTGATGGCATTAGCTTGATTGCTAGACCCTTGAAAGTTGGGTCTTGAATTGTGGCCTTGATAGCTTTGGTGATTCTGCTATTGGTAGTTGATAGCTTGTTGATTGTTTGGTTGATATGGTGGGTTAGACTGATTTTGAGAAGGACCAACAATATTCACATGTCTGGTGTCAGTGACGCCATCTGTTGCAACATGCTTTTTTTTGTTCCAATACCTAGACTTGTCATTGGAATGTGATTGATTTTGGTTGGCCTCTTTGTAAATTTTGACCACACCATCTTTAATGAGTCCTTGCTCAAGGATCATTCCTTTTTCTTTGATATCTTTGTAGGTCTGCAAACAGTTCATGGTCATGTGGTGAGCCAAGCTAGGATGAGCATTATCAATAAACATTTTCACCAAATGGCACTTTGGCAAGGTGCAAGATATGCGAGTGGTAAGGGTTTTCCATCTTTGCAGATATTCGGGAAGGCTTTCTCCACCTTTTTGCTTGGTGTGGACAAGATCAACTACTGATAGGTTTGTTTCAACAAGATGGGCATATTGGGCTACAAATGCCTTAGACAATTCAGCAAAGTTTTTAATTATGCCATATGGGATTCTATAAAACCATTCAAGAGCCAGTCTAGCCAAGATTTTGGGAAAAAGGCACAAGAGGAAGACATCATTGTATGCCACTTCTTGGTAGTGCATGTAAAATTCTTTGATATGTGTGACAGGGTCTCCTTTTCCTCTGAATTTGTCAAACTTGGCTACCTCAAAGTGTTCAGGAAATGGTGTCATGGTAATGGCACTGTCAAATGGGTAAGGACACACATTCTAGAACTTGAAGGTTTTTGGATCATTTCCCTCCTGGATGTTCTTCAAAGCTGTCTTCATGGCTTCTCATTTTGCATTAATTGGTGATGGTTGGGGTGCCCTCAATGTAGGAGTTCCCTGAGGTAGGTATGTGCTAGATGGGGCAATAGAATATGGATGGCCTTGAGGTATGGGATGATAGGGATTGTCCATGGCTTGAGCAACTGAATGGTGGATGATGGGTTCCTGAGGTGGAGGTGGCACATATTGTTGCATGTGTTGTGACGCTTGCTACTGGTATGGGATTTGAGGTTGAGATTGAGGAACATAAGCTGGCTGTGGGATAAATGGATTTCTTTATGGAGGTAAGGTATAAGACGGTTGTGAAGCTTGGGGAAAGGATTGGGGAGCTTGTGGAACTTGGCTTTGGATTTGAGGAGTCTGACCAATATATGTGGGTTGTGCCTCCATTTGGGAAGGTATTTGCATGGCAAAGGAGGCCAAGTAATTGGTGGTTGGTGGTGGTGGATTACCTCCTAGAAGTGGCATAGAAAAATAGTTGGTAATAGGAGGTAATGGATTAGGTGGTGGGAATTGAAAGCTTGGGAATGGAACTGATGGGGTTTGATAGCTTGGTGGCTGGATTTGAAATCTTGGTAGAGTGGTGGTAGGAGCTTGGGTCACTTGAGAGCTTAGCACAACATTGGTAGTATCTTGTGGGGTTTGATAGCTTTGTGGAGTGAGGGTAGTAGCTTGTGGATTTGTGGCTAATGGCACTGAGCTCCAAGGACCTAATGGAAATGATGGAATTGTGTTCTGAGCTAAGGTAAATAAGCTGAGGGTGATGAAGGGTTGATTACTTGGCCCCACGGGTGGCATCCCTGTTGTATATTGTTGAGGTTGGCCAAAGATGCTACCACTGATTTGGGAGATGGGTGGATTTGGGAGGCTAGGTTTGAGAGCAGCAGCAACAATAGTGAATGGAGTGAATGATGAGGTGTTTTGGGTGAAGGGGGTTTGGGATGGAGTGGTATGGACCAATGGTGGAGTGGTGGTGGCTGGATTGGCTTGTGGAAGGGAGATCTCAACTTGAGTGGAGGCTGGTATGTTTGGGTCTGTTGGATCATATGGACTGGTTTGAGGCTCTTCTTTGGGCACATATTGAGGATAATTCAAATCATAAGAGCCTATGGGTGGTGGGAGTTGTCCAAAAAATGGGTGACATGGCTCTAATAGGGGAGGAGGCTTCCAAAGTAGAAGGCTCCAATGTTATCCCTTCAAAAGTTAGCCATGATTGTTTCCTTGTTTTTGTCTATAATAGCATTCACCAATACTACATTTCTTGGTTGGTTCATGAAAGCTTCAATGTCAATAGGTGATGGTGTATCTTTCTCTGGGCTGAAGGATGGCTGAGTGCTCAAGGGGGGTGATGTTGTTTGATCCAAATGATAGGGCTCCATTGTTTCTTTCTTCTTGGCTAAGCGAGTGACGGGTGGCATGAAAATGTTCCTAGGGATGAAATGCAACAATGCTGATGGATGCAAAAGGGGAATGCTTTTTTATGCAAATGATTTCCTAGGTTGAGGCAAAGCTATATGAGAAAACCTAAGGAGGATTGGGTTGGGGATTCTAACTTCAAAGATATGTTGCCAAATCGTGAAAGGTTTGCTTTCCTATGTGCAAGCTTGGTGGTGATTATGTCAACTTAAGGATAGACTGATGATCCTTTATGAAGAACACAAGATTGGCCACTTGTGGATCCCAACCTTTAGCTCAAGGTAATGAGGGATAACAAGTGACAAAGCTAGATTACTCTAGACAAAGCTCTGTCAAATGGATAACCTTGGTGAGATTGGTGGATTTGGAAGATGTTAGGAATGGTAAACTTTTGGCAAGGTGATAACAATTTTGAAGGCTTGGATGTGAGGTTTTGATTGCTGGCTAGATGGTTTGGTTCTAAATGAGATGAATGAGCTAAAATGCTTAAGGGGATGACTAAGGATGGCTAACTTACTTACAAAGATGACTCTAATGCAAAAGTGAAGCTTATGCAAGAAGATGTGGAGAAACAAGGGGGTCTAATCATAGAAATCATGCCTAGTTGGTAAGGCATAAGCATTGTTAACTCCTAGATGTTGGTTAATTTGGATGGTACGATCTAACCAGGCATCTTGAAGGGCTTCGTCAGCAACTTTTTCCTCTGCTTTGTGGAGTTTGGCAATTCGAGGACTTGGTGTTGGTTCCTTTCTCTTGGCTGAAAGTTCTTGGTATGCCTGAGATGGCTTGAGTTTAACTTTGTGGAACTTTTGTTTGGGTTTGGGTTGTTCTAACATGAATTTTTGAATCTTCTTGCCTTTGAGAGATCTTGATTATTTTGCTTCAACTTGTTCAACTTCTGAAATAGGCAGTGACTATGCTAAGTATGCCCTAAGCTAGGATTGACCAAGTTTGGCAAACATTCATTCAACAAATAAAGGATTAAGCAATAGAAAGAAACATCTAGATAGAAGTTTTGATTCTCAGAATGTGATACTTGTGCCAAGGAGTGTGTATGTTTTACAAATGTTTTGATTAGTCACTTCAAACACATTAACATCCTAGATGGTTGTCTACAAGGCTGACAGTTGTTTTAGCTAGGGAGTCCTCAATATACCCAAGCTACGTGAGGCCCAAATCCATAGATGAAAACAAAAAGATGTCACACAGTTGAGAGGAGCGGTAACCCACTTCTCCTCTTTCACTTCTCAAGGGTATAAAGTTCCTTGAGGCTTAGCCTGAGTGACAAAATCTTGATCCCAAGAGAGGTGTCTTTCGATTCACCTCTCGATTCTTATACTCCGTTGGAACGCTAGAGTTGAGGTCATCCTAATCTTATGCACCCAAGATGGCCTCGAAAGATGACAAGGGGAGAGAAGACTTGGATGACCTTGGGCTAAAAAACATGCTTGTTCTTTTACCAATTGACTCTTCTGTGTGCTGATCTAGACTTTGCAAGCACTCATGTTTAAGAGACAAATGTTCAATTCTAGCTTTGAAATGTGCCAACAAAGCAAAATTGATCGAAGAATGCGAATAAGAAGAAGAGTTAGGGTCAACAAGAAAGTAAACCCGTGCACCCAGAGGCCCTCCACGTCAAGTATCGATTAATTTCCTTTAAAGCATTCAAGAGTTGGTGTGATTTTGTTTTAAGCCCAAAACAAAGGTGTGTGAGATTCAATTTCAAGTGTGCACCCAGAGGCCCTCCACATCAATAGTTGTTTAATTTTAGTGCCCAAACTTGAAGTGTGGTCAATTTAATCTAGAGTTTTGGTCATTTAAATTTTTTGATAAAGTTAAAGCAAACGTTCAAAGACCAAGGGAGTGAGTTAGATTGTGGAACATTTAACACCTTTTTCAAGTAGACCCATCCCCATAAATGGCACTGAGATTGCAACAATTGGTTGAGTTGATGGGTGATTAGAAAAGAGGTGAGTCCAAGGAACTACTCAAATTGATTTTTGCAAATTTGTATTTAACTTAACGAAGTTTCTTAAATGTCCAAAAATCAAACTTTGCCTAAATTGCATGTGGAAAAGAGATTTCTTTTGTTCAATTTTAAAAGCTCCAAATGAAGGGTTTGATATTGCAATGGTTAATTGGTTTTTTTGCATTCAAGATTGAGTTGTTTGTTTTAAGCATGCATTCCAACGAAAATTGATTTTAATCCATGGCATTCAAGAGTGTGTTTTGAACAACATACATTCAATGAAAAATGTGTTTAACCATTCAAGTTCATTCCATGAAAAACCTAAAAAATATGATTAAATATGTTACTCCAACCTGCAATAAGACAAAAAAAAGAAAATTGATTAGTCACCCAAAATCTTCCAAAATGAAAGCTTAATTATGGGAAAAAAATTTTTAACTTTTTTTGTTTTTTTTCCTATGCGTAAAAATGCTTAGAATGGTCTAAATCCTACGGAACCACTAAAAGTCAAATTTTGATTAAAATAAATAAAAAGTGCAGGAACTGATATGCTAAACTAGAAATGTAACATAAACAGGTAGAGACAACATTTCATCAAGCGGAGATGCAAAAATTTAGAGACGCTGATCTATGGAGACGCCAATCTGTGGAGACGTCAAAACTCACAGATGCCGAAACTCATAGACAACAGTTCACGAATTGCGACGACAGAGACGACAGTTGATGAATTGCGGTGGCAAAGATGACAGTTTGATTGTTGGCGGCAGCGGAGATGATAGAGTGTGTTTTGAATACGAAAATCGACCAGGTGGAGATGATGGTTAGAGGCGGAGATGATGAAAAAAGCTAGGCGGAGATGCTGAAACTCAGAGATGCTGATCTATGCAAACGATAGGATTCACTTTGGAGACGACAATTCAGGATTCGAAAATGATAGTCACCCAGTTGGAGACGCCGATCTGCGGAGACAACTCTGCACGGAATTGGGTTTAAAACATGCAGATTTTCTTCAAAAAGATTTGGAATTTTTTTTTTGAAATTTTTTTTTTCTCCCCAATGCTTCCTTTAACTTGCAAGAACAAGATTAAACCCTACAACTCACTCAAACAACAAGAAACATTAGATTATTAGCAAAGAACAATATATAGATAGAAATATATGATTAAATGACCCATAGTGGGGTCCCACCGGGCGTGCCAAAATGTATATGAGAAATATGTTAGCAAATAATACTAATCTATCAAGAGAACAAAGTATTAACTAATACAATTACTATAACATATAAGAGAGACCAAAAGAGAAACCCTCAAATGAGAATATGAGCCATGGAATGGCTCTCTCAATGAGATTATTCTCTTGATGTATGGATGAGTCTAATGGATTAGTTTTTTAGGATTATGGGATGTATGCTCAAGGTTTTCAAAACTAGCTTCAATGGAGATGGAAAATGGAAAATTGGTAGCTTTGTGAGCTCTCAATTTGGCATTATAAGGGTATGGTTGATGATTTTTGATTCTCAAACTAGCATTATAACTTTGGCTTAAAGGTTGTGATGAAATGGCTTGGGAGGGGATTCAATTTATAGGCAAGAGGCTTGAGAGATGGAGGGATAAGATAGAAGGAAAGGAAAAAGCTTATGGAGGGCTTAGATTGCATGAAAGGAGAGCACATGGATTGTACTTGTTTAGCACCAATCAAGGAGTGACACATGTCACAGGGTGAGTGGATGAAGGAAAGGGGAAGGATGAGTCAACAAAGGAGGCTCAAGGGATAATATCTTCATAAAAACCCTTCATAAGTGCTTGTAAGAGAAATAAATGAGCTTGTAAGAGTCTTTATGGCCTTTGTAAGAGCATTCATGGCTAAGTGGTTGGGATATTTTGGAGGGAGTTGAGATTGTTGACTTTTCTTGGCTTAGGAAAGTCTTAAGCTTACTTAGGGAATGTGACAAGGTTAGGGGGGGGATTAGACTTGGGTTTAGGATTAGAATAAGCTTGTTAGAGATTTGCAAGTGGATGGTATTCAATGAGGGTGGGTGAGTTAGTGACTAAGCTTAGTTAGTATGGGTGGATGGGGTGGATTAGGCTAAATGAAGGGTTAGAGATAGGTTAGGGGTTATTAGATTTTGAGGGTTTTATTTATCAAATAGATTTAATTAATAAATGGGGATTTTGGAATTAGATAGAAGAATAGGATTTAAATTGATAAATGATAAGTTATTTGATTTATTAATTAGGACTATAGATGATTAATTAAATTAATCAGCTAGGGGATGGCAAAGGATTAAATAAATTAAAATTTAATTAATGATGCCTTTAGAGATAACCAAATAGGATTACCAAAGTGGTGTAATCAAATTTAGGTGTCTACATTCCTTTTATTATTTCCTTTTTCAGCTCTCTTACTCTCCCCCTTTGGTTCTTTTGGTTTATCTCCCCCTTTCTCTTTTCTTTCTCTCCCTCTTGTTTGTTTATCTCCCCCTTTTTATTATTTTATCTCCCCCTTTTTGACACTTATGTCAAAGGATCTATACACTTAGAGTTTATCTTTCCGAAAAGGATTTGTGGACCTCCATAATTATCTTTAGAGCTACATCCTAGTTTTCATATGCAACATCCAGTGACTTGAGTTTGATTGCCAGCTTGGCTGATAGGTGAACTAGGCCATCTGATGTAGAAAGATGAGGATCTTTCATTAACAATGTTTCTACATAACCTAACTATTTATGTAGTATTTTCATATGTGGTGTGAGGGAGGCTTGAATTTTTTTCAACTTGGCTCTTATATTAGCATCTTCTATTGTTAACACAACTAGTTGACTTTGTGATTGAAGCGATGTGTGAAAATGCTTCTCACTCTGAGTTGGGTTTTGAGGTAGTTGCATACCTAAGACATTGAGATTTCTCTCCAAACTTAGAATTCTATGTCTTTTTTCTTGAGTGAAGAGTTTTGGGTCACATATTTTAGAGTACAATGAGAAAATATTCTCTAGTACCTTCTTTACATCTTCAACCTTTGTGGTTAGTGCAACTTGAGTGAGTGCAATCTCTCTAGATATTTTCTCATTTACTTTATTCTAGAATTTCTTCTCTCACCAATCAAGAAGTTTTGCACTTGTGTTAGTATCTTCATTATTGACCTTATCAGCAATTTATGACAATTGTTCCAATAGAGGCTTGGTTTCTTCAGGTGTAGGCAGGCTCAATGCATCTAAGAAGATTTATTTGATGTCTTGTAATGTTTTCCTTTGCCTAAATTATTTTTTAAGTATTTCTTGACGTTTCTTCTTTTCCAAAGCTTGTTGTAACATGCTTATATTTTCTAGTGTCATTGTTTGCATAATCAAACAAAGGGATCACTATTTCTTCATCTAAAGTTACATCAAAATAGTGAGTTATCTTATCAACTTTTGTGGAGTATGAGCCTGGTACAAAAATTTATAGTGATATAGCCTCTGTGCTCAACTTATGAATGATTTTTATGGGAGTTTTTGATGTTGGTAATGTAACTAATGCTTGAATAGCTTCTTGCTCCTTCTACTTTGGTGTATCCTTGCTCTCTTTAGATATACTCCCATTAATCACAATTATTTGAGTTGCACCTTCTGGTTGTGCTACAGGTATAGATGTGTCTATTTATCTTGTTTTCTCTATTGTTTTTTCCTTTTCCTCTTCTTTGGCAGTCTACCCCTTCTCAACTATATCTTCTTTGACACTTGTGTCAACCTTGATAGATGTATCTTCAGTTGTTTGAATCAAGGGTTGAACACTAGTAGTTGAAGGGATGGTAGAAGGTGGTTCTTGTGTGTTCACCTTATCCCTTGTGATGTCAGCTACTGCCTTCTAAAGCTCATCAACACTGATCAATTCTAGAATTTCACATAATCTTGCTTGTAGTGTAGATTGGTCAAGGATCTTCTTTAGATCTTCTATAGTTAAAGGATTGATGTTCTGAGTTGAGCTATTAGAAATACCCTTAATCATCATGATCTCTATAGGTATACTAGTGTCATGAGGAGGGCTCATAGTTGGCATTTGTCTGTCTTGCACACTCTGTTCTTCCTACTACTCTTCAGCTATTGCCATGTTTTCATCTTTCTTTTGTGTCTCCTCTTTAGTATTATCCTTTTCTTTATCTTTCTCCTCCTTATCATTGTTATCATCACCATTATTTCTTCCCTCAAAGGGATCTTCTTCTCCTTCTTTGACATTTGTCAATCCATAAATCAATTTCTGCATTTGTGTGGATTTCTTCACTACATCTTCAATATTTTTCTAAAGAATGTCGAGTGCCTTGTATTTTGGTGCAAACCTTCCACCATATTTCTTGTTGTCCTTGACAATCTACCCTTTTGAGAATTTTGGCATAGTGTTATCTAATTCAAGTGGGGTGTTCTTGAAGTTAAACATTATTACATAAATTGATTCTTCAATCAAATTCTTCCTTTCTCTACCAAGTTTTTCAAAATCAATACTTTTCAAACCAGATAAATCTACATTGTTTCTAACATTTTCATAGAGATTCTCAAGATCAGATTTTGGTGGATGATTTACCAATATGAATTGTCTTGTATCCTCTATTTCTGTCCTCTCATCATCAATTTTTGGTAGTGTAATGTATTTCCTTCTTTGCTTCTTCTACTTTGGCCCTTCTTTTTTAATAGCCTTGGCCTTTTCTTTGACTCTTTCTTTGGCCTTTTGTGTGGTGGCCCATGTGCTTTCCCTAATTGTTGATGCTATTGGCCTTGCTAGACTTGGCTTAGCAATCTTCTTTGCCTTTGTCTTTGCCACAGGCTATGCCTTGACCTTTCTCTTCTTAGGTTCTACTTGTACTAGTGCTTCCTCTACTTCCTCATCATCTTCTACCTCTTCTTCATCCTTATCTTCTCCCAATCCTTGGGTTAATGTAAGAGGTTCTTGAGCTGGTTCATGTTCTTCCTCTTCATCCTCTTCATCATCTTCTTCTTCTTCACCCGTGCCTTCACCAAATTGGGCCTTTATTTTCTTCACCAATTTGTCTTTATTTTTTTAATGTGGAGGCTATCTTCAACTCCATCTCAACTTTGGATTTCATGAAATCATAATTGCCAAAGATTTTGGCTGATTTATCAACTTCTTCAGCAAGAAGTGTAGTGATGGCAACTGATGCTTCATCAACATTAATTTCATAGCCTAAGGGTATTAGCCATCTTACCCTAGGTACGATAGGCTATACATATGTATAGTCAATATAAAAAAGAAAGCATATGTCATTGAAATATTGCTCAACCAAAGAAACTGGTATTCTCATCCTCTATTTCATGCACTTCTTCAAGTCTTCAAAATAGCTGGTCATGATAGTCTCAAAGTTTTCTCCCATTTGTTCAATATATTCATTGACTTGAACTATAACTGATCTATTTTTTTTCCAAATCACCTTGTCAAAGGATGGAAATGTGTTACAAACATAGAAAAATATGAAAATTAGGATTGTTCCAAACTTACACTGTGCACTCTTAGTTTTTCTAATTACACCTAGGTTCTCATTTATCTATTGCAATTGTAGCTCATGTAGATCACAAGTATGATCCCTCTTTACAATTTTGTAGCCTACATCTACTGCAATATAGGGGACACTATTCAATTCACTTGATTGATAAAACTTGTGAGAAATTACCCTTATGGATAAGTTAAGTAGTTGGTCTATGATAGTATCAATAGTGATTCCACATTTATTCCATTTTGCTCATGTGTTTTTCTTAATAACTTCCTTTGAGTTACTTCACAAAGCCTTTGGCTAATCTAGGGTTGGAAAACTAGTTACTGTATGAACTATTCTCTTTGAAATTTTAATGGGACCATCTTCCAACCATAAACATCCATCATGTATTCTACTTAGTAATATCTTGATTCATTTTTTTTTTAACACCATAGGGAAATCTAGGACACGAGTCAAACCCTTCTTTTCAACAATCTTAAATTCTTCTTTTAGAATGTCATTTTCACACAATTTGTCATAGGCTTTTCTTATTTTCATGTCTCCTATTCCACCTTTCTTGCATTTATATAATTTTATGATGTCTTTGTGGGGCCCATTTGCCATTGCACCAAAAGCCATGATTGTTAGTGAACATGGAACACCACATAATTAACCACCTGTGGGCAGGGGAGCGCATCACATCACTCAACAATCTCCCCCTCAACGCGCATACTAGGTGCTTACGCGGGTCGAGAAGGCACCGGGGAGATTTGAACCCATGACAAGGCCAAAACTAGGCTCTAATACCAATTGTGGGGCCCATTTGCCATTGCACCAAAAGTCATGACTGTTAGTGAACATGGAACACCACATAATTAACCACCTGTGGGCAGGGGAGTGTGTCGCATCACCCAACAGTCTTGGACCATTATGACTTTTGGGGGAATCATGGAAAGTGCACTTGATGGGTCTTGTTTATATGCAACATCAAGAATTTCTCTAAAGTCTGGTTGCTTTACTTCACTACTAACTAATCAAACATTCAAAACTTCTTGACCCTCTATATTCCTTGAACTGGACACCATTTGACAAGCTAGGGTTTAACAAATTTCAAATTGTGTGACTTGGCTTATGAAGAATACCTTAAAATTTTGATGAACTGGTGTTGCATCATTGTTGGAATCTGTGCAAAAGCTCTGAACTTGGTTTTTTAGTTGCCTTCTACTCTCCTTGTAATTGCTTAAATTTGAAATGACAAAAAATGAATGAAAATTGACCTTATACCCTTTAAAATTCTTCATTTAATGCTTAATGCTTATACAGTTATAAACTTAGAATCGACATGATTTCTATTTTACTTGGCATCTACTGACATGACCATCACTTGGAAGCTACTATGGGCACAAGATCAACTAGCCAACCTAGCAACTTGACATTAACTAGTATTTCACTTGGCATACATAGAGAACTTCTCATATTCGGCAACAACATGAAAACATGAAGATTTAACCTTGAACTTTCACAACATTTTGCATCTTTATTCATGCTAATCTATTCTTTTTAGTGCTATTTTCTTTTGGAACTCATGTATGATATAATACTTTAAGTATCAGTCACACATACCTCTTGTTTTCTTAGTTTGTTGTGGTGTGACCACTTGACCCATTGGGTGAAGTGATCCCTTCTCCATTTGATGTGTTGCAACCATCTTTCTTCTTCCATGTCTTTTTCATCTCATTCTTGATGTGTTCAACATCTACCTTGCCTTTATCTTTATCAAATTCACAACTTGTTTCCTTGGACCTAGTTGGACAATGTTTACTAATGTGACCAGTATTCAAATAGCTGAAACATGTAGTTTGACTCAACCACCTATTGTAATTACCACTAAAGAGAGTCCTAATGCAATTTTTAGGTACATCTCCATATTCCTAACAATAGTAATAGCTATATCTTGTATTGTAATCTGAGTTATAAGAATTTCCTAAGCTTCTTATCTTTTTTGACTTGCTTGATGACCATGTGGACTTGGATCTACATTCAAAGGCTCTATGTCCATACTTTTGACAGTTGTAGCAATGTCCTTCAAATTTTGGTGCATGCATGGTTCTAGTTCTTCATTTATTTCACTTATGATAGTGGACCATGTTCTTAAGCTTAGCATCCTAATTTGTATTCTTGCTCCTACACACATTAGAGGTATGCCCTTTCTTTCCACAATTATGACAAGTGGGTTTAGAGTTCTTACATTTATTGTTCCTTTCTTCAACAGCTTTAGATGATTCTCCTTCTTCAATGCTTGCGTAGCACAATCTTGATGTATCTCTATTGGATCTAGAGAATTTTAGTAATTGCTCAAAGTACTTGATGGCTTCATTTATCTTGTTGAAACTTTCAACAAATTCCTTTTCTCTTTTTAGGTCATTATGTAGTTCTTCATCTTGCAACTTTAATGCAGGTATCTCAATGTCCTTGACATTCAACTCATGATGACCATTCATCATTTGCCTTAAGGTATCCAATTGCATGTTTGAGATCCAAGATAGCTTTGTTGACTTTTCTTCCAATCTATTTTCCAACATTCTTTTCTTTTCTTCAATCATGGCCTTATATTCTCTAACTTTCTTCTTTTGTTTAGTCACCTCACACAATAGTATAGCTTGTGATTCTTTCTCCAACTTGAAATTTTTGATTTCTTTAACTTATGCTCTATTATTCTCCATTAGATCTGCAATTGTTGCATCAAATTCACTATAGTTACCATCTACAAATAGCTTTGTGGTGTCAATCTCTTTGTATTGTGTGTCATTTTTTATTATGGCAATCTCTTTCCTTCTTTTTGAGGAACTTTTCAAAGCATCTCTAGCCTCATTTAGTTGATGTATTATGAGATGTATTTCAATCTCTTGGTTCTCAATGGTCTTTCCCAATTTTTAGAGTCCCAATTCAAGATCTTTCCTCTAAGCTACAAAGTTTCTTCTTTTGAGAATTTGGCTTTGATAACAATTGTTGGAACTGCAAATGGGAAACATATACTTCTGAGGGGGGTGAATTAGAAGTTCAAACTTCATCTATTAAAACTTTCACCATTCATTAGATGCATGTAATATAAGAACTAAAAATAACATGAAAAGTAAATGCATATAACACATGTAAGCAATTTAACACACACACTTAACACCAGATATTATTACATAGAACCCTCCAAAGAGAAGGTAAAACTAGAGTGGGCATGACACCCACAAATCTTCACTACTACAGCAATAAAGTGTAGCCAATTAAGGTTACAATGGTTTGACCATGAAACATGATTTTCCCTATGAAAGACCTACCCTGTTAAAGGCTTACAAATACTATTAAGTCCCAACTTGTTAGAAGATTTCAACACCCTATTAGAAGTGTGCCTGGCTAAAGGACTTCAGAAAATCAACTTGGAATGTCACCCTATTAAAGGATTTAGAAAAGTTTGTTAGGACTACTCTTCCTAGGAGATTTAAGTAAAATCACCTGTTAGGATGTTTTAGCATAGATCTTGTGATTGGCTCTAGTTGCTTGATTAAAGATCAAATCTATACAATGTCCTTCTTGATCCTCTCTGATCTAATGTAACAATTACTATATCCTTCTATTCTTTGTTCTCCTCCAACTGATTCTACAATTCACTCTCATTGCTAAGTCACCTTGAAATGCTTTATAAACAAATTCAATTTTTCATCCCTTGTTACCTCCTATAACATTATCTCTCACACTTTCTATTCATTCAATCTCTTCATTGTATTTGTTGGGGCTTCATCTTCTTTATAAAGACTTTGGTGGCTTAGGGATAGGTATGAATCTATGGCTAAGATTCATCCTTATCTTTAAAGAATCAAAATCTGACCTTATGTCGGCTTGAAAATGGTTTACATAGTTATTTGTGCAATCACAAATAATTATGTCCAATCTATGTTATTCAACACTTGAAGTTACTGATGCTTGGCACATACTATGATTTTGTTTTTAAGTTGACACTTGAACTACTCAGCATCTACTATTCACTCGACCTTGAACTTCTTGGCATCTACTATTCACTCGACACTTGAGGTTACTTGGCACATGAGTGACTCGACACTCATTGCAACTTGACACAATATTGTATTTAGATGTTATACTCGGCATGTATTACTAGTTCAACATAAACTAAGTAAATGTCTTAAGTGTGTTGACACTCAATTGTCAAAACCAATCTAAGATCAATAGAAAATACATATTAGAATATGACCAAATTCAACATCGTAGACAAAAATATGCACCCAATGCAACAATGTGAGAAATACATCAAGGAAAACCTATTCATAGAAGACATTAAAAGTAATTTGGCACAATACAAAAGGCTCACTCATGAGATTCTACTCATTCAAAATGACATCAATGATCATATTAAACTATGGGAAGAATTCCATAAGGGTTAGAAGACAAAAGATCAATCTCAGATAATGAGAATAGAGGAAGAACATAATACAATCATTTATAGAGAGGTTGAGTAGAACACATCTAAGGAAGAAGTACAAGATAACTATCAAAATTTGGACTTCAATAATCAATATAAGAACAAAAATTCACAACTAGAAGAGGAAATGAAAAATATGGAAGAAGCAACTATTGGATATATAAGAGGAGTAGCTGAGAGGGGAGGGGTGAATCAGTTACCACAAAAATAAATCTCATATCCCTTTAGATGTTAGTACAAAACAAAATATGAAAGCTGAATACTACTAATGCTTGACAAACACACATAAAATGTTGTAACTCAGTAAATACTGAATATGCTCTATAAGTACTTAACATGCATATCTTAGATGTTATCTGTGATTACCATTATTTTAAGTCAGATGTTATTTGTGATTACCTTTATTTTAACTTAGATGTTATTTATGATTAGTATTATTTTCTCCACTATAACACTCTATTCCAGTAGGTCCACATAAGTCTGTATGCACAAGTTCTAAGACTTCTCCTAATTGATAGTTCTTACTTTTAAAACTAGTCTTTCGCATCTTACCAATTTGGCAATTTTTACATAAACCCATATCATGTTAGAAATGGTTTAGAATAACTGAGAGAGGTTGGGGGGGCGAGGCAAGGTGAATCAGTTATTCAAGGTCCAAATGTCCTATTCAAACTTTCTCACTAAGTGTAGTGAGCCCATTCAACCATTCATTCATCCAAGCATTGACTTTTCTAATCAACAAGTTACTATAAATCAACATGAAAGCATAACACATAAGAAATCAACACATAACATAGTGATTTATATCAAAATACAATTTGGGAAAAACCACCAGTAACATGCTACTCAATTCTCACTCTTCTAAAGTGATGCCCTATGAGAGGCCTACCTTGTTAAAGGCTTACACCACACTATTAAATGTGATCTTGTTATAGGATTTAACCACCTTGTTAGAAGTGGGCCTAGTTAGAGGACTTTAGAACATCCACTTGGAGTGCCACCCTATTAAAGGACTTACAAAAGGCTATTAGGCCAACCTAAGTCCATGAGATTTTCCCTCTATCCTAACTGATACAATTGCTAGAGAGTAACAATTAGGGATTTTGACCTGATTGCAGAATACAACTTAACTTGTAGATCTCAGATCACTTCTCAGCTCATACCATTACCTAGCCTTCAATCTCTACAACTCTAATAGCTTGACCTCCTTTCAAGCTTAGTCTCCTTGAGTCTCCATGCTCAATGTACTAGTGTAATCATCTCTTCTTGACCACTTGTAGAAGCAAAGTCTCCATGCACTTCCTTCTCCTAGATGCCTTCTTCTTGACACCCTTCTAACCACTTCACAATTTGGCTCTTTAGGAGTAGTAGCATCAACAACATTTGCTTCTTGGTCTATGACTCCTTAAATAGAAGTCTTGGAGTTCCTTTTCCTAGTTTATTCTTCTATTCTTTAATTTCAATTTGTATGGATTAGGTAGGATTCATTGTATCCAACCCATATTTTGTTTCCTCTAGAAATTTCTTGAATAATCCTTTTGAATTTGCCCAAAAATAGTTTACATAGAATTTTGTGCCACCAGCTCATCATCCTTATCCTTCATTTGGATCACAAAATTCAAGGTAACAACTATGTCAGCTTAGATTTGGTGAATCTTCATCCTTTAAAATAATGCAGTAGCTTGGCACTATTGAAATACTGGTGCTCGACACATACTATGTTACTCAGCATCAACTATGTTTTTCCTGATGCTCGACACCTAAAGTTCACTCAGCACCAACTAAGATTTTCTGATGCTTAGCACTTGAACTTCACTCAGTACTTAAAGATCACTCGACACACATCAGAACTTCTTGTTGCTCGGCTCCAACTAGCTTGCTTGACACCCACTAATGAACTTAGTTTAAGCTTTGCAGTCAACCTTGTTACAACTTATTCTTATAATATTTCTAAGGGTGACCAACCTTTGTATCTTTGAGTATGTTATCAATACATCATTTAACCATTTTCTTAACTATTCTTGCACTTCATTACAACATCATAACTTAGCCTTTCCCTTAGGTGTTCTTGTTACCTCTTGTTGTTCAAATCCTCTTCATCAATCAACTAAGTGATAGTACTTGGATCTTATAAGAAAATTTTCTTCTTACAAATAATAGGTTTGAAATCAATGAAAAAAAAATGATTGAAAACATTCTTTTAGCAAAAAACTTCCTTCTTTACAACAATCTCCCTCTTTGATCTTCAACAATGAGCTTTCCAATTAGATTTCCAACAATCTCCCTCTTTGGCATTGATGGCAAACCAAATTGATCAACCATCAAACTAAACTATTCAACCACAAGCTAACTAGGTTAGAATAATAAGTCAAATGCCAAAAATAAATTTGTGTTAGCATTAGTTCTCATATCTTCCTCTACTATTATGATTGCTTCATTTCTACTTCTCCCTCTTAGTTGTTGTATCCTTGTTCTTTGTTTCTCTCCCTCTGTATTGCTCATCTTTTGCTATTCTGATCAACTTCTTCATTTTTGGCTGTCAATTTTTGATTATTTCTATCTACTTCTCCCTCTATCTTTATTTGATCAGATTTTGCATTTTCTTGACATTTCTCCCTCATACTTTTGATCAAATGTTGTTGATCAGTTTCTCACTACTTCTCCCTCTTTGACAACAATGCTAAAGATGTATTAACATCTTATCATGCAAGTGTAGCATTTTTAGGTTCATTCAATTTCTCCCTCTATCACCTTTCTTGTGACTGATTTGGAACTTCTATACTTTGATTACTTTAGGCATGAATCCTAAAGTAAACATCCTCTACATCAATGTGTAAAATATTCAACAATTAACTCATTTGATGCAGGGCATTCTTTCTTTTTCTTTAAGTAGCCTTGGCTAGGGATATCATCCCTAACTTACCTCTAAGATACTCAAAAGCATCTTTAGGTAGTGCTTTTGTGAACATGTCAATAATCTATTCCTTTGAGCTAACTTGTTCCATCTTCACTTGTTTGTCTTCCACCAACTCTCTTACATAGTGATACTTGATTGCAATGTGCTTGGTTTGGCATGCATTACAGGGTTCTTTGATATGTTGATAACACTTTTATTATCACAATAAAGTATCACAGGCTCATTTACTTCTTCCTTTATACCTTGTAGCAAATGTTTGATCCATACAATATTGGTGGAATTGATAGTAGATGCAACATATTTAGCTTTAGTAGTGGACTATGAGGTACAACTTTACTTTTTATTGGTCCATGTAATCAATCTTTTTCCCAAGAAAAGTGCTCCTCCACTAGTGCTTTTTCTGTCATCAATGTTACCTCCCCAATTTTCACTAGTGTAGGCTTTCAGCTCAAAATTTTCACTTCTCTTGTAATACAAACCATTGTCATCAGTTCCTTTTAGGTATCTCAGTATTCTCTTTATTGCCATTAAATGATTTTCTCTTGGATTTTTAGAAAATCTTGCCACTATTCCAATAGCTAATGCAATGTCTGGTCTACTATGTACAACATATTGCAACTTTCAATCATTGATCTATACAATGTTTGATTTAATTCACCTTATTAATCATTCTTGGATAACTTATGTCATGTTGCCATTGGTGTGCTAACTGGTTTGGAATCATCTAATCCAAATATCTTAAGTATCTTCTTGATGTATTTTGATTGGGTCACAAATATGTCATGCTTCAATTGATGTACTTGCAATCCAATAAAGAATTTGATTTCTCCAAACATTGACATCTTTTCCTTCAAATATTATATCATCAAAAAAGATTTTAGATATCAAAATGTCTTTACCTTTTTTAGCCTTTATATACAAGTTGTTGTTGTCATCTATTCTCTCAAATCCTATTTTCACAAGATAATTGTGCAATCTCTCATACCATGCTCTAGGTGCTTTCTTCAATCCATAAAATGCTCTATGTAGTTTGTAGACCATATCCTTGTTCTTGTCATCAACAAATCCTTCTGGTTGTTCAATGTAGACTTCCTCTTCCAGTATACCACTTAGAAAAGTAGACTTGACATCCATATGGTAGACTTTGAAACCTTTGTAAGCAATATATGCATGTAGTGTTCTTAATCCTTCCATTCTTGCAACAGCGGAAAATGCTTCCCCATAATTCATACCTTCTTCTTGTGCATAGCATTTACAAACTAATCCAGCTTTGTTTCTTGCTATCTCACGATTCTCATCAAGTTTGTCTCTAAACACCCATTTAGTACCAATCACATTCTTATTAGTTGGTCTAGGAACTAGGGTCTAGGTTTTGTTCTTTTCAATTTGATCTATCTCCTCTTCCATAGCTTTATACCAGTCATCATCTTGTAGTGCATCTTTCACTTTTTTGAACTCAACCTTGCTCAACAGACATGATTCATTCCTTAGTTTATTCCTTGTCACCAATGATTTGATCAGCAGGGTGATGTCTTCTTACATATTTGGCTAACCTTGGTTCTATCCTACTTTCCATGTTTGATCCTTTAGCTTCAGAGTCATCTTGATCTTCTCCATCTGGTACTTCATCATTCCTCTCATGTATACTGATTTCAAAGTTAGAATGTGCATTTTCTACATTTTGCAACTCAGCTTCTAAGTGCAGCTTGACATTCACTAGTTGTGACTCAGCTGATACTAAAATTTGTTGCTGATTGCCATCTTTATTTGTGGCATTATCTTCAATAGTCATTCCTTCATAGAAGTATACAAAGTATCTATAATCCTCTGATTTCTTAGTTCCATCAACCTAAACGTCTACATGCTCAACAAAATTTAGATTTGCACTCTCCAAAATCTTGTTATTGTTAGTGTTCAAGCACTTATATGCCTTACTTCTAGTGGAGTATCCAAGGAATATGCCTTCATCACTTTTTGCATCAAACTTTCCATTTCTAGTATCTTTAAGAATATAGCATTTACAACCAAAGACTTTGAAATTTTTAACATAAGGTGAGTGACCATACCATAATTCAAAAGGTGTTGCATTTGTGCCTTTCTTGACTTGGACTTTGTTCAAGGTGTAAATAGTAGTACTTACAACTTCTCTGTAGTAATTTAGGGCAATTTTTTTCTCCATCATAAGGGTTCTAGCACAGTGAATCTCTAACCTATTCCTTCTTTCAGCAATACCATTCTTTGGTGGAGTCCTTGGTGCTAATGTTTGTCTTTTGATTCCTTTTTCATTATAGAATATCTCAAACTCTTTTGATGTAAACTCACCTCCTCTATTTGAACTTAAGCATTTTAGATTTGTTCCTTTTTCCTTCTCAACTCTGGCCAAATACCACTTGAATATTTGAAATGCATCAAATTTTTTCTTTAAAAACGTAGCAGTCATCATCCTTGAATAGTCATCTACAAATAGCATTGTGTATCTGTCTCCTAGGTAGATTTGCACTTCTATTGGTCCACATAAGTTTGTATGTACTAAATCTAGTACTTCTTTGAAGTGTATGTTTTTCTTTTGAAACTAGACTTAGTCATCCTCCCTGGTTGACATTGTTTGCACATCGTTTTTTCATGATTCTTCAATTTTAGCAACCCTCTAACCTTCTTTTTGCTGATGCTAATTAGATTATCAAAATTAACATGACACAACCTTTTGTGCCATAACCACACATCATCAAGTCTAACAACAAGACAAGTTGCATCTTCCATATCTAGATAAAACATATTACTTCTAGTTTGTTCACCTTTTCCTATCATATTTCCATCAGTTTCATAAAACATTGCCTAATTGTGATAAACTCAACAAGTTGTAGTTTAATCCTTCGACATAGTATGCATTATCACATGAAATTTTCTCTATGAGTTTAATAGAACCTTTTCCTTTGATTTGACATGGAGCATCATTACCAAATCTAACACTATTTCCATCATATTGAGTAAAGGTAATGAACTTACTTTTATCTCCTATCATGTGATGTGAGCATCCACTATCTATGATCCACTTGTCAATCTTGTCACATAGGTAACCAATGATATTGCTTCATCTTCATCTTTTTCTGATTCATTCTTCATGGCCACATAGACTACTTCATCATCATTCTCATCAGAGTCTTCTTCAACAATGTATCATCTTTTCCCTTTTTCCTTGTGGTATTTGTTATCATATTCTCTCTTGTTCTTGTACATGTTTCCTTATTTGTACTTCTTCTTCTATGTATATCTTGCAGCAATATGACCTACTTCGTTGCAATTGAAACACATGATAGGGAGCTTACCTTTGAATTTACCTTTTCCTCTATGGAATCTCCTAGCCAGCTGTGCTTCTAACTATTCCACATCTTCCTCATCTGAACTGCTATGACTAGATGCATTTTTTCCTTTTCTTCTCTTCTTGCTTAATGTCTCCTCCTTAGTATCTTTCATTGTCATCTTGGCCTTAAAAGTAGATTCAAGGTTCTTAGGTCTATAGTTATCAAAATTGGATAACTCAAATGCAGTACATCTTCCCACTATACCTTCAAAGGTTAGTGTGTTTCCTTATACACACCTTAGCTCTTGGATGGCTAAAATTCTAATGGCATAGATAGGGAGCAAAGTTCTAAAGTATTTTTTGATGTCAGTTTCTTCTTCCAATTGACCACCTAGACTTCTTATTGCACTTACCACTTCTTTTATTCTAGCAGCATATTTAGCAGCATTTTCACCATCCTCCATTTTTATGTCATCAAACTTCTCTCCGAGGCTTTCTCTCTTTGCTCTCTAGACATTCTGATCTCCTCCATAGATATCTGTTAGGGCTTTCCACATCTTGAATGTAGTATCTAAATCTTTGATATCACCATATTCTACATAGTTGAGTACAAAAGAAATCTCTAGCATTGCTTGATTGTGCTCCTTCCTTTTGCTCAAATCATCTATAGTAAGAGGTCCTATTGGATTTACATGTTCTATTCCAAATGAGGTTTGTGCATAGTCACCTATTGATCCAAGGTGAAATTTCATCAGACTCTAGCATGCAACAAATTTTTCTTTGTTGAGGTTGAGAACTTCTCTCTTGGACATCTTGATCTTCCTACTTCTAGTACCTTGAAACTAAAATATTAGATGGATTTGATACCAATTGTTTGAAATGATTTAGAATAATTGAGAGGGGGAGGGGTGAATTAATTATTCAAGGTCTAAATGTCCTATTCAAACTTTCTCACTAAGTGTAGTGAGCCCGTTAAACCATTCATTCATCCAAGCATTAACTTTTCTAATCAGCAAGTTACTATAATTCAACATGCAAGTATAACACATAAGAAGTCAATACATAACATATTGATTTATGTGGAAACCCAATTTGTGAAAAACCACTAGTAACATGCTACTCAATTCTCACTCTTCTAAAGTTATGCCCTGTGAGAGGCTTACCTTGTTAAAGGCTTACAACACATTGTTAAATTTGACCTTGTTAGAGGATATAACCACCCTGTTAGAAGTGGGCCTGGTTAGAGGACTTTAGAAAATTCACTTGGAATGCCACCCTATTAAATGATTTACAAATGGTTGTTCGGCCAACCTAAGTCCATAGGATTTTCCCTTTATCCTAACTAATACAATTGCTAGAGAGTAACAATTAGGGATTTTGACCTAACTACAAAATACAACTTAACCTGTAGATCTTAGATCACTTCTCAGCTCATACCATTTCCTGGCCTTCAATCTCTACAACTCTCATAGTTTTCCCTCCTTTCAAGCTTAGTCTCCTTAAGTCTCCATGCTCAATGTACCAGTACAATCATCTCTTCTTGACCACTTGTAGAAGTAGAGCCTCTGCGCTCTTCCTTTTCCTAGATGCCTTCTTCTTGACACCCTTCTAACCACTTCACAATTTGGCTCTTTAGCAGCCGCAACATCAGTAGCATTTGCTTCTTGGTCTATGACTCCTTAAATAGAAGTATTGGAGTTCCTTTTCCCACTCGATTCTTCCATTCTTTAATTTCAATTTTTATGGATTAGGTAGGATTCATTTTATCCAACCCATATTTTATTTTCTCTAGAAACTTCTTGAATAATCTTTTTGAATTCGCCCAAAAATGGTTTAAATAGAATTCTGTACAACTAGCTCATCATCCTTATCCTTCATTTGGTTCACAAAATTTAAGGTAATGACTATGTTAGCTCAGATTTGATGAATCTTTGTGCTTTAAAATAATGCAACAACTTGGTACTATTGAAATACTAGTGCTCGGCACATATTGTGTTCCTTAGCATCAACTATGTTTTTCCTAATGCTCGGCACCTAAAGTTCACTCGACACCAACTAAGATAGTCTGATGCTTGGTACCTAAACTTCAATCAGCACCTGAAGATCACTCGGCACACACTGGAACTTGCTATTGCTTAGCTCCAACTAGCTTGCTCAGCACCCACTAATGAACCTAGTTTATGCTTTGCAGTCAACCTTGTTACAACTTATTCCTCCAATGTTTCTAATTGTGATCAACCTTTGTATCTTTGAGTATGTTATCAATATATCATTTAACCATTGTCTTAACTAATCCTTGCAGTTCATTACAACATCATAACTCAACCTTTTCCTTAGGTGTTCTTGTTACATCTTGTTGATCAAATCCTCTTCATCAATCAACTAAGTGATAGTACTTGGATCTTATAAGCAAATGTCATTCCTACAAATAGTAGGTTTGACATCAATGAAAAAAAATGATTGAAAACATTCTTTTAGCAACAAACTTCCTTCTTTGCAACAATCTGCCTCTTTGATCTTCAACAATGAGCTTTTCAACCAAATTTCTAACAGATCAGGCTTCTTCAAACTAAGAATACCTCTTGCATTTTTACGCTTGCTTATCTTAACCAGATTATCAAAAATTTAAATGGCATGATCTTTTGTGCCATACCAAATTTCTCCTACTTGAGCAATAAAACATTAACTTTCACTAAGATCAAGATAAAATAGATTACCTTTTTTTTGCTTGCCAGATCTAACCAGATTTCCTTTTCCATCCAGTAGTTTTCCCTATCCATCCAATAATTCTACCTTGAATTCAATATTATTCAACTATGCGACACTTAGTAGATTATTCTTTAATCCTCCAACCCATTAAACATTGTCACATGAAAGTTCATTTGTAAAAGAAATACTTCCTTTTCCTTTTATGTTAAAAGGTTTATTGTTTCCAAATCTCACAATATTCCATGTGCTTAAATTTTGTTTTGTGTCCAGTCATATGATGTGAACAACCACTATCAATAATCCATGTATCATTTTTGCTAATATGAGAGATAAGTGCCATTTTATCTCCTTCATCATCAGATTTAGCTTTTACTATAATATATACCATTTCATCTTCACTATTATCAGAATCTTTAGCCATAAATTTTTATTATTACCTTTGTCCTTGTTCTTGTAGTTCTTGGAATCCTTCTTGCCTTTATTCTTATTGATTTTTTTCATCTTTTTTTTCTCTATTTGGACACCTTGCAGAAATGTGACCAACTTCTTCACAAAAAAATAGATTAGAGGGACTTTACCTTTGTGCTTTCCTCTGCTTTTGGAATACTCACTACCTAATTGACTAGACTTTGATTTCTTACTCTTTTTATTGAGTGTGTGTTTAGCTTCAAATTTAGACTCAATACCTTTTGAGCTAGGAACATAGTTATCAAACTTATCTAACTCAAAAGTTATCAATCTTCCAACTAGAGCATCCACAGATATTTTATTATTTGGATCACATCTCATCTCTTGAATAGTAGATACTCTAATTGCATAAATAGGAAGAAGAGCTCTAAGTACGTTGCTTACAACTATTTTTTCTTGAATGTCTCCTCCAGATGCTTTGATTGTGCTCACACTTTCTTTGACTCCTTCCACATATTTTGCAATGTTCTCATCTTCTCTCATTTTCATCTAATTAAAATAACCTCTAAGACTTTTAGCCTTAGCTCTTCTTACATTGTCATCTCCTCTATAAATGTCTTTTAGTTTGGTCCACATTTCACGAGTAGTTTTACAATCTTTTACTTCATCAAGCTCAACATAACTAAGAGCAGGTGCAATATCAATCATCATGATGTTATGATTTTTGTTTTCAGCAATATCTTCAACTAATAATGTTCCAGTGGGAGTCTTGTATTCAGCATCAAGATATTTACAACTTGAATCACTGATGGTAGCCAAATGTAACCTCACAAGTCCTTGCCATGATGCAAAATTGTCTATGTTCAACTTAGGAATCTCTCTTCTGTAAGACATCTTGATCTTTAGCTTAGGTCCTTGAAACCTTCTCTGCAAGAACCAACAACTTTGATACCAATTGCTAAAAATATAAGAGGAGTAATTAAGAGGGGAGGGGTGAATTAGTTACCACAAAAATAAATCCTAGATCCCTTTAGATGTTAGTACAAAATAAACTCTAAAAATTTAATACTACTGATGCTCAACAAACATACATAAAATGCTATAATTTGATAAATATTGAATATGTTCAGTAAGTACTTAACATGAAATTCTTAGATGTTATCAATGATTACCATTATTTTAACTTAGATAAAAACACAGAAACAAAAATAGCATGAACACATTTGATACCAAGATTTAACATGGAAACCGCATTTGGGAAAACCACTAATTGCAATTAGTTACTATTTTTACTCTTTTGAAGTGAGCCCTATTAGGAGCCAACTCTTAAAGGTTTCAAAATACACTGTTAGGTGTGACACTGTTAAAGAATTTAATCACCCTATTAGGAGTGGCTTTGTTAGAAATCTTTAGACAATTCAATAGAACTACCACCTTGTTAGAGGTTTTACAAATAGCTATTAAGCCAACTCTATTAAGATATTTAAATCACTACTACAATGGTTAGAGAGTAACAATGAGATGACCAGATTTCTAATGTAACTGAATTGCTGATTATAGATCTCTATTGTAGCTTGTACTTGATCCTTCTTGATTGAATATGTCTTTTCAACTTCACAAGGGTATTCTTCTTATCCTTCTAATTTGCTTCCTTACTACATCATTAGATCTTCAAAATCTTCTAAGCATTCACATTCTTACACACACTCAAATTATCAACTTGACCTTATACTCATGTCATTCATATTGTCAAGTCGGCTCATATGCAACTTAGAATAATTAATATTCATCTCCTTAGTCATCTAGAACCAATAAATAAACCAATTACACTCAATATGCCAAAATAAGAAAATCCTTCTTTAGCCAACCTTGACTCATAAAATATTTTCCTATGTTAATGAAGTGAACTCGATTAGCACTTCTTATTCACGAGGTCCTTTGGTAATTGAGTGAGCTCGGTAACCACTAGTTTCATCCAATATTTCCTTCATTAACCTTGTGAGCTTGATTAAAACTCATCATCTATAAGCCCTCAACCCTAAATCCTAAATTAAGTCAACACGATAGTCACTACCTTTTGAACTAGGAAAACATAGGAACACTCAGTAGACATAGAAAACTATCTTCACTGCCTGAGTGAGCTTGACATGCCCTGACTAATAATGATATGAAATTTGTGTAACATCAAAGACAATACACAATTAATCAATTGTATCCAACAACAACTATAGAAGTTGCAGAGGGAAAAATTCTATCAAATCAAAACTCCAATCACATGATTACTCTAGTACCATTAAATAGTGTAAATGATATAATCTCCATCCCTTCTAAATCAAAGAAAAAATTTCACTTTCAAGATAACTCCCCAATGGTTTTAGAATCAATAATATGTAAGGAACTAACTACATATAGAAAAAGATGAAAAGAGTCTAGGAAGAAATACATAAGTTTTGGAAAACTCCCCAAGATGGGGAAGACCCAATTGCAAAGATAGATAAAGGAAATAATTAGAGTTTTGGAATTAGACTCCTCTAGAAGTGTAAAACTATATCAATGAGAATGGGATTGAAACTTCAGATTTTGTGGGTAATCCAAAGGCTAAGTAATTTTGGGAAGAATTTGGGGTACAAAAACAAGACAACCACCAACAACAAACAATAATGGAGAATCAATAAAAATAGAGGGAACCAAATGAAATAAATAATTCATATCTTTAAAATGAAAAAGTAGTGAATGAAACTAGAGAAGAAGAAAGAATCTTAGAAGATAAGTCAACTAAAAATACTCTATAAAATACAAGAAATAATATAGATTCACTTGGACTAGCATGTAATATGGAAGGAATTAGTATCCCATGTTGTGGTAAAATAAATAAAAAATGAGGAAGGAATTCTTTAGTAGAATTAAGAGTAGCTATTGGGAAAGAAGGGAATCAGAAAAAAAATTGTGAAATATTAAAAATTGAGAAGGGGAAGAGCCTTCCCTTGGGACAATGAAGTTGACAATGTGGAATGTGATGGCCTGATATTTCTCCCGGTAAAAAATTTTGTGATTTCTTGTGAAAATTAGGAAGGAATTTTTTTTTGGTCACTTAGGGTTTCTAAAAATGTGTTTTTCTATCATGAAAAAATCGTGGGGCATTGGTCACGTCTTATGATTTTTTGAAATTGTTAATAAATTTGATGTAGAAATATCAAATAGGGATACATAAAAACTTTGGTTATACATTAATTTTCTATATCCCTAAGTCCTTTGAATCCTTTTTATCTATTATAAGTCATGTCTCTATAGTTTTTAAAGTTGCGATGTTGCGATACTATTTCAATCGCAACATCACTCCTTTATGATCACTAACTATTTTGAGGGATGCGAAGATGCAAAGTAGTTAGGGTAAAGTCCATCACAATGTCACAAATATTAAAGTTAACTATCAAGTTTGGGTTGCAAAGAGGCAATAAACTATAAATCGCAAGGTCATGACTTGAATTAAGTCTCAGACATTTCAAGTTGTGATGATGTGGGGGATGACCACTACAATTAGAATAAAAGCTATCATAGCTTCACAAGAATTGAAGATTAACCTATGGTTAAGGTGGTGAAGTAGTGAAAAGATCATAATCATAGCTTTGTAGGGTTAAATGATGAGTTAGAGCTTTAAGTTGCAAAGAAGCAACAAAGAGCCATGCAATTAAAGTTTAAACCTTTGCATCATCTCAAGAGGTTAAATTGGACTTAAGGTCAAAGTGGAAAAATAGTGAAAGGTAACAATAGAAGTTAAATTTAGGGTTATCACTCCATCACATGCAATTAAGATCAATCCAAGATTAAGGATGTGAAGCAGGGATATATGATCATCGCACTATCATGGGGTTTGATTATGAGTTAAAATCTTAAGTTGTGAGGTTGCAAGGAAGGTAATAATTAATTTCAAAGTGATTACTCCCAACATCATAGGTAAAAAAGTAGATATTATTTTTTAAGTAGAGAGGGTGTGAAAAGTAAGAAAAATAGTTAAAGTCAAAGACTATTGCATCATCACAAGGTTTCAGTAGTAGTTAAATTCTTTGGTCATGAAGCCACAAAATAACATAGCAATCAATCAAGATAGTGATCACAACATCACATGGTTAAAACAAGCTTGTGTTTGATGGTTGAAAAGAGGCAATAAGGTTAATATTTGAGTCATCGCAACATTGCAAGTGAAAAAAATGTTAAGTCCTAGACCATGGAGAAGTTGTGAAAGGCCTAGTCTGATGATTTTTGCTAGTTCGCAAGGGTTAAGTCACAATTTGGTTTTGAAGTAGTGATGATGCAAAGAAATGTTAAATAATAGTTTTTCTTGATCGCCACAACTAATGAAATAAAGGGTTAAAAGGTTGTGAATATGTGAGATGGTCAGTTTGATAGTCATCACCATTTCATAGTGGTAAGTAAAATGCAATGATGAATAATTGTGAGGAAGCAATAAAGGTTAAAATGAAGAGATCATTGTTTCGCATGCCCATATGGTCAACAAGGAGATAAAGTTACAAAGTGGAAAATAAAGGAAGTACAACATCACAGGCTTAACATAATAGTCAGGGATTTAGGTGGAAAAGCTATGCAATGGTTAGAATAGTCTTTCTCACATGGTCACAACTAGAGTGAAGAAAGGTAAAAAACCATGGTGAAGGGGTGAATAAAGGGAATCACAACTTTGCAACCTCCAGTTTTAAAAGCATAAAATAGTTTTAAATGACCATGTTTGAGTTGGAGAAAAAAGATATGAGCTGGAAGTATGAGTAATGAAAAAGTGAAGATTTTCCTAGCTTTTCGATGATTGATAGGTGTTAAAGCATACTAGTTTTAATTGTCATTAATGTCACACTTCCTTTTTCAAAAATAGATAAATTCTAAAAAGAACAAAGATTTTCCTTATCATTTGCATAAGTGTTTGAGATTTCAAAGTAGAGTTCAGTTATAGAGTGAATTTGAGAAATTTCTTATTTATAACATTTAGAATTGTTAAGATAATCTTGCAGGAATGGTGTAGAAAGAAGGTAAATTGATTACATAGGCATAGATTGAAGAGTCTTCCTCAAAGATAAAGATCCCTAGCTCATTTGTAGAGGAATGAATGGAAATTCTACCTATTTCTTCCAATGCACAGTTTGTAAATGACCATGCTTTCAGAGATCCCTATGTGTTTTATAGAGATCCGGAGGTTCTTGATAGGAACAAAGTGAATTATTTCAGTTCTTCTATAAGAAAAAAATAGAAAAGGTCCCAATTTCAAATCCTTGGACTAGAAATTTGAGAAAGATGATTATGCTTAAGGTATTTGTGGATGTATACCTAGTAAATGTGTTGATAAAATGCCACAATCCAGTCAGCAAGTCATTTCACAAGAAAGATAGAAGCATCTTCTTAGCACTGGATAAGGAGACATTTATAGAATAATTTGACTTGGGAGGTCAAATGTTGTTTCCTATTAACATGGAAAAATTGAATGAAAACTTCAAGAATCAAAAGAGCTTCTACATGGGAAGAACAATGATGAGGCACATCCCTATGTCCAAGAAAGAAAAGGGAGAAATTCCAAAGAAGAAGGAGGTGGAGGACCTTATGCCTTTAGAATTATTTCAAAGATATATGTAGAACACTATCTTTGGTCTCAACAAAGCCCTAGGTTTAGATGTTTTGGCAGTGGGTCAACATCCCTCATAGGATTTTCTACATGGCTTAACCACCTCTCATGGTTCTATAAGACTATTGGTTGCATCAGGCATTGACAGGTTGATCTTTTGGTGCAATGGCAACACTATCCTTTCTAACAATTAGTAATAGAGCTTGGTCACAAGTTCAAATTTCATAGGCCACGACAAGTGACACTGGGAGGGGACTTTTTGGTAGTCGGTCAGCATCCCTTATAGGATTTGTGACATGGCTTAACTGCCTCTTGTGGTTCTATAAGACTATTGGTTGTATCGGGCATTGATAGGTCAATCTTTTGGTATACCAACAACCCCATCTTTTCTAACAAGATCGAACCATGAATGCTCTGGGTGGACACTATGTCATGGCATTGAATATTCAAGATCCTAAAACAAATTTCAAATATGATTTTGTGGCTTACATCATTAGTAAGATTCATGATCAAATTTTTGCTACACAGGAGGGACAATGGTGAACTTCAAGTTCCATCATTACTCCTTGATCATGCATCTAATTCTATTAAAAAATGTAGAATTTTTTTATCAAAGCTTCTTTGGTGCATAGAGGAGTGGGGAGAGAGATTACTAGTGTAAAGATGGACAAGGGTATGGAAAAGATTCCACCCATAATCTAATTTTATTTCTTTTTATAATGACTTTGTGCACCTTGTATTAAAAATAATAGGAATTGTAAATGAGAGGATACCTAGAAGTGTTGGGAAGGATGTTAAGCCCAATATGTGTTTTGATGTAGGGAAAAAATTAGGGTATGATTGGGGAAGTGTTTTCTTATTTGAGGAGTATTTTTTTATTAGAATTTATGGATGCCCTTAGCCACCTCATTTTTTTCCAAAGTATATCCCAAAGAGGCTAGGTTTTGTAGAAGTTTTGTGGTAGTTAATATCATTGAATAGAGAATATCTAGGTAAAACTATCAAAAAAGGAACATTTTGTGTAGATGTATTAAGGTAGGAGATTTTGATATAGAAAAGAATGTTATATAGGAAACTAATGCTTTCTTAAGGAGCTACAAATTGTCATCTGGGCCTACAAGAACCTATGACCTCAATAATGTAATTAGAAATGCCTTAATGAAAATGAGGAGATATACTTTACCTCCAATAAAATGTCTATGGGTAGAGGATATCATTGCTGACCATCTAGATGAGAATATGTGTAGAGAAAGGATGATAAACTATAGATATGTCCTAAATTTTGAATGAGAGATGAAAAAAGTAGATCCATCCATCAAGGGATTCTATCTTGAGGTAGATTAATGGTCTAGGCTTGATAAGTGTGTACAAAATTTTGATGAGATATCAGCACAACTTCCTAAAGAGATAAGAAGAAATATTGATCCTAAATCCTTTGATGAAGATATTATTGTAGAAGTTAGGGATGATGAAGAGGATCAACCTAAAAGTTTAGAGTGGGCTCATCAGAGGAGCAAGAAGAAGAAAATGGTGGAAATTCCATAAGAGGCCCAACAAAAAGCCTCACAGATCTTACCTACTAGAAGATTGGAAGATTGGTTTGATGATGATATGTTAAATTTATAACTAAGTTTTTCATTGATCTCAACATAGCATGTTTGATGTCTTCTATGGTATCTGACAGAAGGACAATGGAAAGATTAAGTTGGTATGGACAACTAGTTGAGCATAATAACCACTCAAGGTTATGGGAGATACTTTGGAGTATTTGGTATATTTAGTTAACTCGAATGAAGAAAGGATAAGTCTAGAAGAAGTTATGTAAGTTTTGGTGATGTCTATTTTGAGATAGAGTTTATAGAAGCATGTTATGGTAAACTTGTTATGTCTCTTAGTAGAGTTGATATCTTGAGGATTGAGGTTGAGGACATGGAGAAGACATGTTGAGGATGATGTATCTAAGCTCACCCATCATAATATTGTGTGTATGAAAAGTTACTCAAGTTGCAAGGTAGAAAATTAAGGTTATTGCTAAGTGTAATGTGTTTTTAATGTGGTCCTATAATAATTAATTGTGAAGGACTAACATCGGACTCATGGAATTGTTTTATGAACTTGATATAAAAGAAGGACATTTTCCTTTATCATGGTATGGTGATATGTGAATTATAAATTTTTGATAAGAATAAAAGACTAAAAAATGTCAAGTTGAGTAGAGGAGTGTTGAATTGAAGGTAACTTCATTGCCGAGGTTTTTCTGAGTGATCCAAGGTTTGGTATTTGGATCTAAGGTTTGTGACCTAGTCTACAAGGTTTAACAGTAATTGGTCTAGTTGACAAGATAGAGGAAAGGATGGAGGAAAGAATGAGATAATAGTAAATTACTTGTTTGAGCAATGAGCCCTTCTTGTAGTTGAAATTACATGTTTGGGCAGTGAGCTCATCTTCCATACATTGTACCACAACTCCTAATAGGTTAGCACAACTCCTAATAGGGTTGGAATCTCCTAATAGGGATTCAAAGTCTCCTAATAGGGACTCATTGTACTAAATTTTGTAATAGACTCCTAACAAGGTCCACCCTCTAACAAGGAATATTTATACTAGTACATCATCTTGTGGGCATCATCGTCGCTAGGGTTTTCCCTCTAATCAAGGGTTTCCCTAGTCAACATATTTGGTGTAATTGTCTATGTGCATCTTTCTATGGTTTCTATTTACTTTGGCTGAATGGTTAAGTTTGTTTAAAGAAGATAAATGTTTTAATTTATGGATAATTTATTCACACACCACCTCCACCTCCCCCCCCCCCCACAAAGTAATCTTGTTAGACTATTGTTTCTAAGAATTGGTATTAGAACCTCAAGTCCTTGAACAAAAATTTTAATAACTTTGGGAGATCCATGGCAAACATGTTTAGGAAAGATAGTTTGAAGCTTGATGGAACAAACTATGATAGCTAGAAGGAAAAGATGAAGACACATTTGTTGTGTATGGGTTTGGGATATTGCATCTTGACAAAATCAGTAAAGATAATCATTAAAGAAAATGATTTGGAAAGTCGTTCCAAACCAAAAAGAGATCTTTTCATGTGTGATATGAGAGCTAGAGAAGCACTATTGAATGCACTTCCTAAAATTGAGTACAATCAGGTAAAATCACTTGCTACTTCAAATTTGATTTGGAAATCTTTGGAAAATAGTTTTGAAGGTGATGAAAATTCTAAGAAGTTGAGGCTACAAAGTTGGATTTTTGCATTTCAAGATGCTAAGATGATGGAAGATGAATCTATGAGAATGTATATAGGCATGAAAATAGAAATTACTATAGGAATTAAAGCTCAAGGAGGAAACAAAGAAGATGATGAGGCTATATGGGTGATATTGAAGACTCTAACACCACCATTCAAGTTAGTAGTTAAGATGATATAGTTGTTGATATCATGTACAAAGATTTCACTAAGGAATCATTACTTAGAAGACTTGAAGTAGTTGAGAATGAACTTAGAAAGGTTGACGAATTGACCAAAGTAGAGATAGCTTTTAGTGCCTTCAATGTTTGACCTAACCTATCAAGGAGCACAAGTGCTAGAGGATATTTTGCTAGTAGTAGTAGATCTAAGTAAGACAACAAGATTGAAGAAGCAGTAGCCCTTGTGGTAAGAAGAGAAAAAGGAAGTAAGAAAATCTTTAAGTTTTGGACTTGTAATGAATATGGTCATTATGCATCTAAGTTTTCTAAAAGGGATAAAAAGTATAAGAGAAGTTATAAGTCTAAAAGGGAAAGATAATATTTGTATGAAAATGAAGATGATGATTCTGATGAACAAGCATTAAGTAGTGATGATGAAATTGGATTTGTGACAATTAGAGAAGAAATTATAGAGAAGGTAGCTTTGGTATCATAGGTTGACAGGAAATCTAATTGGATAATTGATAATGGTTGTTTACATCATATAACTAGTTACATAAACAAGTATGTTGACTTCAACATTCAAGATGGAGGAATTATTAGAGTTGGAAACAATATAGCATGTCAAGTAAAAGGTATTGAATCTATAACTCTCTATGGTAAAACTAATACTGAGGATGTAAAATTTGTTGATGGTTTATAGCACAATATTTTGAGTGTTGGACAACTAGTAGACAAAGCTTATCAATTGTAGTTCATAGAAAAGGCATGCATGATCAAAGATAATGATGGAAAGGTTATTGGAATAGGAACTAGATCTGGAGGTAATGTATTTCAGTTGAATCCTACTAAAATGACATGTTTGGTTGCATAAGTAGATCAAATTTAGTTGTGGGATAAGAGATTCTATCATATAAATTTTGATAGTATTGTAAGGACTAGTAGAATGTTTCTTGTTAGAGATTTGCTAAAGATTATAAAGCCTACTAACACAATTTGCAAGGAGTGTGTTTTGGAAAAACATAATAAAACTTCTTTTCCTAGCAGGAAGTTTGCGACTACAATGAAGATGGAGATTGTACACATAGATCTCAGTGGTCCTACAAATATTAAATGATTCTATGGTGAAAGGTATTTTATGATTCTAGTTGATGATTTTTCTATAATGATGTGGGTTACATTTCTTTAAGAGAAATCTAAGGCATTTGACAAGTTTAAGATATTCAAGAATAGAGTTAAGAATGAATATGGTATGAAAATTAAATTTTTAAGATCTGATAGAGGAGGAGAATTTACTTCAAATGAGTTTAATGTGTTTTGCAAAGAAAATGGAATTAAAAGCCAACTATCAGCTTTGAGAACCCTTGAATAGAATGGTATTACCAAGAGAAGGAACAAGTCAATCATAGAAGTAGCTAGAGCTATGTTAGTAGAGAATGATGCATCCAAGACATTTTGGAGGGAAGCTATGAAAACAATAGTCCACACTATGAACAGAGTGCAATTCAGGAAGGACACAAACAAGACACCTTATGAACTGTGGTTTGGTCACTCACCTATAGTTAAGTATTTCAAACTATTTGGAAGTAAGTGTTACAAAAAGAGAGATGATGACATTGGTAAATTTGATGCTAGAAGTGATGAAGGTATGTTTCTTGGTTATTCATTGAAAAGAAAAGCTTATAGATATTATAGTCAAAGAACTAAGACCATTATGGAAAGTGCAAATGTGAGAATTGATGAGGAGTTTAGAATAAAACAGAGAATGGTTGATTACAATTCACATGATGATGTTGTTGCTAAGCCAAGGAATGATGAGGTGTTTCTTGAGACTAACAATGATTTGTAGAATTAAGGAGAGCCAAGATTGGAACAAAGCTTGAAACCTTTAGTAAAGCCAAGAGTTGAGATAATGACTCCTACTTCACAAAAGAACAAGATGATGTATCACCCATCTGAACAAATCATCAGAAGCAAAGACAAAGGTGTAATGACAAGGAGCAGAGTGAATGAGGAACTATGCTTGATATCTCAAGTTGAACCTAAGAATGTAGATGAAGCATGTAAAGATGACTATTGGAAGAAAGCTATGAAAGAGGAATTGGATCAAATAGAAAAGAATGAGACATGAAAATTGGTCCCCAAACTAGTAGATAAGAATGTGATAGGAACTAAATGGGTATTTATGAACAAGATGAATGAGCAAGGAGAAGTTGTAAGAAACAAAGCAAGAATAGTATGTAAAGGCTACTCCCAGCAAGAAGGAATAGATTATGAGGAGACTTATACTCCAGTGGCTAGAATAGAAGCTACAAGATTATTCTTAGCCTATGGAGCATAGGAAAAATTCAAATTATATTACATGGATGTCAAGTCAACATTTCTAAATGGAGAACTTGAAGAAGAGGTATACATTGAGCAGCCTAAAGGATGCCATTTGAAAAATGATAAGAACATAATATGTAGACTGAGGAAAGCATTGTATAGATTGAAGCAAGCACCTAGAACCTAGTATGCAAGGTTGGACAAGCATTTGACAAAGCTTGGATATAGCAAAGGTATGGTAGATAGTAATCTGTATTGGAAAGAAACTAATGATGGTTTGATGATTTTGGAAATATTTGTTGATGACATTATATTTGGAGGAAATGATGAAGAAAGTAAGAAGTTTGCGAAAGAGATGAAGAAATAATTTGAAATGAGTATGATAGGAGAAATGAAATATTTCCTAGGATTGCAGATAGTACAAAAATAAAGAAAATAAAATTATTTCTCAGACTAATTAGTATGTGAAGGATTTACTGAAAAGGTTTGGTTTGGAAACATGTAAATTTGTTGGAACATCTATGGTAATTGGACACAAGTTATCTTCAAAGGATGAGACACCTAGTTTTGAGAAAAAGAAGTATAGATATATGGTTGGAGGTTTGCAATATCTAACTCACACAAGGTTGGATATAGAAAATGTAGTTGGAATTATTGAAAGATTCCAGACTGATTCCAGAGAAGCACATTATGCAGTAGTAAAAAGGATATTTAGATATCTAAAGGGAACTTTAGAATTTGGATTATGGTATGACAGATCTAATGTTTTTTCTCTAAGTGCTTATACTAATGTAGATTAGGCAAGCATTATGGATGATAGAAAGAGAACTAGTGGAGGAGCTTTCTTTCTTGGAGGAAGATTGGTTTCTGGGTTAAGCAAGAAGAAGGATTGTACATCTCAAAATATAGTAGAAGTAGTGTATGTTGTAGCAACAAATAATTACAATCAAGTTATTTAGATGAAGTAGTTACAAAAGATTATAAGGATAGAGATCAATGAACCTGTTGTTATACATTGTCACAACACAAGCATAGTAAATATGTCTAAGAATCTAGTGTTGCATTCAAGGACTAAGCACATTTCTATTAAGTATCATATGTTGAGAGAAAAAGTTGTAGAAATAGAAATCAGATTAGAGTATGTGAGCACAAAAGAGAAGATTGTAGATATATACACTAAGCCTCTTCCCAAAGAGACTTTTTAGTATTTGTGAGGTATGTTTGGGGTTATTCCCCTTCCTACATCAGCGTAAGAAGATGCAAGAGTGCATTAGTCTAGGGTAACTGAGCACCATTGTTTGTCTAGATTAGATGATGATGCTTCCTATATAGGGGAGTATCTATGATGGACAAAATTGTGTAGGAATCTTTGTGATATTGTTGTGAATAGTGTCTTTTGACACTTGAGCTAAATAAGTATTAGTTGTTGTAGAGTTTGATGTAGAGATATTGGTTTAGAAAAACTTTGAAATTGATGTCAATGGGGGAGAAGTTTGGCATGAAAAACATTATTCTAAATGGGGGAAAAGTATTGCAGGAAAACATTATGCTAAGGAGAGAAGTTTGGTAGTATGCTGAGGAAGATGCTTGACATAAACACAGTATGCAGAATAGTAGTTTGGTATTGAGCACATTGAGGTATATCAATGGGGAAGTATGATTGATGAAGAGGATTTGAAGATGGACAGTCTTTTGTTGGTATTCTTGGAACTAGATGTTTTTCATCTATGTTGTCATCAATGTGAAAGGGGAAGATTGCTGGAAGATTAGAAGATTGGTTTGATGATGATATGTTACATTCATGATTGAGTTTGTCATTGATGTCAACATAGCATGTTTGATGTCTTCTATGGTATTTGATAGAAGAAAAATGGAAAGATTAAGTTGATGCAAATAGCTAGTTGAGCATGATAACAACCCAAGGTTATGGGAGATACTTTGGAGTATCTAGTATATTTAGTTAATGTCAGAAATAGAAAGGATAAGCCTAGAAGAAGTTATCTAAGTTTTGGTGATGTTTATTCCTGAGATAGAGTATACAAAAGCATGTTCTGGTAAACTTGTTATATCTCTTAGCAGAGTTGATATCTTGAAGATTGAGGTTGAGGAAATGGAGAAGACGTAGTGAGGATGATGTGGCTAAGCTCACCTATCATAATATTGCATGTACAAAAATTTATTCAACTTGTAAGGCAAAAGATAAGGTTATCACTAAGTTTAATGTGTTCTTAATGTGGTCCTATAATAATTAATTGAGATAGACTAATAGACAACTTAGGGTATTGTTTTACAGACTTGATATAAAGGAAGGACATTTTCCTTTATCATGGCATAGTGATATGCAAATTATGAATGTTTGATAAGTAGCAAGGAGTAAAAAATGCAAAGTTGAGTAGAGTAGTGCGGAAGTGAAGGTAACTTCATTGTCGAGGCTTTTCTGAGTGATCAGAGGTTTGGTATTTGGATTTGAGTTTTGTACCCTAGTCTACAAGGTCTAACAATGATTGGTCCTATTGATAGGATAGAGGAAAGGATAGAAGAAAGAAGAAGATAATAGTAAATTACTTGTTTGAAAAGTGATCTCTTCTTCTAGTTTAAATTACATGTTTGGGCAGTGAGCTAATCTTGCATATATTATACCACAAATCCTAATAGGGTTGGAATCTCCTAACAGGGATTCAAAGTCTCCTGAGAGGGACTCATTCTCCTAAATGTTTTAATAGACTCCTAACATGGTCCATCCTCTAACAAGGAATATTTATATTAGTACATCATCTTGTAGGCATCATTCCCACCAAGGTTTTCCCTCTAATCAAGGGTTTCCCTAGTCAACATATTTGGTGTAATTATGTATGTGCATCTTTGTATGGTTGCTATTTACTTTGGTTGAATGGTTAAGTTTATTTAAAGCAGATAAATGTTTTAATTGCTAGATAATTGATTCACCCCCCCTCTCATTTATCTTGGTGGACTATTATTTCTAACATTACCAAGGGGTATAAATATTTTGATGAGGTAAGGAGAAATGATCTGATAGCTCAAGCCACTGAGGATGAGCAAAGGGCTAAGAAATTGTAGCTACAAGATCAAATGATTGATGATAGAATCATTGAAGCTAATGAGTTACAAGTGATGAAAATTTCATAAAAATTGAAGAATTAAAGAGCTTCTTGTTTAAGTTGAAACAAAATGACTTGTCTCTGGAAATGAAACCAGGTGACTCTAATGAGGTAGTTGTTGAACTTATACAGAAACTACAAGAGTATGATCCTACTATTAAAACCCTCACTATGGAAGAATCTAGTTAGATAATGCAGAGGAGTGGAATGGTTGTATTCCCAAGATTGGATATTAGTTATTCATTTTTTTCTAGATCAAATGAGGTGGTAGGACAAGACAATCTCATTTGAAGATGACAATCAACTGGGAGATTTAAGAGGGTCTAGGTATAGCATTGATGCTCAAACCATGGTAATATGGAGTTTAGCTCCAAAGCATCAAAATCTAACCCTCATGGAGATTAAAGAGTCCCCAAAGGGGAATGTTATATTTTACAATGTGTACTCTACTTCTAGCAACAAAATTTATGGAATGTAAACTTCAACAACACTGTTGGGAAAGAACATGATTGATGTCCCAGAGGAGCAACTAGAAAGAGCCTATAATAAGTATATTCAAGCTAGGAGGCACTATAAGGAAGAAATGAAGAAGACTTATGTCTTGGAGCAGAAAAATCTCAAACCAAAAAATGAGATACTGACATTAAAAAATATTGTCAAATCTACTACAAAAATTCAAGATAGAGGGATATAGATAGAGGTCCATGCATCTGAGATGGAAGATATATTAGGTCAGGCTATGGTAGTGGATGAAGAGGAGGTGGAGTCTACCAAAGAGATTTAAATTAGAACCATCAAGAATATTTTGATCAACAAGAAAAACTCTTTAAAGGTTGTTTAAAAAATTTGCATAGCAACTACATTGTTCTACGAGGGCAAAATATAAGTTTTATGAGGCAATTGACTTGTTATCTCCTTTTTTCACTACATGGGGTCCTTATACCCAATTATTTGATAATCGTATACTTATGCTAATATAGAAGAAGGACTTGCCAAAGCTAATAATTATCACTGCCATAAAAATGATTAATAAGGTAAAAGAGTTGAATTGATTCTTTGTGGGCAAGATGTAGTTGATTAAGAACAAGATGAAAGCAATCGCCACAAGAATATCAAATTTTATACCCAACACTTTGGATAATGATGGAGAAATTGGGGAATTCTAGAATGGTCATCTTCCTTTGATAACATCCTTAATCAGTCTAGATTTTTAGCATACTATAATAGAGAAGCTGACATTGTACTACTATATTATTTAAAAGATGTATTTTATAAACTAGAGTCTTAGATGGGAAAGGTAATGGTAGAGGTTAAGGTAATGATAGATGCAAAGTAGAAAAAATACCTTGAAGAATTAAATGGAATTAGGGATGTCACTTGGCTTGACGTGGACACAAATATAGCTATCTGGGAAGTTATAGTAGAGATAAAGGCCCTACCATCTAGGGATAGCAACTAGGAAGTTGAAATCATAGTTAAAGGAAGAAGAGAGAAAAAGAAAAGGCAAGGAAAGTGACATGCATTTAGAATACAAATAGAAGTATGTTAAAGATGCCAATAGAAAGTGCCACCTACCAATTTTGCAACTGCTTCCCCAATTTTGTCTGAATGCAGAGAATATTTGTAATGTAACAATATAAAAATATCTTTGTAATTGTTTTCAAATCAAATTTTGACATCTGTCTTCCCATCTAAGCATGTTGCAATCCTTCGTAACAATGATTTCCAAGATGTGGAGTGAGAGTCCGAAGTCTACAAAGTTTTAGTGTTTTTGCTATTATAGTTAGTCCACTATTTGTATCAATTGTATGTTGTATTCAATTTTACAAATATAAGAATATAGTGAACATTGAATGCCAAAGTTTGTCATATTTTGAGTTGTATTGTGAGTCTTATATCAAGTAATGTATGATTTTCATGGATGATTAATACAAAAGGGGGATTTCTGAATTATGTCTCTATTTTCATATGCCTTTTTAAATTTTTTTGAGATTGATCAAATTAATTTCTTTCAATTTAATGCAACTAGGATAGTTTGTCTATCATTTTATTGTTTCTTTTAATTCAAATAATTAATCAAATACTTCTATGAATTGATAGGGTTTCTAGGCAAATGAGAGAGATATCATAAGAATGGATATTTAGGGTTAACAGCTGATAATTTTAATTCTAAGTCAATTAAATAGGTCAAGATTTTACTAGTTTTACTTTGTGTAACAATGGATAAGGTACTAGTCATAAATTTGTGATAAAAATTGATGTATTCATATGGTTACACAATACACATTTAAATGAAAATTAATTTTCCTTTCCTATATTGAAGAATTAAATTACTAGTCATACCCTTATTCTGACAACTTTCCTTGAATTTATAGTAAGCTACTATAAATAAACTAGTTGATCTCATTCCAAGAATTTTTCTAACTATTTTCTTCTGTAAGGGATACATTTGTGAAAGAGTATCAGTGAAAAAGTCAAATCAATCCATAGGTGCACCCAGCTTGGCCCTGTAGACCCTAATGTGTAGAGAGTCCTTGTACTTTGTCATAATGGTCCATATCTAAGATAAATTTGGTAAGTGTGGGAATTAGCTAATCCTTAGGCTTTTTTTTATCTTTTGTGTCCTAGTATTGGGTTTTACAACCAGTAGTTTTAAAAAACCAATAGAATGTTAGGGGACTGAATACCCCTAACAAAAAATACTTATTAAAGTGTAATTTAACCCTATTTGAATCAGAGATAACCTTAATTCAAGAAAAAAAATTAAGTAAAAATAAATGAGAAAAATTAAAAAGAAAACTTAGGTTATGGAAATATGATATGGTAGAATTTGAGGGTGAGTTGGGTGGTATAGGGATCATATGGGATCCTAGTAAAATAGTATACCATAAAATAACAATAAATAAAGACTAGATGGGAGGTAAGATAGAGAGTTTTAAAGATGATCTATAGTTCAACATACTGAATGTATATGGACCAACATCAATAGCCAATAAAAAAGCAATATGGAATAATATAAGCACTTATATAAACAATCACAATAATGATCTTTTTTGGATTGGATGAGACTACAATATCATATTATCCTTAGATGAAAAAAGTGGACATGTACAATGTTGAAATTCTTTTAGAATAATTGAGGGAGGGGAGGATGAATCAGTTATTCAAGGTCTAGATGTACAAATAAAACTTTTCAAAATTTAGTGGACCCATAAAAAATTCTTTACAATGCATGCATTCATTGTGTGTTACCTAAAACTAATATGTAATTGTCAAATGAACTTGCAGAAATGTAAAGCTTAAAACACAACATATCCATCAAAACATTTGACATAATGATTTAATGTGGAAACCTAATTTGGGAAAATTGACCAATAACATACTATTCTTTTTTCACTCCTTTGAAGTGATACCCTATTAAAGCTTACAATACACACTGTTAAATGTGACCCGATTAGGGATTTCAATCACCCTATTAAAAGTGAGCCTTGTTAGAGGACTTTAGGTTATTCACTTGGAATGCCACCCTATTAAAAGATTTTCCAATGACAGTTAAGTCAACCTTACTCCAAAGGATTTACCCTAGGCTGATACAATTGTTAGAAAGTAACAATAGAGCTTTGATCTGATACATCTTACAACCTTACTTGCAGATTATAGATCACTATTTAGTCCTCAACCATGCTTGGCTTCCAATCTTTGTATCTCTAACAACTTGTTCACCCTTCAAGCATTCATCCTCTTTAAGCCTTCTTGCTTAGTATGCCATTGCAGACTTCTTACTTGGGTCACTTGATGAAGCAAAACCTTTTCCTTCTCCTTGTCAGATTTCCACATCAAAACTCTCTAACCTCTTTTCCTCCATCACCAGACATCCCTACATATAGGAAATTAGAACACTTTTCTTGCTCATAATCCATCACCAAAATTAGTGTTTATAATGGATTAGGTAGGATAGAATGTATCTATGCCATATCTTGTCTTTTCTAGAAACTTCTCCTAGAATCCATTTGAATTTACCTCTAAAATAGTTTACATAAGATTCTGTGCCAATAGCTCATCAATCTTATCTTCCTCTTGATTTACAAGTTCCAAGAAAACAAACTTGTTGGCTGTTATTTGCAGAATCTTTGATCTTTGTCATAATGCAATAGCTTGACATTATCAATCTTGTGATGCTTGACACATACTATGTTACTCGACATCTACTATAAAATCACTTAGCATCAACTAGATTTTACTAGTGCTTGGCATCAACTAAAAATTACTCAGCATCAACTAATTTTCTTTCACTTAGCTCCAACTGACTTTTTTCTTGGTTTGCACTAACTTTGCTTGGCACCTACTAACCACTTAGTCAAGTTTGGAAAATGAACTTTGTTTAACTCTATTCTTCTAAAATTTCTAACTATAGAAAATCTTTTTGTAACCTCAAGTAGATCATCAATACATTGTGTTATCATTGTCTTAACTGATTCTTGCACTTCAATATATAATCATAACTCAACCTTTCTTCTAAGTAATTTTGTTACATCTTTTTGATCAAATCCTCCTCATCAATCAACTAAGTCATAGTGCTTGAAACATATAAGCAATTATCTTACCACTATGTAGCATGTTTGACATCAGTGAAAAAACAATGATTGAAACACATAGTCTTATTCAATAATATTTCTACTCAAATGATCTTTTCAATCATATATCAACATACAAGTATTGTCTTAGGTTACAATGGATTTTAGAGATTTCTCTAAGGATATCATTATTTATTATCCCCCAAGAAATGGACAATTTACTTGGTATAAGGAAATAATTTTTTTTTTCAAATAGTAGATAGATTGGATATGTTTATCTTCAAAGAGGATCTAAGCATGTTCAATCATACAACTCAAACAATCATTCTTCCTTATGTAGGTTCAAACCACTATCTAGATCAATTGGAAGTAACAAAGCAACAAAAAATGTCCAGAAATATGTTTGAATGTGAAAGACTGTGGCTCCAAGATGATAGATCTATGAAACATAATAGTCAATGGTGGCAAGCGAGAAACTTTGAAGGATGCAAGATGTTCTTTTTTGTATCCAAATTAAAATTACTAAAGTATAACATCTTAAAATAGAATAAAAATCATTTTCATAATATATTTAATGAAAAAATAGAAATGCAAGAGCAACTAAAAAAGCTTAATGAAAAGATCCTAAAAGAAGGTTTAAGTAATAGAAAATATACCAAAGAAAAAGAATTATTAACCAAATAGGAATATATTCTTTCCAAAGAAGAAATATTCTAGAAAAAAAAAATGAGGGAAATATGACTATCAAAAAATGATCAAAGTACAATTTTTTTTTCATGAAAAAAAAAATAAACAATAGGAACATTTAAAGAATATCTAAAATTAGGGATGAACAAGGAAATATAACAGAGAACCCCATGCAAATTATACAAAACTTTGTAAAGTATTTCAAAAATTTACTAAATAACCATGAAAGCTCCAACCTAAGAGAACGAAATTCTATGTTGAATTCTATACAAAAACTAATAACCAGAGAAGAAAAAAATTCTAAACAAGGCTTTCACTAAGGAAAAAATAAGAACATCACTCTTTAACCAAAATCTAGATAAGTTTCTAGGACTAGATGGATTCCAACCTTTTTTATTTTTTTCAAATGTTGAAACATCATACGAGAAGACCTACGGAAAGAAATAGAAACAACTAGGAATTTAGGACCTTTGTTAGCATAAATTAATAATACATTTATAGCTTTGGCTCTAAACAAATCTAATGTTCAAAATCCAAGAGACTATCAACCAATAGTTTTATGCAGCACTATATACAAAATTTTAACCAAAGCACTAGCAAATAGACTCAAAATAGTACTACCAAAATTAATTATAGAAGAATAAACTGGATTCATTAACAATTGGTCAATCTTAGATGACATTATCATTATTCAAGAAGATATTGACTCAACCCAAATCAACAAAGAAGCATGTATGTTGATAAAACTAGATATTCAAAAAGCATATGACAAATTGGATTGGAGATTCCTTTGTAAGACCCTAAAATCTAATATTAATTGCATAGAAATCCCAAAAAATTCTCTATTAATTAATGGTACACCAAAAGGCTTTATTCCTATTTATAATCATGGCAGAGACTTTTAGATGAAGTATTAAAAAAGCTCAAGTAGAGTCTCAAATAAAAGGAACGTTAGCCACAAAAAATATATCCAGAATAATACATCAACAATTTGCAAATAACACCATCCTCCCAAGGGAAATTTTAATGATAGAAAGCTCAAGATTTAAAATATATCATCTCAATATATATGGAAGCTTCTAGGAGAAGAGTTAATATAGAAAAATTAGAAGAAAAAATAATCTTGAATACTCCTCCACAACTAGAAGATAGAATATGCCAATTAATGGGCTACAAAAAATAGATATTTCCATGTAAGTTTCTGCAAATTCAACTAGAAAATAATATAAAAGAAAATAAATCCTAGAAACTAGTTTTAGAAAAGCTAGAAAAAAATGTGAAGACATGGAAAGACAAGTGGCTAACTAAATCAACACAAGTAGACCTATAAAATGGGATAGTATATGTAGGTCCATAAAGGAGTTAGAGGCATAGGCATTAAGAACCTATGTTGGTAAAGTGAAGCACTAGGGGTAAAAATAGTGTGGATAATGTATCATGAAAAGGACACCAAATAATCTAAGATATTGTATCATAAATATCTCAACCTAGCTAACCTTTTTTCCATCTTTCATATAAAAAATCATACCAAGGGATCTCAAACATGAAACTATAAGTTGCAATGTAGACCCCTAATTAGCGATTATTTAACTTGGGATATAGGAGTTGGACACAATGCTCTATTTTGGGAAGACTCTTGGGATGGATGTTCTTCATCCTCTAGACATCTACAATCTTCCCCAAAACATTAAGAACACCTTGACTACCATTTAGGGCAACTCAGTACATAATTATCAAACCATTGTAACACAAGAACAAAATACAACCTATAAATAGAAATCAGTAGCAGATACAACATTAATAGGACAAGAAAAAATATAGTATGAACATTTTATCAATCAAAGAATAGTGAATTACAAAAAATAGGCCAAATCAATTAATATGGGAAGCATCTAAGGATGAAATATTAAGATTAAAATATAGATATGATTTAATCACAATATCCCAAACATGGGATGAAATAGAAATTCCTTTATCTTTGTGTTGGGACTCTACATGTTTACCAAAACTAGGTATCTTTTTATGGGCATCTATTCAAATAAAATCCTAATAGTTGATCAATTCACCAAATTGCGGTTTGAAGGATCCTCAAAAGTCCCTCTTTGTAAAAACCACCTTGAAACAATAGAGAATATCTTGTCTAAATGTCCATTAGCTAATGAGTGTTGGAAATGGCGATATAAAAAACTTAACTAAATCACGACTTTGCCAAATAGATTTGAGGATCACTTGAGAAGTTGGCCCAAAAATGACAAGTCAAAAATATATAATAGTCTCTAGAAGATTTCCCCATCAATTATACTATGGTAAATTTGGAAAGAAAAAAACTATAGAACTTTTAGTAATGAATAAATGACAATCTCTTCATTTCTTAATAAAGCTTAAGCTAGTATCATAGAAAATATGAATAAGGAACTTAAACATGCAGTCAAAGAAGAAGGAACCTTCTCTAATTGGGATGTATAAATGAGATTTAATTTGTATTTTCTTATCAACCCCCCTCTTCTCTACCCTAAATCCAATAAACAAGCTTGTATAAACTATAAATGGAGCCCATCTCCAAATGGATGGAGTAAACTAAACTTTGATGGAGCTTCTAGAGGTGACCCCATGAAGAGAAGACTAGATTGTATCATTCATAGCATTGAAAAGGATTGGATAGCCAAATGAGAAAGACATCTAGCAGAGGCAAAACATAATGTAGCTGAATTAGAAGCTCTAATGGAATGTTTAAATCTATTTCTAGATCTAGGAATGCAAAATTTAGTTATCGAGTGTGATTTACAAGCTATTCCAAATGATATAAGAAAAGGAGAAACACCAAACTAGAAATTAAATTTGCAACTAGAATATGCTAAAATACTAATTGAAAATTTTAAATAAATTAGAATACAACATATTTTTAGAGAAAGAAAAAAGGAAGTAGAAAAATTAGTAAATCAAAGAGCAGACATAGAAGAAATATTAATAAAGAAAGAAAAAATTATAATTACTTAAAAAAAGGAAATTATGATTTTAACCAATCTTGGTAAGTGAATAAACATATTAATGGTTCAATATAAATAATTTTACTCATAATAAATTAAGTATATGTCATGCCCAAAATACGAGGGCAAAAAAAACAATTTTTTTTTTTAAATTAATAATAATAAGGTTCACTAAGGTTTAAGAGTTGATTCGCAAGTGCAAGAATAGCTTTACTACATTCATCTTAAGTTTATAATCATGACAAGAAATACATCGATAAAGTTAAATTCTTGTTATTAAATTGGTATCAACATTTGATTCGTTATTACATTAAGATTTCAACGATATATTGAAATTATTTGAACAACAATATAAATTGATCTTAAATTTAACTACGCAAAAAAAAATTACATTATCTTATTAATCTAACATAAACTTGTTTTAAACATAACAAACTTATTGGTTAACAACTTTATTTAATTTAAATCTAAATTTAACAATTGCAAACAAACTACTTGGTTAGTGCTATCTTAATAAAACAAGATAATAACTAAAACAAATTTTACTTGAAACTTTGAACATACTAATTAAATTTGTTACTTAATTAATAACTAATTTCCTAAAATTTAACATTTCAAACTTAAACTACACTATCTTTTAAACTAAGCTAACTTTAATACTAAACTAACATCTACAAAACAAAACTAAACTAAAATAAAACTTATTTTAAATAACTAACTAACCATTAAATTAAAACTAATATTATTTAATAAAACAAATCCTAAAAAACTAATACTAGCCCTTAACATTACTAACATCCTACTAACTAAACAACATACTAATCTAAAAAAATTATTCAAAATAAACTCTAACCAAAACTAACCTAACAACTTCATTAAAATCTAACCCCACTAATTTTGACCTACCTCCCCAATCCCACATATTCCCCTCTAACGGTCACATCTTCCCGTCAAGTCTATGCACTTTTCCAAGTGCTTACCAAGGAGAGCCTTTGCTGACCCCACCATTGAAGCATTGACCTTAGGGGCGCCTACCAAGGGTGATGTGGCCAATCTTTTAAAAAGGTGTCCAAGACAATACAAAGGCTCGCGTGAAAGAATGTGTCGCTCAGTCTTGAAAAAAATAACACATGCATGGAAGGGAATATTCTATCTCTATTTCTAGCACTGCCAATTTTAATGAGGAATGCAGGGTGACATCATCCCCTACATGGAATTTGTTTTTTTTTTTTTGTCAAAGTTGCCTGTGCCATGAGGTTTAAATGCAAAAGTTTTGTAGTTGGATTTATTTATTTTTTGACAGAATAAGATATAGGAAACATAGATATTTATATTTTCATTAATTAATCAATATTTTTGTTTCTTTTTCTTTTATAAATTGAATTTTCTATAAAGCTAAAAGGAATAATTAGAGTATCTTTCAAGATTCTTTGTTCAAGGGAATAAGTAATCTTCTTCCATACAAAATCTAGAGACAGTTTGGCTCTAGGATACAAAAAAAAATTTAAGTGTTATTTTGCCTAAGTGATGATTTTTCAAGCAATGTGTTTTTCTAACAAGGAAGTAATATATATTTTTTAACAGTATTAAATCTTGCTAAAACATAGATAAGCCAAGAAATTGAATAATTCTTTTAAATGACATTGCAAGATTGATTTGTTTTTTTTCTATTACTACAAAATTGAATCAACATTCCATACATAACATAATATCATTTATTTACTTATTTGTTAATTTTCCTTAACATATTTGCACTTGAAATTCGCAAAATTGAACATCATCATTCTATCTTATCTTGATATTCATTCCTGTAACTGAAAAGGAAATACGAAAACTTCATAAGAACATTATCACTCAAACACTATTTTCTTAACAACCTGATTCAAAGCTCCATCAGGAAAGAACTAGTAAGAAAACCTAACATCATTACCACTACAACAAAATTTTAAAATGCATTTCTTCACAGGATTTTAATCCCAAACATAATTGAATTTCAACAATCAATATAAATTTCCATCATGGCCCTTAACAAGGGATCCATTTCATTTTCTACAATGCATCGTTGAGATTGTGGAGGAAACAAAAACTGGTAGGTGACAAACAATCATAACAAGGAACAAAATTAGACATTCATTTCCATATTGGGTTTTCACAATAGGATTCAACATTGAATCAAAACTAGGGAGAAGGTGGATTTTTCCAATAGGAGATGTCAGACACAACACCAAAATAGGTTCCCAATCGGGGCTATAACTCAAGGACTTTTGTTCTTCCATTCTTACATGCCAAAACTCATACATGATTTATGCTGACAAGTAGGGGCCCATAACACCCTACCCTCTCTCCCTCTTCTCATCTTGAGAATAGACTTTGCACTATTGGAGTCCAACTGAATACCTTTCCCAAAATTGGCCACTTCTGCTCTATCCAATTGTGAGTAATGCCAAATCACCCATACAAGAAATCTTCAAAATTCAAGAAAAACATGAAGGAAAAGCATTCAAGAAAACATGTTTTCAATCCTTCCCAAGCATACCCAACATACATACAAACATACCAATGAAAAACACAATAACATAAGCATGAACCAAGCATGAAACAACATGAGAAACATGAACAAACATGAGCAAAGGAGATGAAGAACTCCTACCTTCACAAAAGGTTATGGTAAAATGAACAAGTTGAGAAGAGCTTTTTTCTTCCTTGCTTTCAATCTTCCAAAACTTCACTCTAAATCTAGAGATTGGGTAACAACCAAAACTACTCAAAAAAGCCTCTAAATAAGATCCAAACTCAACCACCTAAAAAGGGCAATAACTTCCCCAACTTGCCTAAAAATCTAGAGGTTTCTAACTCAACTAAACCTAAGGTTAACCTCTAAGTGGAGTTGAGGTTATTCAACCCATGGTAACAACATTCAATTTTCGCACTAAGCAAAAATAGACTTTTTGAGTGACCATAAAAGCTAACAAAAGTGGCTAAGGGGGTGGAAAATTCCCCCAACCCATACCCATACCCCTTGGGTATTAATATTTCATGATTTAAGGCCTTGAGAATTGATTTGGGACCAAACAAATGCTAGGAATTTTTAGGACTATCTAACCACTCCAAAAAGTAGATTAAGCACTAATCTGGATTAGGGGTAACTAAACTTGATCAAAAAAAAATTAACAAAAAGGGCACTAACTTAGTCCAACTTAGGTCCATAGGTTACAAAGTTAACCCTAACTAGCATGCTGGAATACCTAAACAATTCACAAGTGTCAAGTGATACTATAAAAATACTATTATGAAACATTAACGTTTATTAGAATACAGAACGATACATTCATACATCTCATGATACGAATAAAATATGGACAACAAAGTTTCCACGAATGGCACATAGGGTTTAGTTTCATTTCTCCATTAGGTTTTCCTAGCTAAAATATCCTGCACACTTATTGCACACATCAGTAGCTCCAGAAAATCACATGCATATATGTATATAGCATATCAGGGAAAACTCATAAATTAAAATATTCATCTTTCGGGTAATTTAATTGTTTTATCATGTTCTACTCATATTCTCAAACATTACAATTTCATAATCAAAGTGTTAATTTTGCATTTACTTACTTCAGTACACATGTTTATAAAGCATTAAATAACTAAACCAAATATTTGAAAGTAAAACTTCACACAACATGAAATAATATAATATGTTCAAAGTATCTGATAGTGTCTCAACATATCGAGTCATGAGTATCAAAATAATAATGTATCACTAAGCTATGATGGGTCGGGGCAAGGCCTCACAGTATAATGGTTGTGGCATTTCAAATTCCAAACAATTGAAACTATAGATATATACAAACCTTGCTTAGTTTTAGGCTGTGGAGATAATTACAAGGTATTAGCTTTGTCAACCCTAGTCAAACTCAAAGGCCCCCTCATTCAAATTGCTTTTGATAGCCTGATCAATAATCGAAGACTTAGGAGCATCATGCTCGCCACACATTTTTTAGTAGCCTAAGTGCCTCAACGAATTTTGGGAAAAGAATTATTCTTAAATTATAATGAAAAATACAAAGTTAATTTAGATATTCTAAAAATGTTTATAGCCTCATTCTGACAGGTGGTTCCAAAGAAAGTTGCAATTAAACTTCTATGTAGAAGAGTGTTCAAAGAAGTATACATCCAAAATTTAGAAACAGAAATTTCAAACATCTAGGAGGATATAACTATCCCCAAACCAAAATTCTATCAATAGAGAATGGTAGGAGACCGGGTATTTCCAAGTTATCCAATTCTAGAAGTTGAAGACTTAGAATGGTTTCTTTATTGGATGCCAACCCTCAAGAGAAACCTAGATTTCCTCTTTCACTTCCTTCACATTCGGCCTTCTGCTCAAGTAAGCTAGATTGATGCCTATATTTTGGAAGATCAAATAGAAGCATGGGAAGGGGAAAAGGATACAACTCAAGATGAAGTTATAGAAAGATATGTGGATGACATTATTTCAATAGAAATGGATTTTATGTGATCTAATTTTGTAACCTTTAATGATTAAATAAATATGGCACAACACTTGCAATTTGATCAAAAATATTAGTAGATAATCTAAAGTATATTATTAAATCAGAGCATAAACATCTAAAAGTGTGATAAAGAATGATTTCAATTAGGTTGATCACCAAAATTAACAATTAATATATTATAATTACCATATCTTCTTAAATATGTTCACAAAGGAACTACCCAAAGATGATTAAACCTAATTATTATAAGATTTGATAGATGCAAAAAATCTGGTTTAGTATACTTTCATTATGGAACAAATGATAAATATCAGCTTATATTAATTAGAAATGAGCAAAGGACAAAAAGGAAATAATGGTAAGCATTGAGAATAGAAATTTATCATTTTGATAAACTCATTAAGTTCTTTACATCAAAGTGGATGAGGTTATAAATCTGAACTGAATGGACACATTTGACATCAATACCATCAATTATTAATTAGTTTATGCAACCCTTTAGTAGAAATGGATACCTCCATTTGAATGAAGTCAAGAAAGAGAGAAATGTCATTCTGGGATAGAATCACAAATCTAAGAATTAGGAAAATGACAAAAATAAAAAATGACTTAGTATTTAGAGTCATTAACCATGTTGTTGGAGAGGAATTTTCATTCCTCATAGATAGGTAGATAGTAGCTATGTTAATAGGCACATATTTCATGTTTATGAGGACAACTCTACCATTAGGGATTTCTGTAGAGCAGTGCTTAAAAACTCCATTATCAAGGAACTGGATGTAGTTCTTGAAAACATAGATGCAAATCTTTGTATCTCTAGAAGGGGTGAATATGGAGCCCACAATTTCCCAGTTCAAGTATTTCCAATCTTGGAGATTGAAAATCATGAGAATTTTGTAGCAAGAAAGGAGGAGATCACTAGGAATTGGATGTTCATGCTGGTGATCACCAACACTTATATTTGTGTGGATTGGCAGGGTTTCGACTGGTATTTTGAAGCAAAGGTTTTAATGGTCTTAATTTATCCCATTTTCACTTTTGGGTTTCCATTTTTGGTCATTAGCCTTTCATCTCTATCCCCTCTTTTATAATATTTAGTATAGTTCTCTTTTGTCCTTGTCTGGTTACATCCTTCAACTGCAGCACCCTATTAGTATGTAGTTTTTTTTCTCCTCTTTTCTACTATGGTTTCTCTAAGGATTCTGTCCCTTGGCTTTTATATTTAGGGATGGTATGTAAATGTAATATTAAGGCCCTCTTGTACTCATATGGGCATTCTAAGATTAGGTCTATGTGGTTTTTGATTTCACATTTTGGTATCCTAGAACTTCCCTACTTTTGACATTGGTATATTCTTGTCACTTTAGTATGGTCGGTCTTTGCTAGGGCCTAGTCTATCTCTCTGTGGGCCTCATCCTTATAGCTGATATACTTGGTGAAATCATATAGATATAAAATATCAATGAAATAAGTTTTCTATTTTCAAATCAGAGCATCTTCTACAGGACTATTATTTGAGTATCTAGGTTCAATCGTGTTTTCATAGATCATTTAGTTTAATTTTCCATAAATAAAAGCTTATAATAAATTTTAATATTTAGTGGATGGTTTTGCAATAATGAAATGCATATTTAAACAAAAAAAATTACAATGTAATTATTTTGTCTTCAAATCGAAAAAATAGGAAAGTTCACATTTGGGTTAGTGACTCTTTGGTTTTCTTGTATTTAGAGAGCTAGACTCAAATAGAATGGTTTTCTAGCCTCTTTAATCTCTTTCTCTTCTTGTAACTTCTTCTCCTCCCCCTTGCTCCCCCTTGTTTTGTTCTTGTTCCCTTTTTTCTCCCCTCCTCCACCCTAGCTTTGTCCTTCTTTCATTTCTTGGCTTTCTCCTCTCTATCAATTTCTATTTCATCTTCCCCTTTTCTCTCCCCTCTGCCTCCCTTCTCTCTTGGCTTTTTTCCCATTGTGGGTTTCTTTCTTTGTTGTGTTTTTCTTCTCTACCTTGTATTTTATGGTCTTTTAATTTTGTTCTTCTTCTTTGACTTGTCTTCTTTTCCATCTCCTCATTTTTATGGGTTTTATGCTTTCATTGATGTGATCTTTGTTCTTATTTGCATGTCATTCATTTTTGTCTTTTTTTCTTCCTTTCCTATGTCTTCATTTTTAGTCTAGCCTTTCATTGTGTTATTCTCTCTTCTTGGCTTCCATCTAGTTTTTGTTCCTCTCTTTCATCCTCTTTTTTCTTGGTGTCGATCTTCAGCTAAGCTCACTAAGCTCAAGAATTTGTTTTTTCTTAGGCTTTCCATTTCCTTATGGCTTGTATTCTTTTTAGTTTTGTATTTTCTAGCTAGTATTTTCTATAGTTTGCATCCTTTTTCATGTTCTTTGGCACAATTTTTGCTCTTGGTGCTTTGTTCTTGTATAGGTATTAGATATTCAATTAATCACAAGTGGCAAATAGTCAACATAATATGATAAAAAAAAAAGATTTCAAGCTATGAAAAAGTTAAGATCAATAAGGGATAATTACCCAATACAAATAAAAAATGTATCTCACAATCAACTCGATATAAATAAAAAATCCACCCAAAAGGTAATCAAAGAGAAAAATTAGGTCACTCTAGACAAATAATAGCATCAACAGTAATTATCAAACTACCTCCTAGATAGAATAGTATAACAAAAAATGATAATAAAAGATTTTAAAATCAAATGTAAAACATTTGATTCAACATCAATCAACATAAATATTTTGATTGACCTGTAGTTCCAAAGTCTGGCTAGATTTCCCTTTGAAACACTCAAAATATTCTAAATTATTTCTTAAACACAAAATTCAAAGTAAAAAGAGCTAGTATAATTTATAATTAATGCATTTTGGCACAATGTTAGACACAAGCATCCTAAAAATATATATCAGTAACTATGTAGTGCCTCTCATGTTTCCAATCTATACCTTGTTGTATTTTGATCTGAGAGATACTTGTTACTCATGTTATATTTTCATTTGAGATGACATGATGGTCATATGTTATACTTTAATTTCAGTATCATAGATGTTAGACTACTATGCTATTTAATTGATCATATTTGTGTGATGATGCTAGTTTTAGATGACAATATGTTTTCTAATGATATCTAGTTATCCAATATCTAGACATATCTCTAATTATGTTATATGTTGTATTTAATGCTATGATGATTTACTTCATTCATTCTTTGTTATGCTTTATGTGAACGTGAGTGATGTAAATGAATTGTTTCAGTATAATTGAATAAATGGTTAAGTTTAGGTCATTTAATACATTTATTTCTTTGGCTATGTTATTATATGAAATTGTACTTGATCATTTGTTTTAGTGTGCATGAATTATATCCTTGGCAATGACACACAGAGTTAGCGATTCAAACATTCATGTTTACCAATGTCATCCCTGTATGGTTGATGTATCTTATTTAATTTTTTAAATTAAACCTTCTGGTGATTTAATAAATCTTGACTCATTTACATTATGTGATTAGACCTATGAATGTCTCTGTGCATTTGGAAGTTTGCATTGTCACGAATGTTGTGAAGGAAATTTCTATGATTTTGGGATTTTGGGCTTTATGGTTATTTATTTTAATTTATGGAAATTTTTTCATAGATTAATTCCAATTACTTGGAATAGCCTATTTTTGTTTGTGTTGATTTGGGACTTACCTAGGTTTCCTAGTTAATTACCCTAATTGATTAGTCACTCGAAAAGTGAATAAGTATTCAAGGAGGAAATTAATTTCTCACTTCCCACTTTTGGAAATTAGAAATTTGAGAGCATTTTCCAAACTTCTCTTCTCAAGGATTGTGTTTATGTTTGTTGTGATAGCAATGGGCATGGGATATTTGTTACATTAGCCTCGTTCGATCCATCTTGGGGAGACCTTGCTTTGTCACAACTTTTGGCAATTTATACAAGATATTTATTTTATCTAGGTGTTTTCCATTTTAGCCCTTTTGGCTGTCAAGTAGGGCTCTCCCATTTTCATTTTTTATCTTTGTTTCTATTTTCATTTTTGGTAGCTATTTTTTAGGAGGCTAAGAACTAGTGTTCCCCTTCATTTCTAATTGCTGGTTATGCCTAGTTGGTCAGGTATGAACATTTCCCTAGTTTCTAAGATGAGGGTTTGTGGTTCCACACTATTATGCTGGTGATTTTTGCATATGGTATCCAAACCTTAATTTTATTGGATTTTTGTGGCTTTTGTTCCCTAATACCAAATGGGTTTTAATTTCAAAGTTTTTTACTTTTTAAGTTTTTACCTTGATTTACATGTCACCTTGATTTCTCAGGTTTTCTTGGCACAATGTTGGTTGTGGACTTGGATCATTCATAGGATGTTAGTCAGACCACTATTTCACTTTTATGTTGCATTGGGAAGTGTGCCACATCCATTTTCCTAAGTCTATTTTTGGTTGTGTGATTTTGCTTGTGTTGTCATCCAATCCTTATGTTATGATCTTTGTGATGGTGGTGGGCCACACACAAGCATGTGTGCGAGCAATTGTTAGGTGACTTGCTAGGCTTGATATTTCATTTGTATTTATGTTGAGTTATGATCATTTGGGGTTAGGTCGGTAATATGCATTCCTATGGGCACTTATCATTGGATGAGCATAGGTTAGGTAGGGTAGTACCACATGGAGGAGGCTTCTATCTGGTAGCTTGGTGTTTATTGTGCCAGAGATTTGGTATGAAGAATTTTTAATCAAGTGATAAGTAAATAAAATATTGGGTAATAAAATGAAGATAATAAAATGATACTATGTGAGAGCCTTTTGTTGTGAATTTGAGTTTGCATGATACTGAGCTTGGGCTTTCTAATGCCAATTGACTCTCCATGCAGTGAGTTCCTATATAGTTACACATTGAATATCTGACCAAGACACGTACTAATTGCATTGTCTCATGATCTTGGTTTTAGACATCTTACTATCTAGTGTGAGTGTTAGCCATGGATGTTTGCTTTATGTGTGTCTATGGTTGGATCATTATCTCCATCAACATGGTGGGAGTGGACCTATGGGTTTCACATCATTGGGAGGTGTAGCTACCTTCACCACTACTAGGGACTAGTGTATAGAGATGGTCTATTATTCCAATGTGATTTATGCTTGATATTTTGGTTGGTATATTTTTGATTTTGGAGTATGCTTCCTTGTGATTTATGCTTTCATTGGAATGCTTGGATATCATGTTTAGATGATGTTAGTTTATTTGATGCATTCATGTGTTATGATGTTAGCATATGATTAGATCATGTGATTTTCTTAGTTGGAATCTCTATTACTTTACTAGATTAGCATGTTAGATTTCTTGTTCTTATGATGTTATTACTCTTTAGTAGCAATGCCCTCATAAGACAACTCTAACTATTTAGTGGGTATTTTGAGATTTTATGCACAAGGGATGGTTAGGACTTTCAAGGTCTCATGATGTTATTATGGTTGGGAGGAACCGCACATGAGTTTTTTCATGTTCATTCATTGTGATGTTGCTTTCAAAAGATTTACTTTACTATTATGTTTCAGATGGTTAGATGTAGTTTCCCATCTTGTAGTAATTGTGTCTGAGTGTCTAAGCCTAGATTTTTGGATTCGATACTCCCTAGTATGGAGGAATTATTTTCCCTATCTCCTCATCTTGTGTTTACCTTTCTTGTTGTTGTAAATCCTTGCGTGAGATTATACTCTCTCCTGTGTGAGATTGTACACTCTCCTATGTGAGACTTGGTGTTTCCTCATGAACAAGCTTTCATTTCTTCACATGGTTCCTTCTACTTCCTTGTGCAAGCCTTGACATCATTGTAGTGGTTTTGGCTATTGGGCCAAGTAGTTCTTCATATGAGAGGGTAGTTTCTCACGTAACATGTTGAACTTCCTCATGCAAAACTATTTGTTGGGATTTTCTCATGTGGATAATAGAGGACATCTCCATTGTTCTTCGAAGAACACAATTTGGTCTTTTGAGTACCCTTTAGTATTGCTTAATTTTCTAGGCTTTGATAGATTAAAGATTATGTATTCTATTTTCATCTTTGGCTTTAATATTCATTTTGAGTGTGTCAGTTGGTAGTGGCATTTGGAGATTCATTGGTTGTTAGGATTGTTGGTTAAAGTCTTTTGTTGTGATCTTTGTGATCCTTGTATGTTGATTTTCATGTGCATCCATACTTGTTTAAAAAAGATATATCTTGGATTTTATTTATCCTTCTTCCAAGGATCTCCAGGTGGAGCATTACAAACTACAATAGAATAAAAGATTGAGACTAAAGAGGAAACATTGAGACAAATCTCTTAATTTTGAACAACCCATAAAAAATAAGGATCCTCACTAATTAGAGCTTAAAATGATAATAAAATTGAGTAGATATTAAATGTTAAATTACCCATAGACACAAATAAAAAAAATCAAATACAAAAATGGAATATCTAAAGAATTTGCAAAAAGAAATTGAAATCTTGAGAACAATAGATATTTATCCTTTTATTAACAGCTAATGGTTTCAGGTGACCTTGATGTTTCATGTAGAAGGCCTTAAAAGCAAAGAACTCCTTCTTTGCATCTCTAAAAGAAATTAAAATGTGTCAAGGAATAAATATGAGGCTTAAAAGAGAATAGGAAATCACTATGAAGATATATATACAAGGGATCCATAAGATGAAAAGGAAAGAATATCCTTCAAAAATATCAACAAGTTCAGAGACAATGAAATCAAGAACCAAGAAATCTGAATTGAAAATTGTTGAAAAATGTACAAGCAATAAAATCAATTGTACAAGATGGATAAATATTTTAGTGGGTTACAAAAATTGGGGAATGCCCCTTTTAGATATGTACACTATAATGGACCTTAGTTCTGGGCAAGACTAGAGGCTTTCTTTCTCTATTCTTTCGTACTAGTGCCTGTTTGAATGGAGATTTTGTAAACTCATTTGAATATTATAATCTATAGGGCTTTGGCCTTTTACCAATAAAAATATGTATGTATGTATGTATGTAAATATATTATTAAATGGCTAATAAAAATATTCATTCACAATCTTGACAAAACACTATGAACTAGCTTTAAAAAAATGCATATTTAATTTTTTTTGTTCACCCTTATATATTGTGCTTCTCTTTTACAACTGTCTTTCCCTATTTAGATCTGAAAGATATTTTCAAGTGCACTATGATCATCAAAATGACACCAATGATTTTCAAATGCATAAGAAATTATACCACACACACACACACACACACACACACATAGACCATATATGATAATCTAACTAAAACATTAAAACCAATAGCAAAAAAGTAATGACAAGGATAATGTCTATCCATACCAAAACAATACTTCTCTAAATAAAAAATAATTTCTATCAAGGCCTTTGAAAAGGACATAGAGTTTCGTTAAAAAAAAAAGTCCTTTCTAGGACGATTGAGAGTGTGGACCTATGATGCTTTTCAAATTGGATCATAAAAGTGCTTTTTGTGGAAATGTAGTGAAGCTTGTTGTGAATAGAGACTTTCTTTCATAAGAGTTGAAGTCATCCAACTCCAAAGGATGAAGATAGTCCTATTATTTATGTAGAAGAGGTGAATTTGGTTTTATATGAGAGAGAGATCAAAGACTGAGGTGAAGCTAGTCTTAATGAAGGAGATCACAGTCAATGGGATTAAATGTCCAAGAAAAGAGGATATTCAATCACCAAGAAACAAGGTTGATGAGATCAAAAGATTTTTTTTTTCAAAGAATAACTTAACTTTCCATGTTTCCAATCAAAGAAGATTGTGGGTTACAACAACTTGATCTACATCCAATTCTTACAAAAGGATTAAAATTTTTAAAGCTAAGTGAAACATAGTTAAGGTAGAGATCATTGCATGGTACATAATGATAAAAAAACATCTTGCAAAAGTTTTGAGACATGCCATTTTTCTATGTTGAATGTAGGCTTATCATACAGAGAGGTTTATAACCTGCATATAAGTAAAGGAAATTTTCAACATTATTTTGTAAACCCTAAGATGGGTGAACCAATTAGTGAGAAGAAGCCTCGAATTTCCATTAGGTGGTGTACACATCCGTGCATAGCAGCACATTTTTGGGAGCGGTGGTGGATGGTATTTGACCATCCACCACATGCTAATCATGAGGTGCCCATGTACTTCCTTAGGAAATTATGGGCTGATTTTGAGTTGGATTTGAAACCCAACTATTTTGATATGAAAGCATTTTAGGGGGTTGGTAGAGGGATGCCTCAGGATAGGCCTGGGGCAAACCTGAGTGACAAAATGAGAAACCACAAGGGAGCTGAGCCCCTTGTACCTCTTCCTGCGCTTGTTGTGCTTGCTCCTCACCATCATCATGCAATTTCATCTTCTTTTACCCATTTGAGTGCCCTTTTGGGCAATTTAGTACAACAGTGGACGCAGGCGGTACATGCTCCTCCACTTGGACATGTTTGTACTAGCTGTGGAGGCATATGCACAGGCCCCCAGAGCGATCCTAGTGTAGCACACGATGGCCATTATGCTGAGGGTGCAAATTTTGATGATGATGTATATGCTACCCGTGGTGATTGTAATGACGAGATAGACGTGCCATCATTTGTTGACCTCATGCAGCAGGGAGAGCCTGGAGAGAGTCAAGAGCAGCAGGTAAAATTTTAATTTCAATATAAATATAAAGTGCACATAATTATTTACTTTCTGCATATATGTGTAATTGTATTAATTATATTAATTTTTACTTTTCAAATAACAGAGGATGGATGACATTGTTCCTCCTAGGAGGCAATATATTCTTTTTTCGAGACCTATAGATGTTGGCTTCCCTTATACGGTATGCACTTTGAATTACACTATAAAAATATACATTCAAATTTGAATTTAATAACATGTGCTCATATGTTCTTTTTATTTGATTTTGTAGGGATTGTCTGCATCTACACATACTGATGTTAGTACAAGTCCTACTCTAGTTACCACAGAGGCACAACCTCAAATACATGCGGTATGAACTTTTGACTGAAAACAAATAATTTGTATTATTTTTATGTATGTACATTATTATTAACTTATAATCTGAACAATTTTGACTCACATGTATATATATTTTATATGTTTTTATTTTACGAACAGGATCATGGATATCATACTCATCCATACAGGCCTCGGTATAGTCTATTTTTGACTCCATCTTATGATTATCGTGCTAGCAGACCTGTAGACACATCTGTGACATTGGCTACCACTCAAGTATGATATATACATTATATATACATGTTTAATTTATAGTGTATAAAAAATGTAGTGTAAAAATTATGTACTTTATAATTATATTCATGTATATTTAATTTTGACTAAACGTTTATGTATCCATAATTTTAGTACTACATCACCATAAGTATTGCTGAGAGCACATGACTTAGCTAGATGGAGGTACCTACATCATCATTTGAAGTAAGTATTGTGATTTATGTACATAATTTATAGTTCATTATGATCTAAAATCTAATTTAAAAAAATGTATGTATTGTAAATTACAGGACCTCACCACTTCTGCATTTGGTAGTTTTGACAGTGCACCTCCTCTCGTTACTAAGGGACACCCATCTCATGTGATATAATTTATTTTATTATGTAGTGAATATTTAATTTATTTGCAAGCTAGATTTTGAGACCCATTTCAATTAAGCAAGTACATGATGAGATGTGCCTCCTGTTACGCAGGGTGATACATCTACCTCATAGGGTGTCCAACATGACGAGATGACTCATATTACACATGATGATCCATCTGAGTCCTCTTCGCATGGAGCAAAGAGGACATTTGATCAGATAGATTAGGTCTTGTTGGCACCTATAGATTGTGTTTATATGATGTGTGTGTGTGTATATATATATATATATATATATATATATATATATATAATTTATGATGTATGTACACTTTGTGTTAGGATAGTTAAAACTATATGTTAGAACATGTACTATTTTTTTACGATTTCTTATCATGCTTGTGTATGTAGTACATATATTACTATGTTTCACCATGTTTTAAGTATATTCAAACCATTTTCTTTATTCTGACATATTTTATTCATGAACATATGACACATTTTGTAAGTATATATGCAAGATGAACAATAATTTTAACTATCTATAGAGCATTATTGGATAAATATCACATCAAATTTATGCATTGAGATAATTCATACAAATAAAATTGACCTACTTGATTAAAAAATGTATTGATAACGTACCTAACAATGTATCATAAGTGGTCTTAATGTGTTTTTTGGTAATGTAAGACTCATTATCACCTAAGAAGACCTATTATGTGGTAGTAAACATATGAATACCTATCATAACGTATAATAGACATTGTTGGAGTTTGAAAACATTACCCATTTCCAATTACCCTGATGAGAATATGACACATCTAGGGGTAGCTAACTCCCATTATCAACACATCCATTCAGACACCAGGCCAACTATAAGGCATGACCCTTCTTCTTCTTTAGGCTCTGCAAAACCTAGGTGGGTGGACCTATAGATTCTTTATATGGTACCAGTTGTCAAAGCATACACTGTATCTAATATGAAGCAGATAAAACCCTTATTTCTCCTGATAACTCATGAAATGACATCCATCTACAGTAGCAAAATGCAGATCTAGGAATCTCATGAGCCAAGTGAGGGCATTTTATTATAGCTCTTCAACATGAAAGGGGAAAAGTGTTTGATTATTGATGTTGATCTCAGTAAAACCTCAAATATGCAGCAGTATAATAGGTGATCCTATAAGTGATCAGTGCCTTATCTATTGGGCAATTCATACAAAAACCTAACACACATCCCTGAAAATCACTGATATGTGCCATACATCAGGACTTCCTGATCTATCTAACCACTTTGTGAACTAGACATCTGCATCCTTCTGAACCTCATACTTGACTTATCCCTTCATGAAATCTACAATCCTAAGATGAGGAATCAAGCATTTACATAACTCTTTGAGTCATAAGCAAAATAAATCAACATATACAACCAATAAGTTGCAACTGAGTTTCATATTCTTTGTTTACAAAACTCAAAAGATCACAAACAACATGAATGCGAGACAAGATATCATAATGAAGATTGACTTGCGGCTACCTTATCATTCATTTCCTTGAAACAAATTACAATAAGATGCATGAAATTTAAATGCAAAGCTACTGAACAGATTAGACTATCTGTATTCTTATTTCTACTGCTGTTCACATGAGAGAAATTGCTGAAGAAATATGTGGTATCATAGTATGGGAACATATCAAAATTGGATCCAAAATTTGGTATGATAACTCATGAAATGAAATCCATCTACAGTAGCTAAATGCAGATCTAGGAATCTCATGAGCTGAGTGAGGAATAAGGGTTTTACCTGCTTCATATTAGATTTAGTGTATGCTTTGACAACTGGTACCATATAAAGAATCTGTAGGTCCACCTACCTAGGTTTTGCAGAGCCTGAAGAAGAAGAAGGGTCATGCCTTATAGTTGGCCTAGTGTCTGAATGGATGTGTTGATAATGGGAGTTACCTACCCCTAGATGTGTCATATTCTCATTAGGGTAATTGGAAATGGGCAATGTTTTCAAACTCCAACAGACATAATGACTTATTAGGACTCCCATGTCCCCTTAAGACACACATGTATGGATAACATACCTAACAATGTACATCATAAGTGATCTTAATGTGTTGTTTGGTAATGAAAGATATAATCAATACAATGAATACAATGAGTAATGATATTTAAATCATCATGTGCAAGTGACTTGTTTTTAATATTACAATCAATAGTAATTTGAAACTTCAAACAAACATTAATTTAAACATGCTTGAATGTAAAAGTAATAGAACAAAATAGGAGGTCATTACTTAAATTGACAATTAATTTATAATAATTTATCAAGTGCACATACCTTTAACTTTCAAATAGAAGTAAACTCTCATTTTTGAATTAGTTTGTACAACATATTTCACAATATATGTAAGACAATGTCAATGATATATTTATAGTTCACTGAACTCATTTGAAACATAAAATTTGTTGAATGCATCTCTTCAAATGAGGTCCTGTAAAATAAAAATGTAAAACAAAAACACACATGTTAATAAACACATAAATTAATATTCAAGGTATCTAAACTATGTAAATATATATGTGTAATTTGTATGTACTTACTATGTGAAATTGCACAAGATGTTGATGTTCGATCCACTTTAACATTTAAATTTTCATAAATTGTAATTGAGACCTGAATAAGAGGTATATAAGTTCTCTAAATTGGTATTGGAAACACAAACATACATGTAATTAAATTATATAAGTACATATATATAAAAATAATACAATAATGAAAAAACTTACATGTGTTTGATTTAAATGTAGTCATCCCACTGTACCATCTATATCCTCTCTCTTTTGCAATGCATCTATGATTGTCTCGTGCTCGTCCATTGAAATTGTCCATAATACCTTATTGGCGAGTCTCCCTTTGTATCTTTCTAATTTGATATTTGTTGCCACAACCAAATAAGAATAGTGTAAAATCTTCTTTTCGGTTTGGTAGTCTTCAAATGTTGGAAAACCATTTCTTCTTGTTAGGTATCTATGTAGCTAGGTGCCAGCTACAACAATAGACCTGATTGGATACTCAAAACCATCATCATCTACTTGATGACATGTCATTTTTTTCTTAGGTTCCACACATCTAGCTAGCCAATACTCAGTATGTTCATCATTATCACTAGGTGTAATAACAGCATAAACATGTCCTACAAGATAAGATAAAGTATAGAAGCACTTTAATCACTCATGTACATATGAAAATTATATAAATTGAAGCATGAGATTGCAAAAAAATCTAATTAAATTGTGCATACCAGGTTCTATGAGGTCTGAAATACAATCATAGTCTTTTGATGCAAAAGTAACATTTTGGCCTTCATTTACTATATCATCTTAAAAATGCATGTCAGTAGGTGCTAATGATCTTTGTTGCCAATCTTCAACCCATTATGTATTCTCACATTCTTCTCATTCACCTACAAGAAAAAATTGACAAAAACAAGCAAGCTCCCTAATCCATATAGTCCAAGTGTTAGAATCTGAACTCCTAAATGAATGCCATTTAGCTGGACCACTAATTGTATCACAATCATATCTTGGAGGGATATTATTTTCTTCAACTAGGTACAAGAAACGTTTGATTGTAGAGTTTTGAATTGGTCTCGTGTATAAATATTTGTTACACCATTCGACAATCTCACGTACATTTTTGAATTTAGCTCTTTTCTCCTTTACCATGTCTAGCCTCAAAAAAATACACATGTTAGATGCTAGTTTGCTTATGTGTCCTACTCAACCAATAGAACATTCTAGCATTCTTGAATTGTCCTGTACAATTATTTGACCATATCCAATGTTGTGTCATTTGAATTTGTCTCTCTTTTAAATTATCATAAAAGACCTTGAAACAATATTGGACAAACTCGGATGAATGGAGTTTATTATCACTTAAATAAAAATTTTACTCTCTCAATATTTTTTGATCCTCCTCTGTACTATCAGGTGCATGCCTATAAACTATATGAACATAAATTGTTACTTGCACTGAATTGTAATATTGTGGTTGTACCTCTTCTTGCAGTGCAAGTGTGTAGTTCTCTGCAAAGTCAACAACTAAAAGTATAGTACCAATTGGAAATGTATTCTTACATATGCAAAATTATCCATCAAGCCATCTAGAATATTGAGAGTGTTTAACATATTTTGGTATGATCACACTCTTAAACTCATCCATAAATGTATGACAACTAACTTTATCTGTAACTAGATCACACCTTCTTCCAAACTTCCCATCCTTCAATGGATATTCAATAGTTTTGAATCTTTTTACCTCAACTAATTGTTGTCCAAAAGTAGTCAAAGCATTTTCATGAAAACATTCATCTAACAAAGAAATATTGCCGCACATACCACATGTACTAGAAAGACATGCATTGAAAAGAAAGTATTGATCATTAAGTGGCTTACAAAAAAAACCTGATATGAAATCTTTTATAGTTTGAGGTGGTATTTTTATACCACATTCTTGCAACATTTCTTTACTATGCATGGTACCACGTATAGATTGAAATACATCATAATGGTAATGAAATTGAATATGAGTTTTACAACAACATGTGATTCTTTCCTTGTTAATCCTTACATACCATGGTTTACACTTTTCAAAAGATCTTTGACTAATGGTAATATTTAATACCTTACCATCTACAAATTTTTTAAACAATTCAATTTGAGTCATGTCCAAAAGGTGTTTAGGATGTGGATCACGTATTTTTGACCCAATTCTCAATTTAAGAACATCTCTTGAATTAGGTGATACTCTTGTATTATTATGCCAAAAAATTTCAATCAAACTTTTGATTTCACTAGTAAGTTTCATATTACATCTCAGGAGTCTACCACTAGAAGTCCATAAAATATTTGCTGGATCACATTCAAATTTAACCCTTCTCTTTATAACTCTTTCTAAAGTCTTATGATTCACATTAAGATATCCACTTATGTTGGTAATCAATCTTTTGTCAGATGTTGATTTGTTAACTAAAGTTGTTGTTATTGCTCGTCATGCTCCATTCTTATCTTTAGACCGACTTCTCTTTCCGATAACATCAAATGCACTAGCAACAGTGGATACAACTTGTTTTAAAAACTCATTTTTATTCTTGGGTTTTGCATACATTCCCAACCTTCTCATTACTTTTTGCATTTTAGACATTTTAATTTGTTGCAACATTAGCTGACATTGAAACCCAAATTTCTTATTATAAAAAAAATGCCTATACAATCTATTAGCATGTGTCCTAATTTGTCTCCATGAAACCAATCCCTCAAGATTATCTAACACATCATTAGGAATATGAAAATTATGTTCAAACACTTTACTATCATCCTGACATGTTTGTTCAGTAGTTGGTGTTTCTATGTCTACATTCATGCAATTTTTATTTTTAGACACTTTACTATTTTCACTGTTATTTGGGATTTGAATATCACTTTCAAATTTTCTTGGCATTTCTTTTGGGGTAGGCATTTCAATTGGAGTTTTTTGTGCATGATCATTTGACAATTGCTTCTCATGAAGAAAATCTAAATCGTTTAAATCGTAACCTGCTTCTAAAAAATCACCAGTTTCATCACGAGAAAAAATTTGAGGGTTCGAAGCCACAACTGTATTGAACGCATAATTAGAATGTGCACCTAAATTTTCTTGTATTGGGTTCTCTTCTTTGACTTCTTCATCCATCATGGTACCTTCAATGTATTTCTCCTTTGAAACATTATTCAAGTCTCTAATTCTTTGTCTTCTCTCTCGTTGACTTTGTGCTTCATTCTCTTTATTTGCTACAATCTCCTCATCTGTCAGAACTCTTGCTTTCTTCTTTCTTCATTATTTTGATCCCATGTTCGCACCAGTTTTGAATTTGAATCAGTAGCTTGCAAATTGTATAAGAGGACAAGAAAATAGAATAAGCGTGACAAAAGTTGGTGTTGCAGGTCAAAACTGTTGTTCAATCATTTCAATCATTGAAATTGGGTCGATGGGGCAACTTTTGGGACCCAACGGGTACATCAGAAATGGGTACCTGATTTCTTAAAAATTGAGCACCTAATTTTAAAAATATTTTGTACTCGATTTTTAAAACAATCAGGTGCCCGATTTTTAAAAAGTCAGTATATCAGTTCAAAGAAATCGGGCACCTGGTTTGTGAATTACAAATCGGTTGCCCGATTCGTGAGACATGAGCAGGAATTTGACATGGCTCCCAACTTTTGCATGGGGTTTTGCCTTGGGGAAAGGCATGGCATAGGCTTCGTCCCACCAAGCCATGCCTTTGTGCTCCTTTTTTTTTCTAAGGCATTTAATCGACAATTTTTGGTATTGTCGTAATTTTTTAATAGTCATTCCTATTGAATTTTTTGACGAGACAAAAACCCATTATAGGTCTTGCTGTTCTGATTTCAAAAATGTAAATTTTATAGTGTTATTAGTTTATTTTCTATTTTTCCATTATTTATTAATCAAAACTATCTCTTAAACATTAAAATGTGACATTCACTAAAACTTTAATAACTTTTTTATTTTATAATTTTTCTTAAATTAATTTATATGTCATCAATCTACATACAATTCTTTTGATGTTAAATTTTTTTTTTTTGAAAAAAGTGAGATTTTGATCAAATTATGTGGTCCGTACACGAGAGGTTTTAAAATTTACCTTTATAGCCAATTAATAATTAATAATAAAAAAATTATTCAATAAAAAATTAAGAAAAATTATTGCCATCAATCTTAGGTGTATTAGGTAATTCCCTTTAAAAAGATTTGCAAAAATTCATTTATTTGTGTCAAATTATGGTGTCCGTACACAAGCATGGTATGGTCCTGAAATAGGCATTTTGAAAAACTGGTTTTTAAATATCCATACCAAAAAAATAATCTATCATATGGGTGCAAAAATAAATTACATATTCAAAAACTAAATTCTGAACACTAAATATTTTATTTCTGGAGTTTTTTAATATTCAATCTCTAAATACCTCAAATTTTGACATCAATTGACAAAAAATTTCAAAAATACGAAAAACACTTCCACTTTTTGGCCAAAAGTGAGACCCAGCTTCTTGCACTGACCCAACAATAAAGTACTAACTTTTTCCACTTCCAAGGTTGGGAGAATTTGGTTGCTTCAAATTAGAAAATGAGAATAATACAAAGGAAAGTAGACAATGGTATCACCAATCACTGTCAAGGCAAAGATATAGGGGCATTGGAGTTAACTAATAATTAGAGGACACTTATATAAAAAACCAATACTGGTGACTAATAATAGTCATAAAGCATCCATGATATTTATGGAAGAAAATTATTAATTAGTGTTTAGAAGAAAACAATCAACAAATCAATACCATTGGAAGACAGAGTTAAAAAGAATACACATCCACGTTAGGATAACCCTCTTATGTTGGACCAAACATTTGGTTCAAGAACTTTTAAGTTGGAAAATTAAGGTATATAGCATTAAGTAAAAAGAAGATAAAAAATAGTGATGAACATATTAGAGCATATATAATCATATCCCACAAAACAATACTCAGCAAAATGGCAACATAGAGTTTTAGCCACGGTGAATACATTCATAAATTCTGTTGGATTGTCTTGTTCGAAAGAATGCTTCTGAGAGGGTGGGGGGTGTGAATTAGAAGAACTAGCCTTTTAACTGTTTCAAATCCCTAATAACATATTTTTGGAATAAACATGCATGCATATAAATATTAAGCAATCATAAGAAACCAATATGCATCACCACATAACACTTAAGGTTTGGTATCACATAAACCCTCCAGAAATAAGAAGGTAAAATTGGGGTGGGGATGATACCCACAAAATCATTGCAGTAATAATGTTTAACCACTTCTGATGGTCTGCCCCATTAAAGGCCTACCCTATCAAAGGCTTTACACTGTATCAATAGTGACCTGGTTAAAGGGTTTACAAACACTTTACATGAAGTGTCACCCTATCAAAGGATTTAGTCACCTAGTTAAAGGATCTATAAAATAGCTGCTAAGCTAACCTATCATCATAGGATTTTCTCTCTAATATAATGGTTAAAGAGTATTAGGTATGATAAACCTTATGGCTTACAATCCTTCAATTGTTGAATACATGCACTTGATCTGCTCTCTCTGATCTCGATCCTCTATGATCTGATTCTCTTCTCTCTAATATTAGACTTCCTTATACACTTTTTTCATGCTCTCTCTCTTCTCAATCTAATTTCATCTTCCTTATAAAGACACTCGAAGACTTAGGGTTAGGTATGAATCTACGATCCATATTTAATCTCTGATTTTTGCTTATTCCTTGCACATCTCTTATTGGTTGCATGCCTTCTCCATTTTTCTTATTGGCTACATGTAGATTGCATAGAAAATATAAATGATTTGATCTTATCACTTAAATCTTTTGAGATTTGTCTTATGTCGGCTATGAAAATGGTTTACATCTAAGTTTGTGAAGTTTCAAACTCATATGCTGATTCTGAGTTACTTGGCACTTACTGCTTTCTGATGCTCGACATCTACTGTAACTCAGCTTTTGTATATGCTCCTATCTTGCTCAGCATCCTTTAAGACTCGGCACCTGAATAATGCTCAGTACTTAGATCATGCTAGGCACCTGTACTTACTCGGCACCTAATCTTCACTCGGCACTTGAAGATCATGCTTGACACTTGTTGAATTTCCTGATTTGGCACATGATGTGGCTCAACATACACAGTGTACTCGGCTTCAATGTGAAAGGTGGTTAAGTGTGTTGACACTCAAGTGTTAAAACCATTTTTAGACTAAAAATCTCCCCCTTTGACATGAGTGTCAAAAACACTTAACTAAGCAATATTTATTTGATGTTATGAGTACACTTTATGATCTGCTTGATATGTATATAGAGGTTTATCAAAAATGTGTAACTTAATAAAAAATGTGACTCCCCCTAAGTTGATCATGCCAATGTCTTGTGCCGTTATGCTTAATGTTCTCTTTAATATATCTTCAACATATTATCTCCCCCTTTTTGATACTTATGTCAAAGGGTCCAAAATAGTAAAGCCATGTTTGGCCAAAAATGTCTTGTTTACCTCAAGGAGTATTTGGAGAGATGCATCCCAATTATTTAAAGCAATATCCAATGACTTTTGTTGGATGGCAAGCTCTGCTGTGAGATCAACTAGTCCTTTATGTGTAGAAATATTAGGATCCTTCTTCAGGACTATTTTTGCATACATTTGCTCCTTGTGCAATACTTCTAAGTGAGGAGTAATGGAGGCTTGAATTTGCATCAACTTTTCTTTGATAGTGGCCTCTTTTGCTGATAATGCAGCTAATTCCCTCTAAGTGTGTAGTGTGTGAGAAAATTGCTTTTCACTTTGTGTAGGATCTAAGGGTAGTTGCATGCTGGAGAGTTTTAACTTACTCTCAAGGTTCAAAATTTTCTAATTTATTTCGTGTGTGAACCTAGAAAAATCACACAATTTGTTGTAAAGGGAAAATATGTTCCCTAATACACTTTTTACATTTTCCAATTTCTTGGCTAGGTCAACCTGTCCCAAAATTATGTTATTAGCTATTTTCTAGTTGACTTTGCCTAAAAACTTCTTTTCTGGCCATTCCAATAGTTTTGCATTAGTATCATGGTCTTCATTATTTACTTGGTCAACTATAGCAGATAATTGCTCAAGTATTGGCTTGTTTGCATCTGGAGGTTGACTAAAAGCATCCATGAATATATCTTTTATTTCATTCAATGCCTTCTTGTATTTGTAGTCTGTTCTCATTGCCTCTGGTCTCCTCCTCTTATCCAATGCACTTTGTATTTCATTCATCTTCTCCTCATTGAGAGTGCTTGAATCATAATAGGGTATTTTGATTTCTTCATCAAGCTCAGGAATACCATAATGTATGGTCCTAGCTACCCTTGTAGAACTTGAACTTGGTGTACTGGCATATAAAATTATCTTTTTAGTACTCTGCTCATGAATTGGTTTTGTGGGAGTTGTTGTTTTTGGTAATTCAACCAAAGTTTTAATTGCAGACTCCTCTTTATTTTTGGTTTCTTCCTTCTCCTCTTCTTCTTGTTGTGTTACTGCTGCTGGAGGTGTATTCACTGTCTGAGCTATTGTCCCTATGATTACCTCTGTTTTTGCACTCGGCTCCTGATGAGTTTGAGTGACTAATCTTGGTGGTGATGGAGGTGGTAGAAATCTAAGCCCAGTAGTTTGAATGATCTGAGGTTGTTGTTGTGATGGCACCTTGACCTCTTTGAGTTTTTCTACTGACTTTTGAAGATTATCCACACTGACCAATATGGGATTTGTACACAATTGTGCTTGTAGATTTGTTTGGTCAAGGATCTTAGTAAGATCCACTACAGTTAATGGATTGATGTTTTGACATGTAGTATGAACAACATCATTAATCTTTATGATTTCTGTAGGTGTGGTAGGTGAGTGAGGAGAGCTAGGAGGTGAAAGATGTGTGCTTTGTGTTGGCGCTCAAAATTGCCTTCCCGATTTTGAGCACCATTGAAAAAATCAAGCCCTTAAACACTTTTAAAATGCATATGTGCTAGGTTGTACATGGTTGTCCATTCGAGACCCCTAAAGTGTTTAATGCTTCTAAAACCTTTCATTCAGCGTGCCTAAGCATTTCGTGAAGTTAAATTGAGTTTCTGAGTCATTTGGCAAAGTTTTGTTTTTAGCTAATATCAATTCTGCATTTTTCACCGAAGTGTCAAACAGCGACAAGAGGCTTTGTTTGTAAAAGAATATCTCACACCCAGAAATGTCTCATGACCTGCCACTTTGGGGATGTTTAGTATCCATAATGGAGAACATATGTTTCAATTTTCAAGTCATGAAAAATTCGTTTGACTAGGTTTTGAACCCCTCAAAGTTGGTTGATCGCTGTTTTTAGGCTTTTACACTTTGCACACATTTCTGGGAAGCCCTGTTTGACGTGCTATAACTTTGGCCCAGTTGAATAAAATGCTAAATTTCTTGTTGCGTTGCATGATAGACGTCAGAGACTTCCTATGTTTAAATTTTTAAGTCTTGACGAATCCGTTTGATCAATTTTCAAATGTGATTCCAAACGCAATTTATGACTTTTTACTGGTGTGAGCATTTGCAGATTTATCAGTACCCCTGTTCGTGGTGTTGTAACTCCTAATCCATGATTGGTAAGATCAAATGGATTCTACCACTGTGTTGTCCTCCAAAAATATTCCAAGTGTGTCAGTTTGCAAGCCATGACGAATCCATTTACACACTTTTTTGGGTCAATTCCATTTGCAAAAAATTGCTTTCAGTTAGTGTTCCTAATTGCAAAATTCTGAGTAGCCCACTTTGAGTGTCCGCCATTTGTGTCCTGTGATTCTTCATGAGCCAAAATCACATATCCATAATGTCCTCATGACAAAGATTTAACGCCCCAGTTGTTGTCTTCCCATGTGCCCATCTGCCTAGTTTTCTGAGCCAAATCCAAAACCAGTTTATTGCTTTCTGACATGTTTTCTTGCAGGTAAATCTGAGAAGGCAACTTTGACAGTCAATACCTTTTGACTAAAAATTCTTCATGAGACGACATTTGACAAGATGCAAGAGTGTAGAACAGAGAGCCAGTGTGTCAGATTTCAGAGCCTAATCAGGTGATTTGGTCAGTTTTTAAGGCCAGTCAACGGACCTCCTAGCATGAAATTGACAAGTGGAAAAAAGTGATCAATTGAGTCTTTAATGGTCAATCTGTGATCGAATTGGTCTCCAAATAGTCTGAGAAGGTTAGTAGATCAGTTTGCTAAGTCAATTGTTTGAAAACAAATTTTTTTTTAGCCAGACCCATTTTGGGGTCAAGCTGACTGCTTCAGATTGAAGGATGTCTGGGGATCCTAAAGATGCCTTGACTCTTAGTGATATTGATTTATAAAAAATAACACGAGGATCAAGTGTAAGTGGGTCATAAGTTTTCAGGGCGGTCAAATATGTGCAGCGGTATCAACATCAAACAAAAAGAGCAGACATTTTTGAAAAAGAAGCTACGATTACCAGGCAACTTAGTGATAAGAAAGAACCACAAGGAACAGGCAATCTAGTTAAAAGGAAGCTTGTGCCATCAAAAGACCATGCTTTTTCAAAACACATCAAATTGTAGAGGCAGGGGCAAATTTTCACATGGAACGAAGATACTAATGTTTAAATCATTAGTCAACTCCGATAAGACCCGAGTTTATATGTTTAAAACTTTGCTATTTGCTATTTGTGTTTAATATTTTCATAAAAGCCATGTAAGAGGAGAGCCAAAAATTCAAGAGAACAAACTCTTTTTAAAGGAGAAACCTAGGCAGCGTGAGTAAAGACAGAGTTTCAGCATACAAAGAAAAACCCGCAGTCAATATTGGAACAGCCTATGCTTGATTAAAGAAAAGGTCCACGCTTAGTTAATGAACAGAGCTTGTAAATAGGGAAGTTGTTCCACGCAAGGTATGAAGGCCGGTCCGTGCAAATTAGCAGAGTCTGCACATCAAAAGACAGATAACGTCCTGTATAAAAAGACATCTCAGCATTGCAAAAAGGAATCCCAGGAAGGTTTAAGGGATGTTTCCAAGCAAATAAAAAAGGGGGAAAATCCGATTGAAAGGACATTCTGACCTACGAATGGAGGAGCTCTGTATTTCAGCAGATTCAAGAACATCAATGAAGTATAGAAACAAAATCATGCAGATCCCACGCTAACATCAGCGACACAACATAGTAATGTTGTGACTTTCATGTTGCATATATCTGCAACTGTGTAATTAATATATATATGGCCGAAAGTGCTAAATGTTTGATGTTGTGAAGAATATAAAAGTTAAACCATTTTTTTAAAAAACAACGGTGAAAAGAATGGTGATAACTACATGGCAGTGAGAGTATATCCATCAAATTTATGCTAAGAATTCAGTTGAATGTTAGAGGCAGCGATTTTTTATAAGGTAGCTCGTCCAAAGTCAAGAAGCAGAGATCAACTTCACGCAAGTCAAAAAGAAGGCCTCAAAATGATTCTAAAACACTTCATGCATTAGATAACCCACGCCACAAGAAAAAAATGGCTCAGTCGACAATATGAGCAGGAGCCGTGGTCTTGAATCCGGAGAAAGTTCAGTCAAAGCTGCCCCTGAAGGTGATTTAAGGAAGCTTCTACAAACGTCCATGCAAGCATCAAAATGAAGCCGCAGTCACAGCAAAAAGAAAATGCCAGCAACCAAAGGTAATATCCCACATGTATTGGGAAATAAAATTTTTCAATCTTTAAATACTATTCATTGTGAATAGCTTGTGTCTTAAAAGGCACAGCCTTTTGAAGACATGAAACCATGCGGTGGGTCCAACCTTGATGCAGGTTAAATGAGAATGATGTTAGCCGGCAGAAATCAACTGTCTAATTTAAATAGACACGCATAACAAATATGATGACGTCAGCAGGGATAGGTGCTAGATAAGTCAATAATCCGGCTAGTCACTATGTCGCTAGCCGGAAAATTTGAGAAATTCCAGCTAGCGACTTAGCGAGTCGCCGAAATTTTTTAGGAATCCAGCGAATGATGAGATGCTCCAGATGAGAAGGAATTGCGACACGTGGTGCATCCATCGATCCTCGCTAACTCGCCAAGTGAAAGATGCACGAGATTTAGCATAGCGAGTTAGCGAGAAAACAACATGTGGCATCCATTGTGCAGGCCCAAACCAATCAGAGTATTCCACGTGGCACTTGGTCAACAGAAGTTTGACCCTAGATTCAGAGGATAAGGGAAAATTTCAAAGAAATTAAAAAATAATTTTTAAATTATTTTCTATTGGGTGTGCATATTCAGAAATTTTTTAAATTCAAGAGGTCATTTTTACAAAGTCTGAACATTAGAGATTTTAAAATTTTGAATTTTTTTAAAATCTTGAGTTGTAGACCTAAGCTTTTTATAGCCAGAGGGGACATTTTTCAAATGGAAATTTCAGGTGCTTCCGGTAACCAAAATATGAAGTGTTATATATCGCCAAAATCGGGAGAAGACGAACTTTCCAATTATGGAGTCAGTTTCTGCACAGGCATTAGTCAGTTTGAGCTACACGAGGTTTTCTATCAGGTACCTAAAGTGCCACCATATTCATACCAAGAAGTTCAGTTTTTTTTTTGTCAAGATAATGACCTGGATATCAGTAGAAGGCAATGGAAATGAAGTTAGAGTCGAATTTGTTCTGATTTACTCAGTAAAAACTCATTTTCACTGGCTTTTTCATGGGGCAATCAGATATTTTGGCAAGTAAAGGGTTTTCATCATTAGGCAAGGATATTTTGCAAGTTTGTTATAGATTAATGATGAAACAAAATCAGATCAGAAGGGATGAAGGAAGAAAGAAGTTTTTTAGTTGCACAGGATTGAATTTCAAGTGGACACTTGTCATCTTCAAAACAAATCCGGGAATTCCTTCTTGCTATATCTATCTTTTTCTTCCACTTTGTAAGGGTTCCAGTTTTTGCACTAAGAAACCATTCTTTAGCATTTCTTCTTGTATTGAATAGCATTTTAAGTTTTGCAGATAGTTCTTTTCTGTTAGGTGATCTATGAGTTATTTTTTGTAAATTTCATGTATTTGATTTCAAGGAAAACAAATAAAGTGCAGCAAAAGTTTGAAGTTCAGTTTGAATCTTGTCTCCTGATTATGGCTCTGTTATTTCTTCTAATTTGTGATCAAAGAGCATGAATTAGGTTGCATTACATTTTGAAATGTATATGGTTAAAATGTCTTACTTATGGAACAAAGAACCATGTAATTGCTTGATATTTGTCACAGGGTTTGCAGATTTCATGATAGGATTTTCTGAGTATGAGATTCATTCTGTAGCAGATGTCTATTCACAAGGTGAAAGATAGATCAGGGATCTTAATGTAGAGATACGTTTGAGGTTTCCAAGAGATGTATGGTTATGATTCATTTAATTGCCCAATAGATAAGGCACTGGTCAGAGATAGGATCATTAAGTTTTGTTGTTCATACTTGGGTCTTGCTGTTATCAACATATTAAATCAATTTTCCCTTTTATGTTGAAAGCTACTCAATGTTAACCCACACTTAGCTTGCCAGTTTCATGAGTTATGTTCTTAGCTAGTTCATGCTTATGATTCCTAGTTGAGTATAGAAGAAATAAGGGTTTTATCTGCTTCATATTAGATTCAGTGTATGCTTTGACAACTGGTACCATATAAAGAATCTAGAGGTCTACCCGCCTAGGTTTTGCAGAGCCTTAAGTAGAAGAAGGGTCATGCCTTATAGTTGGCCTGGTGTCTGAATGGATGTGTTGATAATGGGAGTTAGCTGCCCCTAGATGCATCTTGTTCTCATTAGGGTAATTGGAAATGGGTAACATTTTCAAACACCAACAAAATGGTGACTCTGCTGGGGAAATAAGATGGCAATCCATTTTTTTGAAAGAACAGGAGCCTCTGATGTGAAACAGATTGGATATATCATATCAATAGCAAGATGTGTTCCTTTTCCTTGCTGAAGTTTCATGTTCTCCAGTTAAGCTTTATTCATTATCAGCAGTATGTTGAAACTAGATGAAAATTGTGTTCTATGACTGTCATAGGTCTATCTTCAATCAATCCAATTTCCAAATACTGTTGAGAAAGTTTCAGAGTCAAGAATTCTTTTATAAATTGTAAATTCTTTTCAAGATAATAATGATCTGCAAGTTTTTCCTACATTGAAAGTTTGGTTCAGATTTGTCAAAAGACAAATTATGTTTTATTTCTCACAAAGTGTGAGTGGCGACTCTCATATCTTTGTACCAGTTTGTTCCTAGTTGATTTCATTACAAAATTTTGAAGGACTTTCAGTTGTATGGGCAGATCTGAAGCTTTTGGTAGTTTCTTGAAAAGGAGTTTCAAATTCTTGATAAGTTTTTAAGTGCTGGTTGCAATCTGTTGTTATAAATAATTGAAATATAAAAATAGATCACACCAGTGGTTATTTCATTCCTCTTGCAAAGAGGTGGCGACTCTACAAATTTTGATTAGTGGTGTAAAGGATTTTCAGTCTTGCACCTATGCCAAATCAGCAGATCCAAGTTCAGTATCAGCACTGGAGGTATTTTGATTTTCATGCTTCTTTTCATGGAAGTCAAGTGTTTAAAAAAGTTGCCTCTATTCAGTGATTTTCACAACATCAAACATTTAGCACTTTCGGCCATATATATATTAATTACACAGTTGCAGATCTATGCAACATGGAAGTCACAACATTACTATGTTGTGTCGCTGATGTTAGCATGGGATCTGCATGATTTTGTTTCTATACTTCATTGATGTTCTTGAATCTGCTGAAATATAGAGCTCCTCCATTCGCAGGTCAGAATGTCCTTTCAATCGGCTTTTCCCCCTTTTTTATTTGCTTAGAAACATCCCCTAAACCTGCGTGGGATTCCTTCTTGCAATGCTGAGATGAAATAAGATGGCAATCCATTTTGTTGAAAGAACAGGAGCCTCTGATGTGAAACAGATTGGATATATCATATCAATAGCAAGATGTGTTCCTTTTCCTTGCTAAAGTTTCATGTTCTCCAGTTAAGCTTTATTCATTATCAGCAGTATGCTGAAACTAGATGAAAATTGTGTTCTATGACTGTCATAGGTCTATCTTCAATCAATCCAGTTTGCAAATACTATTGAGAAAGTTTCAGAGTCAAGAATTCTTTTATAAATTGTAAATTCTTTTCAAGATAATAATGATCTGCAAGTTTTTCCTACATTGAAAGTCTGATTTAGATTTGTCAAAAGACAAATTATGTTTTATTTCTCACAAAGTGTGAGTGGCGACTCTCAAATCTCTGTACCAGTTTGTTCCTAGTTGATTTCATTGCAAAATTTTGAAGAACTTTCAGTTGTATGGGCAGATCTGAAGCTTTTGGTAGTTTCTTGAAAAGGAGTTTCAAATTCTTGATAAGTTTTTAAGTGCTGGTTGCAATCTGTTGTTATAAATAATTGAAATATAAATATAGATCACAGTAGTGGTTATTTCATTCCTCTTGCAAAGAGGTGGCGACTCTACAAAGTTTGATCAGTGGTGTAAAGGATTTTCAGTCTTGCACCTATGCCAAATCAGCAAATCCAAGTTCAGTATCAGCACTGGAGGTATTTTGATTTTCATGTTTCTTTTCATGGAAGTCAAGTGTTTAAAAAAGTTTCCTCTATTCAGTGATTTTCAGCACTAGAAAGAAGAGGTAGAAATTTTGTTTTATAATGGAGTCAGATCTCAGATCTGAGATTAGGTTGCCAAATTCTGAGAGTCTAGAAACTGTGAATGATAATATTGCTATGTTGAACACAATGGTTTACAAAAGGATTATCAATATTATAAGAACTGAAGTAGGTAGTACTCAAGGTCTAAGTGTCGAACAATGTTATTTAAGGCTTAAGTCAGTAATCAGTAAGATGCCTTTTCATTGTAGACCTGAGGAATCTTCAATGCCTAGTGTTTTCCTTGATGTTCTTGTACCCGATTCAGTCAATTGGCCAGCACCTATAAGATTACAAAAGTTTTTACAAATTGAAAGATTCATTCAGGAGATGGAAGATGATGATTACATATTTCATATTATGTCTCTTGATGATAATGAGTGTGCTGAAAGCCAAGGTAGTAATGAATACAATGAGTCCATAGAGCAAGATAATCTGTCTTCTGATTGTGAAGAGGTGGATTCAAATGTTACTGAATCGGGTAATAGTGATCAACATGAAGAGGATGGATATAAAAGAGAAGATAAATTAAGTTACAGTACATATGAAGTTGAAGAAAGTTGTAACAACAGTAGATCCAGTGATTGCCATGATAAGAAAGAATGTTGTAATAATTCTGATTTTCCAAATTGTTACACTAAGGATCCTACTGTTGTAAGTTCTTCATGTTATCCAGATGACCATCACAGCCAGGAGAAGATTTGTGAGGTAATCTTCTTGAGTTCTGATGAAATCTCTATTTTGTTGGCTCATGAGTTTGAAAAGCACATAAGTATTTCTAAGGATCTTCATATGTTCTCTCATAATACTTTCTCATTCAGTCTTATTAATTCCCCAAAGTTTGATGTGGAAAAAGAGGTAGAATCTGAACAATCTTTGTTAGACTTTGGAGGTGTAGGTGACAGTTCCTCAAATGTCTTTGCACATGATGATTTGTTGGATGTAGAGAATGTTAATGAAGGGAAGTTTAATGCTATTTCAGATTCTTTCCATGCTGGTTATGTTACAATAAGATTTGAGTTTTCATATGATGAGGAGGAAAATAGTGAAGGTTGTCAATCAGATTATAGATTTTCTTCATGTGCTAATAAGTCTTGTAAAGATGAGTTCAAGGTATATTCCAACATTCAGTTTGATGAAGAAAATGATAGTGATCAGCATAGTCTAGATCAACACTTTCAGAATTAATTTTCATATATGGTGACTAATCAATGTTTTGAGTGTGAAAAGGTTTCAGCAAAGGATAAATCTGATGGAAAGTGTAACATGGTTGCAAGTAGGCAACGATCAGATTTCACATACTCTTCATTTATGGAAGCACAAGGTGAGTTACCATCTGATTCATGTAACTCGTTGAATGAAGTTGAATATGAGCACTTTGTTTTTCCAGTTGAAAGAATCCATGATTCAATCAGTAGTGATCAGTTTCAGTTTGATATCAGTTGTTATGGTCATGCTGATCCATTTTTTCATAGTGGGCAAGATGAAGAAAGTATGTTTGATTTTTATATGCACTACAAAGATGACGATAGTTTTTTTTTTGCCTATTGAGCTAATTGCAAATGTTGATACGTTGGGTGAAACAAATGATAATGAGAATTTCAGTTTACCTCAGGGAGATGTGAATGAGAATCAGGTGTTTGATAGAGGTAAAAAATTTTGAAACTTTTTGGTGGCCTGCAGCCATCGTATGTACATAGTCTTGGTAGTTGTAGTTGTTTCCTTGCTTTCAATAGGCTGTTCGAGGGAAGTTCTGAAGTTTTTGGGAATGGTCTGCTTCCTCTAGAGATCTGAATCCTTGCCATGCCCGCAAGGGACATGCATCCCTAGACAGAGCCACTGTTGGCGCTCAAAATTGCCTTCCCGATTTTGAGCACCATTGAAAAAATCAAGCCCTTAAACACTTTTAAAATGCATATGTGCTAGGTTGTACACGGCTGTCCATTCGAGACCCCTAAAGTGTTTAATGATTCTAACACCTTTCATTCAGCGTGCCTAAGCATTTCCTGAAGTTAAATTGAGTTTCTGAGTCATTTGGCAAAGTTCTATTTTTAGCTAATATCAATTTTGCATTTTCATCGAAGTGTAAAACAGCGACCAGAGGCTTTGTTTGTAAAAGAATATCTCGCACCCAGAAATGTCTCATGACCTGCCACTTTGGGGATGTTTAGTATCCATAATGGAGAACATATATTTCAATTTTCAAGTCATGGAAAATTCGTTTGACTAGGTTTTGAACCCCTCAAAGTTGGTCGATCGCTATTTTCAGGCTTTTGCACTTTGCACACATTTCTGGGAAGCCTTGTTTGACGTGCTATAACTTTGGCCCAGTTGAATAAAATGCTAAATTTCTTCTTACATTGCATGATAGACGTCAGAGACTTCTTATGTTTAAATTTTTAAGTCTTGACGAATCGGTTTGATCAGTTTTCAAATGTGATTCCAAACGCAATTTATGACTTTTTACTAGTGTCAACATTTGCAGATTTATCAGTACCCCTGTTCGTAGTGTTGTAACTCCTAATCCATGATTGGTAAGATCAAATGGATTCTACCACTATGTTGTCCTCCAAAAATATTCCAATTGTGTCAGTTTGCAAGCCATGACGAATCCATTTACACACTTTTTCGGGTCAATTCCATTTGCAAAAAATCGCTTTCAGTCAGTGTTCCTAATTGCAAAATTCTGAGTAGCCCACTTTGAGTGTCCGCCATTTGTGTCCTGTGATTCGTCATGAGCCCAAATCGCATATCCATAATGTCCTCATGATAGAGATTTAACGCCCCAGTTGTCGTCTTCCCATGTGCCCATCTGCCTAGTTTTTTGAGCCAAATCCAAAACCAGTTTATTACTTTCTGACATGTTTTCTTGCAGGTAAATCTGAGAAGGCAACTTTGAAAGTCAATACCTTTTGACTACAAATTCTTCATGAGATGACATTTGACAAGATGCAAGAGTGCAGAACAGAGAGCCAGTGTGTCAGATTTCAGAGCCTAATCAGGTGATTTGGTCAGTTTTTAAGGCCAGTCAACGGACCTCCTAGCATGAAATTGACAAGTGGAAAAAAGTGATCAATTGAGTTTTTAATGGTCAATCTGTGATCGAATTGGTCTCCAAATAGTCTGAGAAGGTCAGTAGATAAGTTTGCTAAGTCAGTTGTTTGAAAACAAATTTTTTTTTAGCCAGACCCATTTTGGGGTCAAGCTGACTGCTTCAAATTGAAGGATGTCTGGGGATCCTAAAGGTGCCTTGACTCTTAGTGATATTGATTTATAAAAAATAACACGAGGATCAAGTGTAAGTGGGTCATAAGTTTTCAGGGCGGTCAAATATGTGCAGCGGTATCAACATCAAACAAAAAGAGCAGACATTTTCGAAAAAGAAACTACGATTACCAGGAAACTTAGTGATAAGAAAGAACCACAAGGAACAGGCAATCTAGTTAAAAGGAAGCTTGCGCCATCAAAAGACCATGCTTTTTCAAAACACATCAAATTGTAGAGGCAGGGGCAAATTTTCACAGGGAACGAAGATACTAATGTTTAAATCATTGGTCAACTCCGATAAGACCCGAGTTTATATGTTTAAAACTTTTCTATTTGCTATTTGTGTTTAATATTTTCATAAAAGCCATGTAAGAGGAGAGCCACAAATTCAAGAGAACCAACTCTTTTTAAAGGAGAAACCTAGGCAGCGTGAGTAAAGACAGAATTTCAACATACAAAGAAAAACCCGCAGTCAATATTGGAACAGCCTATGCTTGATTAAAGAAAAGGTCCACGCTTAGTTAATGAATAGAGATTGTAAATAGGGAAGTTGTTCCATGCAAGGTATGAAGGCCGGTCCGTGCAAATTAGCAGAGTCTGCACATCAAAAGAGAGATAACGTCCTATATAAAAAGACGTCTCAGCATTGCAAGAAGGAATCCCACGCAGGTTTAAGGGATGTTTCCAAGCAAATAAAAAAGGGGGAAAAGCCGATTGAAAGGACATTCTGACCTGCGAATGGAGGAGCTCTGTATTTCAGCAGATTCAAGAACATCAATGAAGTATAGAAACAAAATCATGCAAATCCCATGCTAACATCAGCGACACAACATAGTAATGTTGTGACTTCCATGTTGCATATATCTGCAACTGTGTAATTAATATATATATGGCCGAAAGTGCTAAATGTTTGATGTTGTGAAGAATATAAAAGTTAAACCATTTTAAAAAAAAACAACGGTGAAAAGAATGGTGATAACTACATGGCAGTGAGAGTATATCCATCAAATTTATGCTAAGAATTCAGTTGAATGTTAGAGGCAGCGATTTTTTATAAGGCAGCTCGTCCAAAGTCAAGAAGCAGAGATCAACTTCACACAAGTCAAAAAGAAGGCCTCAAAATGATTCTAAAACACTTCACGCATTAGATAACCCACGCCACAAGAAAAAAATGGCTCAGTCGGCAATATGAGCAGGAGCCGTGGTCTTGAATCAGGAGAAAGTTCAGTCAAAGCCGCCCATGCAGGTGATTTAAGGAAGCTTCTACAAACATCCACGCAAGCATCAGAATGAAGCCGCAGTCACAGCAAAAAGAAAACATCAGCAATCAAAGGTAATATACCACATGTATTGGGAAATAAAAATTTTCAATCTTTAAATACTATTAATTGTGAATAGCTTGTGTCTTAAAAGGCACAGCCTTTTGAAGACATGAAAACCATGCGGTGGGTCCAACCCTGACGCAAGTTAAATGAGAATGATGTCAGCCGGCGGAAATCAACTTTCTATTTTAAACAGACACGCATAACAAATCTGATGACATCAGCAGGGATAGGTGTCGGATAAGTCAATAATCTGGCTAGTCGCTATGTCGCTAGCCAGAAAATTTGAGAAATTTTGGCTAGCGACTTAGCGAGTCACCGAAAAATTTTAGGAATCCGGCAAACGATGAGATGCTCCAGATGAGAAGGAATTGTGACACGTGGCGCATCCATCGATCCTCACTAACTCGCCAAGTGAAAGATGCACGAGATTTAGCATAGCGAGTTAGTGAGAAAATGACATGTGGCATCCATTGTGCATGCCCAAACCAATCAGAGTGTGCCACGTGGCACTTGGTCAACAGAAGTTTGACCTCAGATTCAGAAGATAAGGGAAAATTTCAAAGAAATTTAAAAATAATTTTTTAATTATTTTCTATTGGGTGTGCACATTCAGAAATTTTTTTAATTCAAGAGGTCATTTTTACAAAGTCTGAAAATTAGAGATTTTAAAATTTTGAATTTTTTTAAAATCTTGAGTTGTAGACCTAAGCTTTTTATAGCCAGAGGGGACATTTTTCAAATGGCAATTTCAGGCGCTTCTGGTAACCAAAATATGAAGTGTTATATATCGCTGAAATCGGGAGAAGACGAACTTTCCAATTATGGAGTCAGTTTCTGCACATGCATTAGTCAGTTTGAGCTACACGAGGTTTTCTATCAGGTACCTAAAGTGCCACCATATTCATACCAGGAAGTTCAGATTTGTTTTTTGTCAAGATAATGACCTGGATATCAGTAGAAGGAAATGGAAATGCAGTTAGGGTCGAATTTGTTCTTATTTACTCAGTAAAAACTCATTTTCACTGGCTTTTTCATGGGGCAATCAGATATTTTGGCAAGTAAAGGGTTTTCATCATTAGGCAAGGATATTTTGCAAGTTTGTTACAGATTAATGATGAAACAAAATCAGATCAGAAGGGATGAAGGAAGAAAGAAATTTTTCAGTTGCACAGGATTGAATTTCAAGTGGACACTTGTCGTCTTCAAAACAGATCCGAGAATTCCTTCTTGCTATATCTATCTTTTTCTTCCACTTTGTAAGGGTTCTAGTTTTTGCACTGAGAAACCATTCTTCAGCATTTTCTTCTTGTATTGAACAAAATTTTAACTTTTGCAGATAGTTCTTTTCTGTTAGGTGATCTATGAGTTATTTTCTGTACATTTCATGTATTTGATTTCAAGGAAAACAAATAAAGTGCAGCAAAAGTTTGAAGTTCAGTTTGAATCTTGTCTCCTGATTATGGCTCTGTTATTTCTTCTAATTTGTGATCAAAGAGCATGAATTAGGTTGCATTACATTTTGAAATGTATGTGGTTAAAATGTCTTGCTTATGGAACAAAGAACCATGTAATTGCTTGATATTTGTCACAGGGTTTGCAAATTTCATGATAGGATTTTCTAAGTATGAGATTCATTCTGTAGCAGATGTCTATTCACAAGGTGAAAGATAGATCAAGGATCTTAATGTAGAGATACGTTTGAGGTTTCCAAGAGATGTATGGTTATGATTCATTTAATTGCCCAGTAGATAAGGCACTGGTTAGAGATAGGATCATTAAGTTTTGTTGTTCATACTTGGGTCTTGCTGTTATCAACATATTAAATCAATTTTCCCTTTTATGTTGAAAGCTACTCAATGTTAACCCACACTTAGCTTGCCAGTTTCATGAGTTATGTTCTTAGCTAGTTCATGCTTATGATTCCTGGTTGAGTATAGAAGAAATAAGGGTTTTATCTGCTTCATATTAGATTCAGTGTATGCTTTGACAACTGGTACCATATAAAGAATCTACAGGTCTACCCGCCTAGGTTTTGTAGAGCCTGAAGTAGAAGAAGGGTCATGCCTTATAGTTGGCCTGGTGTCTGAATGGATGTGTTGATAATGGGAGTTAGCTGCCCCTAGATGCATCTTGTTCTCATTAGGGTAATTGGAAATGGGTAACGTTTTCAAACACCAATAAAATGGCGACTCTGCTGGGGAAATAAGATGGCAATCCATTTTGTTGAAAGAACAGGAGCCTCTGATGTGAAACAGATTGGATATATCATATCAATAGCAAGATGTGTTCCTTTTCCTTGCTGAAGTTTCATGTTCCCCAGTTAAGCTTTATTCATTATCAGCAGTATGTTGAAACAAGATGAAAATTGTGTTCTATGACTATCATAGGTCTATCTTCAATCAATCCAGTTTGCAGATACTGTTGAGAAAGTTTCAAAGTCAAGAATTCTTTTATAAATTGTAAATTCTTTTCAAGATAATAATGATTTGCAAGTTTTTCCTACATTGAAAGTCTGGTTCAGATTTGTCAAAACACAAATTATGTTTTATTTCTCACAAAGCGTGAGTGGCGACTCTCATATCTCTGTACCAGTTTGTTCCTAGTTGATTTCATTGCAAAATTTTGAAGGACTTTCAGTTGTATGGGCAGATCTGAAGCTTTTGGTAGTTTCTTGAAAAGGAGTTTCAAATTCTTGATAAGTTTTTAAGTGCTGGTTGCAATCTGTTGTTATAAATAATTGAAATTTTAAAATAGATCACAGCAGTGGTTATTTCATTCCTCTTGCAAAGAGGTGGCGACTCTACAAAGTTTGATCAGTGGTGTAAAGGATTTTCAGTCTTGCACCTATGCCAAATTAGCAGATCCAAGTTCAGTATCAACACTGGAGGTATTTTGATTTTCATGCTTCTTTTCATGGAAGTCAAGTGTTTAAAAAAGTTGCCTCTATTCAGTGATTTTCACAACATCAAACATTTAGCACTTCCGGCCATATATATATTAATTACACAGTTGCAGATATATGCAACATGGAAGTCACAACATTACTATGTTGTGTCGCTGATGTTAGCATGGGTTCTGCATGATTTTGTTTCTATACTTCATTGATGTTCTTGAATCTGCTGAAATACAGAGCTCCTCCATTCGCAAGTCAGAATGTCCTTTCAATCGGCTTTTTCCCCTTTTTTATTTGCTTGGAAACATCCCTTAAACCTGCGTGGGATTCCTTCTTACAATTCTGAGACGAAATAAGATGGCAATCCATTTTGTTGAAAGAACAGGAGCCTCTGATGTGAAACAGATTGGATATATCATATCAATAGCAAGATGTGTTCCTTTTCCTTGCTGAAGTTTCATGTTCCCTAGTTAAGCTTTATTCATTATCAGTAGTATGTTGAAACTAGATGAAAATTGTGTTCTATGACTATCATAGGTCTATCTTCAATCAATCCAGTTTGCAAATACTATTGAGAAAGTTTCAGAGTCAAGAATTCTTTTATAAATTGTAAATTCTTTTCAAGATAATAATGATCTGCAAGTTTTTCCTACATTGAAAGTCTGGTTCAGATTTGTCAAATGACAAATTATGTTTTATTTCTCACAAATTGTGAGTGGCGACTCTCAAATCTTTGTACCAGTTTGTCCCTAGTTAATTTCATTGCAAAATTTTGAAAGACTTTCAGTTGTATGGGCAGATCTGAAGCTTTTGGTAGTTTCTTGAAAAGGAGTTTCAAATTCTTGATAAGTTTTTAAGTGCTGGTTGCAATCTGTTGTTATAAATAATTGAAATATAAAAATAGATCACAGCAGTGGTTATTTCATTCCTCTTGCAAAGAGGTGGCGACTCTACAAAGTTTGATCAGTGGTGTAAAGGATTTTCAGTCTTGCACCTATGCCAAATAAGCAGATCCAAGTTCAGTATCAACACTGGAGGTATTTTGATTTTCATGTTTCTTTTCATGGAAGTCAAGTGTTTAAAAAAGTTGCCTCTATTCAGTGATTTTCAGCACTAGAAAGAAGAGGTAGAAATTTTTTTTTATAATGGAGTCAGATCTCAAATCTGAGATTAGGTTGCCAAATTCTGAGAGTCTAGAAACTGCGAATGATAATATTGCTATGTTGAACACAATGGTTTACAAAAGGATTATCAATATTATAAGAACTGAAGTAGGTAGTACTCAAGGTCTAAGTGTCGAACAATGTTATTTAAGGCTTAAGTCAGTAATCAGTAAGATGCCTTTTCATTGTAGACCTGAGGAATCTTCAATGCCTAGTGTTTTCCTTGATGTTCTTGTACCCGATTCAGTCAATTGGCCAGCACCTATAAGATTACAAAAGTTTTTACAAATTGAAAGATTCATTCAAGAGATGGAAGATGATGATTACATATTTCATATTATGTCTCTTGATGATAATGAGTGTGCTTAAAGCCAAGGTAGTAATGAATACAATGAGTCCATAGAGCAAGATAATCTGTCTTCTGATTGTGAAGAGGTGGATTCAAATGTTACTGAATCAGGTAATAGTGATCAGCATGAAGAGGATGGATATAAAAGAGAAGATAAATTAAGTTACAGTACATATGAAGTTGAAGAAAGTTGTAACAACAGTAGATCTTGTGATTTCCATGATAAGAAAGAATTTTGTAATAATTTTGATTTTCCAGATTGTTAGACTAAGGATCCTACTGTTGTAAGTTCTTCATGTTATCTAGATGACCATCACAGCCAGGAGAAGATTTGTGAGGCAATCTTCTTGAGTTTTGATGAAATCTCTATTTTGTTGGCTCGTGAGTTTGAAAAGCACATAAGTATTTCTAAGAATCTTCATATGTTCTCTCATAATACTTTCTCATTCAGTCAAATCAATTCTCCAAAGTTTGACATGGAAAAAGAGGTAGAATCCGAACAATCTTTGTTAGACTTTGGAGGTGTAGGTGACAGTTCCTCAAATGTCTTTGCACATGATGATTTGTTGGATGTAGAGAATGTTAATGAAGGGAAGTTTAATGCTGTTTCAGATTCTTTCCATGCTGGTTATGTTACAATAAGTTTTGAGTTTTCATATGATGAGGAGGAAAATAGTGAAGGTTGTCAATCAGATTATAGATTTTCTTCATGTGCTAATAAGTCTTGTAAAGATGAGTTCAAGGTATATTTTGACATTTAGTTTGATGAAGAAAATGATAGTGATCAGCATAGTCTAGATCAACACTTTCAGAATGAATTTTCATATATGGTGACTAATCAATGTTTTGAGTGTGAAAAGGTTTCAGCAAAGGATAAATCTGATGGAAAGTGTAACATGGTTGCAAGTAGGCAACGATCAGATTTCACATACTCTTCATTTATGGAAGCACAAGGTGAGTTACCATCTGATTCATGTAACTCGTTGAATGAAGTTGAATATGAGCACTTTGTTTTTTCAGTTGAAAGAATCCATGATTCAATCAGTAGTGATCAGTTTCAGTTTGATATCAGTTGTTATGGTCATGCTGATCCATTTTTTCATAGTGGGCAAGATGAAGAAAGTATGTTTGATTTTTATATGCACTATGAAGATGACGATAGTTTTGTTTTTCCTATTGAGCTATTTGCAAATGTTGATACGTTGGGTGAAACAAATGATAATGAGAATTTCAGTTTACCTTAGGGAGATGTGAATAAGAATCAGGTGTTTGATAGAGGTAAAAAGTTTTGAAACTTTTTGGTGGCCTGCAGCCATCGTATGTACATAGTCTTGGTAGTTGTAGTTGTTTCCTTGCTTTCAATAAGTTGTTCGAGGGAAGTTCTCCAGAGATCTGAATCCTTGCCATGCCCGCAAGGGACATGCATCCCCAGACAAAGCCACTGTTGGCGCTCAAAATTGCCTTCCCAATTTTGAGCACCATTGAAAAAATCAAGCCCTTAAACACTTTTAAAATGCATATGTGCTAGGTTGTACACGGTTGTCCAATCGAGACCTCTAAAGTGTTTAATGCTTCTAACACCTTTCATTCAGCGTGCCTAAGCATTTTGTGAAGTTAAATTGAGTTTCTGAGTCATTTGGCAAATTTCTATTTTTAGCTAATATCAATTTTGCATTTTTCACCGAAGTGTCAAACAGCGACAAGAGGCTTTGTTTGTAAAAGAATATCTCCCACCCAGAAATGTCTCATGACCTGCCACTTTGGGGATGTTTAGTATCCATAATGGAGAACATATGTTTCAATTTTCAAGTCATGGAAAATTCGTTTGACTAGGTTTTGAACCCCTCAAAGTTGGTCGATCGTTGTTTTCAGGCTTTTGCACTTTGCACACATTTTTGGGAAGCCCTGTTTGACATGCTATAACTTTGGCCTAGTTGAATAAAATGCTAAATTTCTAGTTGTGTTGCATGATAGATGTCAAAGACTTCCTATGTTTAAATTTTTAAGTCTTGACGAATCGGTTTGATCAGTTTTCAAATGTGATTCCAAACGCAATTTATGACTTTTTACTAGTGTCAACATTTGCAGATTTATCAGTACCCCTGTTCGTGGTGTTGTAACTCCTAATCCATGATTGGTAAGATCAAATGGATTCTACCACAGTGTTTTCCTCCAAAAATATTCCAAGTGTGTCAGTTTGCAAGCCATCACGAATCCATTTACACACTTTTTTGGGTCAATTCCATTTGCAAAAAATCGCTTTCAGTCAGTGTTCCTAATTGCAAAATTCTGAGTAGCCCACTTTGAGTGCCCGCCATTTGTGTCCTGTGATTCTTCATGAGCCCAAATCGCATATCCATAATGTCCTCATGACAGAGATTTAACGCCCCAGTTGTCGTTTTCCCATGTGCCCATCTGCCTAGTTTTCTGAGCCAAATCCAAAACCAGTTTATTGCTTTCTGACATGTTTTCTTGCAGGTAAATCTGAGAAGGAAACTTTGATAGTCAATACCTTTTGACTACAAATTCTTCATGAGATGACATTTGACAAGATGCAAGAGTGCAGAACAGAGAGCCAGTGTGTCAGATTTCAGAGCCTAATCAGGTGATTTGGTCAGTTTTTAAGGCCAGTCAACGAACCTCCTAGCATGAAATTGACAAGTGGAAAAATGTGATCAATTGAGTTTTTAATGGTCAATCTTTGATCGAATTGGTCTCCAAATAGTCTGAGAAGGTTAGTAGATTAGTTTTCTAAGTCAGTTGTTTGAAAACAAATTTTTTTTTAGCCAGACCCATTTTGGGGTCAAGCTGACTGCTTCAGATTGAAGGATGTCTGGGGATCCTAAAGGTGCCTTGACTCTTAGTGATATTGATTTATAAAAAATAACACGAGGATCAAGTGTAAGTGGGTCATAAGTTTTCAGGGTGGTCAAATATGTGCAGCGGTATCAACATCAAACAAAAAGAGCAGACATTTTCGAAAAAGAAACTACGATTACCAGGCAACTTAGTGATAAGAAAGAACCACAAGGAACAGGCAATCTAGTTAAAAGGAAGCTTGTGCCATCAAAAGACAATGCTTTTTCAAAACACATCAAATTGTAGAGGCAGGGGCAAATTTTCACATGGAACGAAGATACTAATGTTTAAATCATTGGTCAACTCTGATAAGACCCGTGTTTATATGTTTAAAACTTTGTTATTTGCTATTTGTGTTTAATATTTTCATAAAAGCCATGTAAGAGGAGAGCCACAAATTCAAGAGAACCAACTCTTTCTAAAGGAGAAACCTAGGCAGCGTGAGTAAAGACAGAATTTCAGCATACAAAGAAAAACCCGCAGTCAATATTGGAACAGCCTATGCTTGATTAAAGAAAAGGTCCACGCTTAGTTAATGAATAGAGCTTGTAAATAGGGAAGTTGTTCCACGCAAGGTATGAAGGCCAGTCCATGAAAATTAGCAGAGTTTGCACATCAAAAGAGAGATAACATCCTGTATAAAAAGATGTCTCAACATTGCAAGAAGGAATCCCACGCAGGTTTAAGGGATGTATCCAAGCAAATAAAAAAGGGGGAAAAGCCGATTGAAAGGACATTTTGACCTGCGAATGGAGGAGCTCTATATTTCAGAAGATTCAAGAACATCAATGAAGTATAGAAACAAAATCATGCAGATCCCATGCTAACATCAGCAACACAACATAGTAATGTTGTGACTTCCATGTTGCATATATCTGCAACTGTGTAATTAATATATATATGGTCGGAAGTTCTAAATGTTTGATGTTGTGAAGAATATAAAAGTTAAACCATTTTTTTTAAAAAAAAATGGTGAAAAGAATGGTGATAACTACAAGGCAGTGAGTGTATATCCATCAAATTTATGCTAAGAATTCAGTTGAATGTTAGAGGCATCGATTTTTTATAAGGCAGCTCGTCCAAAGTCAAGAAGCAGAGATCAACTTGACGCAAGTCAAAAAGAAGGCCTCAAAATGATTCTAAAACACTTGACACATTAGATAACCCACGCCACAAGAAAAAAATGGCTCAGTCGGCAATATGAGCAGGAGCCGTGGCCTTGAATCAGGAGAAAGTTCAGTCAAAGCCACCCCTACAGGTGATTTAAGGAAGCTTCTACAAACATCCACGCAAGCATCAAAATGAAGCCGCAGTCACAGCAAAAAGAAAACACTAGCAATCAAAGGGAATATCCCACATGTATTGGGAAATAAAAATTTTCAATCTTTAAATACTATTCATTGTGAATAGCTTGTGTCTTAAAAGGCACAGCCTTTTGAAGACATGAAAACCATGCGGTGGGTCCAACCCTGATGCAGGTTAAATGAGAATGATGTCAGCCGGCAGAAATCAACTATCTATTTTAAACAGACACGCATAACAAATCTGATGATGTCAACAGGGATAGGTGTCGGATAAGTCAATAATCTGACTAGTCGCTATGTCGCTAGCTGGAAAATCTGAGAAATTTTGGCTAGCAACTTAGCGAGTCGCCAGAAATTTTTAGGAATCTAGCGAACGATGAGATGCTCCAGATGAGAAGGAATTGCGACACGTGGCGCATCCATCGATACTTGCTAACTTGCCAAGTGAAAGATGCACGAGATTTAGCATAGCGAGTTAGCAAGAAAATGACATGTGGCATCCATTGTGCAGGCCCAAACCAATCAGAGTGTGCCACGTGGCACTTGGTCAACAGAAGTTTGACCCCAGATTCAGAGGATAAGGGAAAATTTCAAAGAAATTAAAAAATAATTTTTTAATTATTTTCTATTGGGTGTGCACGTTCAGAAATTTTTTAAATTCAAGAGGTCATTTTTACAAAGTCTGAACATTAGAGATTTTAAAATTTTGAATTTTTTTAAAATCTTGAGTTGCAGACCTAAGCTTTTTATAGCCAGAGCGGACATTTTTCAAATGGCAATTTCAGGCACTTCCGGTAACCAAAATATGAAGTGTTATATATCGCCGGAATTGGGAGAAGATGAACTTTCCAATTATGGAGTCAGTTTCTGCACAGGCATTAGTCAGTTTGAGCTACACGAGGTTTTCTATCAGGTACCTATAGTGCCACCATATTCATACCAGGAAGTTCAGATTTGTTTTTTGTCAAGATAATGACCTGGATATCAGTAGAAGGCAATGGAAATGCAGTTAGGGTCGATTTTGTTCTGATTTACTCAGTAAAAACTCATTTTCACTAGCTTTTTAATGGGGCAATCAGATATTTTGGCAAGTAAAGGGTTTTCATCATTAGGCAAGGATATTTTGCAAGTTTGTTATAGATTAATGATGAAACAAAATCAGATCAGAAGGGATGAAGGAAGAAAGAAGTTTTTCAGTTGCACAGGATTGAATTTCAAGTGGACACTTGTCGTCTTCAAAACAGATCTGGGAATTCCTTCTTGCTATATCTATCTTTTTCTTCCACTTTGTAAGGGTTCCAGTTTTTGCACTGAGAAACCATTCTTCAGCATTTCTTCTTGTATTGAACAACGTTTTAAGTTTTGCAGATAGTTCTTTTCTGTTAGGTGATCTATGAGTTATTTTCTGTACATTTCATGTATTTGATTTCAAGGAAAACAAATAAAGTGCAGCAAAAGTTTGAAGTTTAGTTTGAATCTTGTCTCCTGATTATGGCTCTATTATTTCTTCTAATTTGTGATCAAAGAGCATGAATTAGGTTGCATTACATTTTGAAATGTATGTGGTTAAAATGTCTTGCTTATGGAACAAAGAACCATGTAATTGCTTGATATTTGTCACAGGGTTTGTAGATTTCATGATAGGATTTTCTGAGTATGAGATTCATTCTGTAGCAGATGTCTATTCACAAGGTGAAAGATAGATCAGGGATCTTAATGTAGAGATATGTTTGAGGTTTCCAAGAGATGTATGGTTATGATTCATTTAATTGCCCAATAGATAAGGCACTGGTCAGAGATAGGATCATTAAGTTTTGTTGTTCATACTTGGGTCTTGCTGTTATCAACATATTAAATCAATTTTCCCTTTTATGTTGAAAGCTACTCAATGTTAACCCACACTTAGCTTGCCAGTTTCATGAGTTATGTTCTTAGCTAGTTCATGCTTATGATTCCTGGTTGAGTATAGAAGAAATAAGGGTTTTATCTGCTTCATATTAGATTCAGTGTATGCTTTGACAACTAGTACCATATAAAGAATCTACAGGTCTACCCGCCTAGGTTTTGCAAAGCCTGAAGTAGAAGAATGGTCATGCCTTATAGTTGACCTGGTGTCTGAATGGATGTGTTGATAATGGGAGTTAGCTGCCCCTAGATGCATCTTGTTCTCATTAGGGTAATTGGAAATGGGTAGCGTTTTCAAACACCAACACTTTGCACATTTTTCTGTTCATGAGTTCCTTTGTCTTCATCTTTTCTTTCCTCCTCTCTTTCTTTCTTATTTTCCTCTTCTTCAACTTTTCTCTTCTTCGGTTTTCTCTTCTCTCCTCTTCCTCCTTTCTTCAGGTTTGGCACCAGCTTCTTCTTTGTATATCTCTTCAAGAACATCTTCAAATGTTTTGTACAAGTTTTTCCATACTCTTGTTGTTCTCTGCACAACTTCTTCAATTTTGATTTGCAGGATGGAGAATGCCCTATATTTGGCTGTAAACCTTTTGTTATGCCTTTTGACTACTTGAGTTACTTGTTCTTTTGTCAAATTAGGCAGTAAGTTTGCTAGGGTTGATTCCCTCATCTCTTTCTCCATCATTAGATAGAAATGTCATTTGTCTTCTATAATTTTAGACAATTCCTTTGGCAATTGTCCATCTAGTTCAAGAGGTGTATACTTGAATTGTGCCATAAATGCATATACTGATTCTTCTATGCTATTTTGTTCCTCTTTACTGAACTTATTGTAATCAATCTTTTTCATTTCATTTATGTCTCCATTCCTAATCTTCTTACATAATATATCAATTGAAGATTTAGGAGGACTTACCTCTTCAATCTGATCTTCTTCATCAGTATCAGGTTGGGCCACATATCTTTTCCTTTTCTTTGGCTCTTCTTATGCCTTTGTGTTTTTCTTCTTTATGGCTTCCTCTTTAGCCTTCTGGGTAGAGGCCCTTGTTGTAGCTCTGGTTGTTGGCTTCTTTGGCGTTTGTACAACAAATTTCTTTGGTGGGGGCTAAGAAGCAGGAGAGGTCTTTGTTTTCCTTTTAATGATTTTGCCTCTGATGGGTGCTTCCTTGGTTTTTGTTTCCTCGACACTCTCATCTTTTTATTCTCCTTGTCTTTGAGGTAGTTCAAGTGGCTCTTGTTCTAGCTCACCTTCTTCTTCTCCTTCACTAATCTCTTCTTCTTCACCTGCTACACTTGATTCTTCAACACCAAATTTCTTCTTTATCTATTTTAGCAACTTGTCCATTTTCTTTTCTGCAAGTAAAGCTGTGATGGCTGCAGAAGCTTGGTCAACATCAAGCTCATATCCTAATGGTCTAAGTCATCTTGTCCTTGGAAGGACCTCTTGAATGTAGGTGTAATCAATATCAACAAGAAAACATGTCATTTATATGCTTTTGTACTAGTGAGACTGGTATCCTCATTGTATTCTTCATTGTGTTTTTGAAATCTTCAAAATAGATAGACATTTGATCATCAAAGCTATCTCCCATTTGTATAATGAAATCATTAATTTGATCAACAATGGTTTTATTTTGACTCTAGTTGACTTTACCAAATGAAGGAAATTCCTTCATTACATAGAAGAACATATAAACCAACACTGAACCAAATTTGCACTATGCTCCCTTGGATTTTCTAAAAGCTCCAAGATTTTCATTAATCTGTTGCAACAAGAGCTCTACAAGATCATAAGTGTGATCTTTCTTTACAAGTTTATGTGCCACTTCTACTGCTATGCAGGGTACACTATTTAACTTGCTGGATTGGTAAAACTTATGTGATATGATCCTTATAGAAAAATCTAAAAGGGGATCAATTATGGTGTCTATAGTCATGCCTCTATTGTTCCACTTTGCTCCTGGGTTCTTCTCAATTGTTTCATTCTTTTCACTTCTCAAGGTTTTTGGCCGATCTAGGGTTGGAAAGCCAATAACCCTATGAACCATCTTCTTGGTAATCTTGACTTGCCCTTGTTCTAACCAGAATGATCCATCATGGGTTCTGCTGAGTATAATGCGTATCCACTCATTTTTGAATACTATTTGAAAGACTAGGGCTTTGGTTAAACCCTTCTTTTCTATGATAGAAAACTCATCTTTCAGAATACCATTATCACAGAGTTTTTCATAGGCATTAAATATTTCCAAATCTCCTATGGCCCCTATTTTACAATTATAGTATTTTCGCACATCCTGAACCATAACAACTTTTTCAGGGATGGCAAATAGGGCACTAGCGAGATTGTTTTTGTATGCAACCTCTGGTATTGTTCTAAACTCAGGTTACTTTACTTCGTTTCTGACAAGTTGAATTTTATGACTCATTTTATCTTGGGTCATTTTTGAGCTTGTAATGCCCCACCCAAAGATCCTTGGAAACAAGGATGAAAAACAAGCCAGAACAAAAAAAAATTTTAAACAAGTGTAAGTGCACATGATACAACCTACACAAACCAAAAGATCGCAATGGAAGACTGAAAGACAACCAAGCACCAACAAATCTCCAAACGCCACTACCACCCAGAACACAACCATAAAAACCACAAAGACTTACCAAGCCGAAAGACATAAGCTGACTCTTGGAAACTGGCTAAGTCTGAAATCCTGAAGCCCTAAAATTTGGCTAAGTCTGAATTTCTGAAGCCCTAAATTTTCCTAGAATCTACACCTTAGCTCGCAGAGGTCTGAAACCCATCTCAAATGAATCATCGCATATATTAAAATATATCTTAAGTATAAGGAATTTATACTTAAACAATATATTTTAGACCCTGAAGGACAACAACAGAAACCCAAAAACTAGATTTCAAAAGAAACCTCCTAAGTTCAAAATGCAACAACATAGGCTTGAAGAACGTCCAAAAGGGTATCTAGATCAACTCTCTAAAAGATCAAAACACTACAAAAAGTGCTCATTGTTGGCACGCACAGGTTTTAACCAAAGGGCATGCGACACTTTTTACTAAGGGAGGGCGACAGTTCTCCCTTAGTGCGTGCGATACTTCTCAAGAAGGCGTGTGATACTAGAAAAGTATCACGCGACACTTCTCATGAAGCTGTGCAACACTCTTCTAGTGTCATACGATACTTCTCCAGTAATGCGTGCGATACTTTATAGTATTGTACGACATTCTTTCTATGGGCATGCGATACTTTAATAGTGTCACACAATGGTAAACAAATGTCACCCATACAAAATAAAAACACTTAAGGAAACTCAAAAAAGGCCAAACACACAAGAAAAGCTCCACACCGGGGAGTACCGGATTGACATTTCGAGGTGAGAGCACTCGAACAATAATAGAGTAACTAAAAGATAAAACACTAGAATCTAACCATCTACCAAACAGAGAAGGGAAAAGTACAGAAAGGAAACATCACATTCAAATGAAAGAAACATCACAATAACCTAGCTAACATTGCAATGAGCAAAATAACCAACTAAGTACGCGGTTCCTCCCAACCGTCAATGGCATCATAGGACCATCGTGGGCCCTAGCCATCCCCCATGCATAACATCCTAAGCAACCGATCAAATCATTGGTGCTGTCGTAATAGGGACGTTACTACTAAACATGCTACAATGTAAGTAAATAAAATCTAACATGCTAGTAATAAGCATAAGATAAAACTGTAATCAGATAACATCATCTACTACACGCAATCATCATAATGAGGAATGTGTTAAAACTAACATCATCTAAACATGATAACATCATAATGAGAGCATAAATCACAAAAAGAATACTCCGTATACTGAAGTACCAAGTGACACATCTAGCTACAGTCATACTAGGACAATAGACCATCTCTATACACCAGTCCCTAGCAGTGGTGAAGGTAGCTATGCCTCCCAACCACGTGGCACCCATAGGTCCACACTCGCCATGCTGATGGAGATAATGATCCAACCACACACACAAAAAAACAACCATGGCTAACACACACGCCAAGCAGTATGATGACTGAATCCAAGACAAAGACAATGCATAAACTACAGGTCCTGGTCAAACACCTCAATGGGCTACTATGTAGGGACTGACATCATGGAGAGTCGCTTGGCATCGACAAGCCCAAGCTCGGATCATGCGTTTCAACTCCTCAACGGAGGGCCCCGCATATACTTTTTATTATCTTAAATTTTATTACCACCCAATGTTTTATTTAATTATCACTTACTTAAAACTTCCTTTCCCAACCCTATGGGACTAAGGTCACCAGGTTGCGAGATAGAAGCCCCCTCCATATGCTACCCTACCCTACCCATGCTCATCCAGCGATGAGTGCCTATAGGCATGCAAACTCCCAACCCAACCCTAATGATCACAACTTCCAAAAGTACCACGGAAGATCAGGCCCTGCAGGTCACCCGAAAATATACATGTGTGTGGCAAACCACCATCACAGAGATCATACATAAGGACAGGATGAGAATGCAAACAAAAGTCAATCGACCGAAAACATAATCGGGATGACGGATGCTACATGCATCCCAATGCAAAAAAAGATGCAACAGTGTTCTGACTGGTATCCAAACGGATCATCTAGGTCCATGAACCAAAATGTGCTGAAAAAACTTGATAAAACAGGGTGGCACACAAAATGAGGTAAAAATCTCAAATTTTAGAAAAATTTCAAAATTAAAACCCATTTGGCCTTTGGGTTCAAAAACCCCAAAAATCCAAAAATAATTGAAAACGGACACCGTATGCAAAAATGGCTAGCATAATGGCCCAAAAACCCAAACCCCCATTTCAAAAATAGGTAAAACGTTCATACCCGACCAACCGGGTAGAACTAGCACACAGAAATAGAGGGGAACACTAGTTCATAGCCTCCTAACATAATGCTACAAGAAACAAAAGAAAAAACAAAGAAAAAACATTAAAATGGAAAGGCCCTACCTAACAGCAAAAAGGGCCAAAACTGAAACCCATAGAATAAAATAAATACTTCGCCAAAACTGCTAAAATTGATGGCAAAGCAAGAACTCCTCGAGCTGAATCCAACAAGACCAACCTTGCAAAGATCCCATGCTTACAACTCCCACAACGAGCAAAACAATAATCCTTCAGAAGACGATTTCTAAAATTTCTCTCCAAATTCAATTTTCCAAAATTGAGAAGTCAATAATGAATTCACTTTTCTAATATTTATTCATTTTGAGTGAATAGTTGATTATGGAAAATAGCTAGCCAGAGTAGTTAAACTCTGAATTGACCCAAACAAAGAAAAGTTATTATCTGCAATGGGATTTCACCTAAGGCAAAGCTGCCAAAAATTAAATCTGAAAAGATTAAAATTCGAAAACCCCAAAAACATAGAAAAACACTTAACACTTTTGCGATAAATGCAAACTTCTAAATGCATAGACACACTTACTGGTCTAATCACATAACACAAATGAGTTCAGATTTACTAATCACCAAAAGGTTTTGATCTAAATAATAACAATAAGGGTACGTTGACCATATAGGAACGACATGGGTAAATATGAATAGCTGAATCACTAACTCCATGTGCCACTACCAGGGATATAATTCCTACACACTAAAACACACGATCGAGTGCAATGGAAAATAATATCATAGCCGAAGCAACATGTATTAAAATACCTATTTAATCCATTTACATCACTCACATTCACAGAAAGCATAAAGATACAAGAATGACGTAAATAACCATAGCATAGAATCCATCTCATAACATAGTCAACATATAGGTCCAATACATCATATAACAAGATAATTAGTTATCATAGATCTACTGTCATCTCAAAATAGCATCAACATGCAAATATGATAAATTGAACAGCATAGCAACAAAGCATCTACGGTACAGAAATCAAAATATAACATTCGACCCTGGAGTTGTCTCAAAGTACAAATATCAAAAAGAGTAACAAGTATCTCTCGAATCAAAAATTGACAAGGTACAGACTGCAAACATGAGAGGCACTATAGAGCTTGTTGCCATTTGTATCCGAACTAGGGTTTCAACAATTTAAAGTAAAACTTTTCAAACTGTAAAACTCGACACTTGAAGGAAATACCTGGATAGATACTTTGATCACTTGGGTAGATGCTAAATTGCTGCAATCACTGGTTGAAAGCTTGAAAATCACTCAGATGTGCTCAAAATAATCGCTCTTCATTTGAATGTCTCAAGAATGAATCAAAATTTACTTTTAAACGATAGAAGAAACTTTTTCATTTAATGAATTTTGGTACCTACACCTATCACTCGACTTTCAAATGTTTGTCAACTTGGCATCCATTCGATAGCTATGCTTACTCGACATCTACTAACTTTGCTGATTAACTCAGCATCCAAAGTAGTTTTACTTGGCATTCAAGGATGACTTGGCATCATTGTTTTAATTTTAGTCTTAGCATCTTATCTTATGCTTAATTCTTCTTTTCAGTGCTTCTTTGTCTTGGGATTGATGTATGATATATCTTTGTATATTAGTCCCATATATCTTCCTTATGCTTAGTTTGATGAAGTGTGATCACTTGACCCGTTAGGTGAAGTGATCCCTTTTCTTGATGTACTGCACTCATCTTTCTTCTTCCAAGTCTTATTCATTTTTCCTCTTATGACATCAATCTTTTCTTTTCCTTTGTTGGCTTTAGTATTTGGTGCTTTGGACCTTGTAGGATAGTTCTTGCTGATATGACTAGTTTTCAAGCAACTGAAACATGTAGTTTGGCTCAACCATCTTTTATAGTTTCCCTTGAAATGTGTTCTTATGAAATTCTGGGGTGTATGTCCATATTCCTGACAATAGTGACAACTATACCTGGTATTATAATCCCAATGGTAGTGGCTTTCATTCCCTTTTGCTAGTTGATTTGATGTCCACATGGGCTTTGATCTACATTCAAATGCCCTATGTCCATATTTCTTGTAGTTATGACAATGTCCATAAAATCTTTGAGTTCTTGGGGTTTTGTATTTATAGTCTTGTGTCATATGTCCTTGCATTTTGCACTTGTGATAGTAACTCTTGCTTTTATTTGGTTAATTGATTCTTCTACTCCTGCAAATATTAGCAGTATGTCCCTTTTTATTACAGTAATGACAAGTGGGTTTAGAATCCTTACCTTTGTCACTTCTTTCCTCAACACTCTTTCATGATTCACCAACCTCAGTGCTATTGTATCCAAGTCCTGACGTATCATGAGTTGATCTGGGAATTTCAGCAATTGTTCAAAGTACTTTATAGCTTTGCTTGACTTGTTGAGATTTTCTACTATCTCCTTTTCTCTGTTCAGTTCATTCTGTAATTGTTCATTTTGTATCTTCAGAGTAAAGATCTCAATATCTTTCATATTAAGTTCATGATGAAGGTTCATCATTTGAGCAAGTGTATCCATCTGCATGTTTGAAATCCTTGTTAATTCAATACTCTTTTCTTCCAGTCTATTTGCAAGATTTCTTTTGTCATCTTCCATCATGACTCTATCCTCAACTGCTCTTTTCTTTTGTTCAGTAATTTCACATAACATTATCGCCTATGATTCATGTTCCATCTTGAGAGATCTTATCTCATTTGCTTGAGCTTCATTTTTCTTCATCAGTTATGTTATTGCTGCATCAAATTCTTTAGTGTCTCCATTGGCAAACACTTGTGTGGTGTCAATCTCCTTGTAGTGTATGTCATTTTCAGCTATGGCTATCTCCTTTCTTCTTTTTAAAGATTTTCTTAATTCCACTCTAGCTTCCTCTACCTTTTTTAGAGCAAGGTGCACATCTATCACTTGGTTTTCAATGATCTTTCCAAGTTTGAAAACTTCCATCCTTAGAACTTTTCCTCTAAGCTATTAGGCTTCTCTTTGAGAGAAACTGGGCTCTGATACCAATTGTCGGATTGTCTTGTTAGAAAGAATGCTTTTGAGAGAGGGGGGTGGGGTGGGGGTGAAATAGAAGAACTAGCCTTTTAACTATTTCAAATCCTTAATAACATATTTTTGGAATAAACATGCATGCATATAAATATTAAGCAATCATAAGAAACCAATATGCATCACCACATAACACTTAAGGCTTGGTATCCTAGAAACCCTCCAAAAATAAGAAGGTAAAACTAGGGTGGGAATGATACCCACAAAATCACTATAGTAATAATGTTTAACCACTTCTGATGGTCTACCCTGTTAAAGGTCTACCCTGTCAAAGGCTTTACACTATATCAATAGTGATTTGGTTAAAGGATTTACAAACACTTTACATGAAGTGTCACCCTATCAAAGGATTTAGTCACCTAGTTAAATGATCTATAAAACAGCTACTAAGCTAACCTATCATCATAGGATTTTCTCTCTAATACAATGGTTAAAGAGTATTAGGTATGATAAACTCGATGGCTTACAATCCTTTGATTGCTAAATACAAGCACTTGATCTGCTCTCTCTGATCTTGATCCTCTATGATCTGATTGTCTTCTCTCTAATATTAGACTTACTTATACACTTTTTTCATGCTCTCTTTCTTCTCAATCTGATTTTGTCTTCCTTATAAAGACACTTGAAGACTTAGGGTTAGGTATGGATCTACGATCCATATTTAATCTCTAATTTTTGCTTATTCCTTGCACATCTCTTATTGGTTGCATGCCTTCTCCATTTTTCTTATTGGCTACATGTAGATTGCATAGAAAATATAAATGATTTGATCTTATCACTTAAATCTTCTAAGATTTTTCTTATGTCGACTATGAAAATGGTTTACATCTGAGTTTGTGAAGTTTCAAACTCATATGCTGATTCTGAGTTACTTGACACTTACTACTTCTTGATGGTTGGCATCTACTGTAACTCGGCTTTTGTATATGCTCCTATCTTGCTCAGAATCCTTTAAGACTCAACACTTGAATAATTCTGGGTACTTAGATCATGCTCAACACCTGTACTTACTCGGCACCTAGTCTTCACTCGGCACCTGAAGATCATGCTCGACACTTGTTGAATTTCCTAACTTGGCACATGTTGTGGCTCGACATACACAGTGTACTCAACTTCAATGTGAAAGGTGGTTAAGTGTGTTGACACTCAAGTGTCAAAACCATTTTTAGACTAACAAAATTTATGCAATATAAAGGATCAATTCCATGTCATTTAATTTAGATAGACAAAGCCTAGCACTATAGTAGTGTGAATGGCTATTCTATAAGCAAAAAATATTGAATTAAATTTCAATGAAGTAGGAAAAAAATAATAAAGTTATAGTGAGAAATGGATAAGCATTGACCAATGGATCTTAGTAGTGGGTACATTTACTTTTCACCAGTTATCCACTTCCTTTTCCAAATAGTCTAATAAAAAAAGTTTAGTTTGGAAGGACAATGACGGTTCCTAAAATAGGCAATGATAATATTCCCCAAACTATAGGCATGAAGACTATTGGAGTTGATAGTCATTAGAAATAATTAATAATTGGAAAGAAGACACATCACACTAAGGATAAGGGGACCCACCACTAAGGTAAGCAGAGAAAGAGGGAGATTGAGATCTAGAGGGAGCCTGGAAATTCCTTAGAGGAAACCTTGAAAGAGGAGCAATTAGAGGATGTGATTCTATCAACTCTCGATGATCTCCATCATATTGATTCAAAAAGTGAGGACGTTTCAATTTTCAATCATTGGGGAAGATTAATGTGTTGGAACATTGGTATAGAACTAGAGCAGAAACAAAATGATCATCATGAGAGGATTGAATAGGTATACAATTAATCTATAAATGGAAGTGTTCTTTACAAAGCTATTGAACTAGACTATTTTATGGTTCTAATTAAACATGTGGGAATTCTACATTTTCGGGGGGTTAAATGATTACCTTAACCAATGTTTGATTCCCTATTGGAGGCATTTTTAAATTTGATGTGTATGGACCTTCATTAAAAAAACTTGTATCAAGGATGTTAATGAAAGAAGAATGGTACATTAGGAATCTTATGACAATAGTTTCAAAGAAGTTGTAACTAGACTACATAATGTGAGTCTCTTGAAGCAAATATCTTTGATGATTGAGATTATGAGTATCCTTGTACATTAAGAGGGAGTATGACACTTCTTCAAAGAAAATAGAGGAACTTAGAAGATTAATACTTAGAGGGAGTTTGGAAATACATGTGTATGATTGCATGACTTTGATGGGCCTACTTTTGAGTGCATCATGAGGAAGTATTGACTTATCACCAGAAAGTCAAAAGATTGATATAAGATTCAGAGAGAACCTGAGAGGCATCCTTGTGTGAAGAGAGTCTCAAAGGGAATAATTGTAGAACCTGACTTCCTAGGATCATTATTCATAAAAAGACATTTTGAGATGCAATCCCTTGTGGATGATATCTTCTCTATGAGGAGAATTTCTAAGTGAAATTCCTTGTTATGTGCTCTTCTCTATGAGAGAGAAGTTTGAGGTGAAAATCCTTGTTCCACCCTCTAGTAGTAGCTATGGTGGTCCATGGTGGATATGATGTAAGTTACTACATGATGTTGTTATGATATGTAATGAAAGATGATGATCTTTCATTGACATATATTAGTAGAAGGTAACCATTATAAGACGATGATCTTATAAATGGTTGACTTGTAATCATGGTTTGTTGGGCCAGATTTTTCTGGACATGATGATAATGAATAGTCATGAAGGTAACCAATATAAGATGATGATCTTATAAATGGTAGACCTGTTATCATGGTTCTTTGGGCTAGAATTTTTTGGTCACCATGATAACAAATAGTCAGAAGGTAAGCATTGTATGGTGGAAATCTTACAAATGGTAGACTTGTTATCATGGTTCTTTGGGCTAGATTTTTCCGAACATAATGATATCCAACTTGTTATGGTTCTTTGGGCCAAATCTTGGTAGACACCACATAGACCACTCTTAAGGTGGAATTTTTTAAAAAGTTAGGGAAATTGCTTCAATTGTGTGTTATGAAAAGTGGGGAATTCAGCCTCATAGTGAATTGAATATCATACTAAGATGATATCTCTTCTTATTCTTAAGAGCATAATGTGTTTAATAAATATTAAATCCTCCCTAGCTAAGAGGGAGTTATAAGGTTTTAGCTTCTGTCAGATTGATTTTATCATGAGTTACCTTGTTGATGGTAAATCATCTTTAAGATAAAATATATTATATATGTAATATTATACATTATATATGATTATATAATAATATACTAAATATATTCTTATATTTCTTTATGAGTCATGTCTCCTCCTCTCATATTTATGAGTCTTCAAATCTACATTTGGAGGACATCAATCACATTGGCAATGTTACTACATTTGCATAAAAGATCCATGTTACTCAACAATTGGAACTAATAAGATCTATTCTTTATTTGTAACATATTGGTTGACATTTTTATTTAGTTTTTGAACTAACTCTAGACACTTTTGAAGAATTTATATTGCTAGGTAGTCAAGCTCTCCATTGGAAATCATAGTTCCATGATCATTAGAGTTGTTTTCATCCAACATGCCCAAAAATAAAATGGTGATCAGGCTCTAAATATTTTTATTCAAATGTGTAACTCAAAAAAAATTCTAAATCCATTTACTTATGATAGTGTTATCAATGCATGTGTTCTTATTATCGTGATCATGATGAAATCAAGAATCCAAATGATCCTATAAAATCACTTTCCATCCATTAATGTTTTTAACATGTTTTAAACTTCTATTAGCATATGTTAATAGAAATAGGAAACTCAAAGAAAGAACTAAATAAAATCCCCCAATCCCAAGTTTAGATCAAACAAAATTCCTAGAGGACATACACAAAAATTATGGAATCATAACCATGTATCTAATTTGTGTGATAAGATAACTCAAAGAGTGTTTTTTTATGGAACTTCTCAACATTCTTATCATGAAACCTTTGTTCCATGAATCCCTTTCTATTCATGATCTCTTTTCCATAACCTATTGGTTTAGTTATAGAGGTTTTTTAGCATTTAAAACATTATTAACATGTCTTGAGGAGACCTAAATATCTTTTAATGTGGTCTCTATGTATGTAGTCCTATGAGTTCCTAATTAATATGGTTTTAGATGTATGAGATCTTTTACCTTTCTAACTAAGAATTATTTGAAGGGATCTTGCATGCCCAATGTAAGCGCTAGTTGAGTTTTATTGGGATATTCCAACAAGGAGATTCGTATAAGTCTATTTGTAAAGTTGTTTTACTAAGGCATGATATACATTCCTTTCAAGGAAGACATCTCAGATGTACCCACACCTAGTTTGTTTATTACAAAGATCATCCACTTTGCCAAAAAATAATACCCATGAAGGTCTTCATTAACAAAATGGAAGAGAAATAAAAATAAATCTTATAAAAAGAAAAAGTTTTGTATACAATGCCTATATTGAAATCCACAAAAACCTTCTTACATGCCTGCAAACATAGTAAGAATAGAGAAACTCATTAGAAATAGATAAAAATTATGTGACCCAAAAAATAACATCAAAACAAGATTGGATATATTCATACAAAAGCAGAGAAACTATTTTTTAGTACCAACAATGCCAAGTATGGAAACATGATTGGCATGAAATGATAGCACAAGAACCCAAAATTCACAATTAACCCTTATTCATGACATCAATATATAGAGAATAAATAGATTTGAATGATAAAATTGAGAAAAAAACAAAAATATAATGGGAAGTACCCTCATTTAGTCACAAGAGTCGATATGTAGTGTCAAGGATCATTAAAATTTCTGGACAATAGGTTCAAAGTATGGAGAGATTATCCAAAATTTCAATGGGAGAATTTTAGTGACCCATGAAGAAAAATCCAAAAGTTATTTGTATCACTCATACATTTGGAGTGAAATTGCAATGGAAATTTGCGACGGTGGGCAAATGTTATGTGTTTTTGGCTTTTTTTTTTTTTCAATTATAACCCGAGGACGTTGCAATTGCAATGCTAACGAGATATAAGAAAAAAAGATGAAGCAAAAAATGTTACTCATTTGAAATTTGTCATGTTCAGAATCAACACAGCTCTGCGCACGGCGAAAGGGCCAAGGTAACATTCAGAGCACTCTTGCAATTGTAGTTTTTATTTTTGTTTTTAAGGGCTTCTGCAAATCAGATGGAATAATCTATGACATTACCCATTCCACTACCCAGACCTAGAGCTAGGCCCTAATGAGCATCATTTCATCCCTCTCCTCTCCGGGCCAGTATTAGAGAATCACCACCAAAGGAGAGTATTGGTCAGTTGAAATGGATTTATTGATTCCGAGCTAGTGTAGAAAGATTATTATGCATGCTCAATAGCTAGTTAGAGTGTACTATTCTAAGGCATCCCTAATTACTTATTATTGTTCGAGATGTGCTTATACAAATATGAAAACTTTTGCACAACCATTCTCCATTCCATGTCATGTGAAGTATTCAAGTAGGAATCATCAATGAGCTACAAGGTAAAATTCTAATTTGTTGCAATCATGAAGTAGTTTTGGATAGGAATCATAAGTGAGCTACAAGGTGAAAATCTAATTTGATACAATCATGGAAAATTTCAATCTATTCAATTTTTGGTGTTGCTTCTGAAAAAATTTGTAGAAGCTTTTGATAGTTTGTTATTAGATATTATCCTATTTCAGGCCAAACCTCTTATTTATGTGTAGCAACCCCAATAGTGTGGTGATTGTTTTTATGCAGGCAAACACTTAATGGAGCAGTTGATTGTTGTTTTAGTTCTGCTTTCTTTCATAGTTGAGCTATAATAATGAAATCTTGAATGGTGGTGCCAAGGGTTGGGAAGCACAAAACAATCCACTTTGGGGTTGACTTGATTTTATGGTATGAGTTTTAATGATTTGGTCATGTGCACTTGTGTGTGCATCAGCTGCAAAATAAACATTTTCAGACCTGCAATAGGTCTACAATCATTTTGGGTAATGATTTTGGAGTGTGTTTTTGAGAATTCAGAAGCTTTTCCCAGTAGTATACAGTTTTGACATTTTAGAATGCTTCCACTTAGCAATTTTTGTGCATTAAAAGAATGTTTTCCAGTCTAATCTAACAGTAAAATAAGAGCAACAAAATATTATCATACTTGCATCAAATTTCCTCATTATTCATACAAGGTATCATAGATGAGTTGTTTCATTCATGATATTTGATGCTTTTTAGGTTGTTGTAGTAGTTTATTTATTCTCAACACGTATAAGTCATATCAATATATCAGCCATTATAGTTACTATATGTTCTTGTAATGCATGTGAGCTAACTTTGTAATACCCTGGATGGTAATTTCGCAAGCAGTTCCTTTCTTGTTCTCTAATGTATTTGTTCACCACACTAAACAAGTGGAAGTATTGTATTTGCTTACCCCACTAAACAAGAGGAAGGGTAGGATTTGCTTGCCACACTGAATAAGTGGAAAATATTGTATCTATGCACCCCTATAAGTGTAGGGTGTTGAATCTGTTAACCAGAGGATAAGTAGAAGCTTTGTATTTGCATAGCACTGAATAAGAATGAATTGCATGATTTTAGTGCAAAGTACACTCCACTGAGTAAGCTAGCTTTCTGTTTACTTTCAAGTTGTTGCATACTAGATAATTGAGTGGTCCTAAACACCATATGCTCTCACCTTGCATTGTATCTCATAATCTGTTGAAAAGATTATATTCAGAATGATGAACTTCTCAGTTCATTTTTTACTAGTCTTCTTTCCATCTATCTAGACTCTTGTAGAGTAGTGACAAGTAAGTTCACACCAAATTCAATAATTAGTATACTCTTGAGTGTAAAAATTGATATCATTGAGATAGTTGATCATGCATCTCACTTGCATGTGTTTTCACATTTTCCCCCCAAAAAAAGTATCTAGTTTGGTCATGTTTACCTTTGTGTTCTACCATCCACCTACTTAATAGTTCAATGTTTCAATGGCTTCCATTACAATTTAGTAAAAGGTTTCTAGTTCTGAAGATTCAACTTTGTAAGATGATTTTGTGGCAAGCATTGCGGATTTGTTTGTAAAGACACATTGTAGATACCGTAGAGTAATATTGTGCAAATATAGTGACATAAGAGGATTGGTCACAAATATTTGAATCTCCTAAGCCTCCATGTAGATTTCAACCAACTCAATTTATGTATCAAACTTTCACAATGTCAAATTGAGTAAGCGGATCATACACAATGTCATAATGTGACCATATGTGCCTTCCACTATAGAACTAACTACACTACAATTTTTTATGCTATTCATTATGCCTTGGACAACATGTTCAAGGTTTGCTATTTAAACTGACTCTATAAGCATATTGGTAGTAAAAATTACATCCTTCACTTTCTCCTCACAATCTACTACCTCCAAAAACATCAAACATTTAGAGGACATTCCAATGGCATTGATCAATGATCTATTTTTGCAATGTTTCCATACATTAGCAATGGACACACTTATTTCCATCCTTGATTGCTCAAAATGAATCCTCTCTGAAGCACTAATATAGCAGTTCACACTTTTCATACCCAAGACTAAAATAATAAAAAATTGCATTGGTAATGGCCATCACCATATCTGGTCACTATGGTCCAACCTCCTTCCCATGTCATATGTTGCATAGTAATTAATATCTCTTGTACAAATTACACTAATGTTGGTATATATTATGCTCTCTTCTGTATTAAAACATTCTAACCTTTTATTTATGGATATGGTGCTCGATTTGGTCACACTGTAATCTGTATCTGGTGTCTCATTTGTAATAGCTGGTTTAGTAACTATATAGATAAGCTTAATGTGATTATTATAAAAATATTGTTATGTAATGGTGTTTCATGTGCTAGCCAAGGCTATTTTGAAGGCCACCCACTTCAATACCCTTCTAGCATTTATAGATACGGAGTTGTATAATATCATGAAAAACAATCAATATAAAAAAGCTCATTCTCTTTGTAACATTTTTGGCTTTCATTTTAATTTCATCTTTTCTTCTATTATGAAAAGCAAGCTAGAGAGAAGTGCTATATTGAAGGCCATATCATGTGAAGGATTTAAAGAAACTATTGAACCTCTAATTTTTTTGACTGGAGGTAGATTCTTGATTGTTTGCCTTAGAAAACTATCATCTTCAAAGTCCTATATGAAATATATATGACCATTTCATTTCTTCAATATACCCTATGGATGTCCCTATCTAACTATATATCTTTTAATTGCATATAATAACTAATTTATGTGCTTTTTCATGACTATGTTTGACTCATATAATTGTGATCTCTCTAGCACTATGATGTCATTTAATATGTCTTGCTAAAGCTTGTAAATTTTGTTCCTTTTTCCATGTCATGTAATATGTCTTTCCTTGTAGCTTATATGTTTTAAAATTTCTATTAGGCCTTGTACCTTGTATAATTTGATTTCTAGAGAGCTTCTATAGCTAAGCAAGAAGGTCGTTGCACGAGTTATAGCCGCGCACTCAGGTATGAAAATTGTATATTTTTTAGTGTAATGTATATTTTAACTAGAATTTTAGCTTATATATTTTTTAATTGCTTTTAGTGGCTTAATGTTGTAAGGTCTCTTGAAATAAGACCTTCAAGCAGTTGGTCAAAGTTTTACAAATAATCTTATCCACAAATTTTCCTAGAGTAATTGACTGAATGTTATAAAAGGTGATTGGGTTAAATATCTTAGGAATAAAGTCAAAGAAAGCATTTTTAAAATATTAAATTATTTAGCTTGGTTAAGAAGATTTGTGTACTTTTGACATTTTTGCTTAGTTTGTGAAATTAGACCAAAGTTTTCATAGCCCAATTTTTGCTTCCTACGAAGAACGATCATGGCAGATAATATAAGTGAAGAACAAAATAGGGAGACAATCGATAGATTGTGGTCTAACTTGAAAAGAAAAGGTGATGGAAAATGTTATTGTCCTTGCAAAATTTGTAAGGGCTTAAACTGTAGAAGACTGCTAATCAAAATAGTTAAGAGACATTGTAGGGAGAATGGTCACATTGAAGGGGGGCATGACTATCATCCACTGGTAAGTTGTTCATTATATCATTTTAAAAATTTATATACATATGAAATCACTTGATGATTAGTTGATGATCATGGTTTATTTATGTTAATCAATTTTATATAGGTTGATCTCCCCAGGGAAGTACATGATATGAACCACAACAATCTGAAGAATATGGTTTTTGAAGTGGAGGAACATGGAGGTGTGAATATCCAAGGTGAAGATAATGAACCCATGGAAGATGATGATCATGCACCAGAAAACACAATTGAAGATGATGGTATAAATACATTGATCCATGACACATTAGTTCAAGCATATCTGATCATGATGATGATGATAACCTCGATGTACCTCTACTTTAGAAGGCATACGAGCCCCTATACAAAGACTCTCAAACAAATTTTCTCTCTGTTGTATTGTTGTTGTTGAACTTGAAGGTTATGAATAGTTTATCCAACATAACAATGTCATGTATATTAAGGTATGTCATATATGTCTTTATAGTTAACGAAGGGTGAATAATGTACAACTAATATTCTTTATATTAACAACTTATATTTTTTTGTTATAGATTGATAGGTGAGTTTATATTACCACCTTCAAATATTCTACCTCACTCATATCGAGAATTATTTGTTGTTATGAAATATATTGGAATGGAGTATCAATCAATACATGCTTGTCCCAATTATCATATTATATATTATAAAGAACATGAATTTGCAACACAATGCCTTGTATGTCATACAAGTAGATATCGAATAGATCGACTAACAAAAAAGGTGCCTCAAAAGGTTCTTTGTTACATCCCCATTATTCCATGGATGCAAAAATTATTCAGGTGTAGTAGCTTGGCTCAATTTATGGATTATCATGCATGCAATAGAAGTCGAGATGACATTATTCGAATCCCTATGGATGGTTCGACATTTATGCACACAGAGGAAAAGTAGCAACAATTCAAAGAAGAACCTCGTAATCTCAGGCTTTCATTGGCAGTGGATGGTGTCAATCCATTTGGAGAGATGAGATCTGTTTACTCAGTGTGGCCTATTTTTGTTATCAACAATAACATTCCTTCATGGATTTTAATAAAGAGGGAGCACATTATGTTGGCAATGATTGTTCCAGGTATCTTATCATTTGATAGTTATTAATTTACATGTACTTACAAATCTTGCATTAAAATGGTCACAATAATTATGTAATGTTACTGTTCATTCAAGTAGGTAAATATCAAGTTAAAGATATGAATGTATATATTGAGCCTCTTATCGACAAGTTGGTGGAGTTATGGAATGGTGTCACTATGTATGATGTGTCTAGACCAATAGGACAAAGACAATTTCAATTCCATGCAATACTTGCATTGACAATACATGATGCCCCAGGGCTAACACATTTTTGTGGTATGTTACAGTGAATTCAAGTTGCGCACGACAATTCTAATTATAAAAATCAACATATTTAATAATCCAATTATATCATTATCTTGTAGGTCTTCAAATAAAGGGAAAATTTGCATGTCTAGTTTGTGATCCAAAGATGAAATCTCGTCATTCAAAATTTTTAGGAAAGCAGGTGTTTGATGAGTGTAGACACTTCCTCCATAGAAGTCATAAGTATCAAAGTATAGAAAAACATCTTTCAATGGGAAAGAAGAGACTACATCAAAGCCACAAAGAATGATACCTCGCCTATGGAAGTTGGAATTTAATAGAATTAATTTTTGAGGTAATGTCATTCCACCTAATGGTTTATGTTTGTAATTTATATATTTCTATTGTGATTTTTGTTTACTAATTATGTAATTGATGATTGTGAAGGTTGTCAAGGAAGTACTGACAACCTTCCAAAGGGACTAAAAAGCTATCCTAGACAATTTAGCAAGTTGCCTTACTAGGAGCACTTACAAATTGTGCAATAGTTTGATACTATGCATATTGGAAAGAAAATAATAGAGACATTGTGGAAAATATTGGATGGAAGGAATGACAAAGAAAAAATTGTCAGAATTTGTAATGACATTCATGAATCCAATCATGCATTGAAGAATTTCATTCACTCAAATAGCAATAGAGATCAAAATCATATAAGTGCCCTTCCTTGGTTATTAACGGAGCAGCAAAGTGATGCCATAAAAGAAGTCATACAAAAATTTTGATTTCCCATAGGATTTCCTGCCAACATAAACAATCTCATAAATAAAAAAGTGAATTTGGGCTAGGGCTCAAAATGCATGATTGGCATACTTTCATTAAGGTAAGTTATGTTCTTCTGTATTTACAATATATTCATAAAATATGTGTACTATTCATTATGTTATGTTAGAAAACAATGAAATGATTGGTTTATAATTACTGCAGTATGTGCTTCCTCTATCTCTCCCAGAGCCCTTCAACAATAACATCAAACAAGTGATATACGATCTTGGAAAATACATGAGGTAAGCAGTAATATATGTTCAATTTGTTGTATATATTTATTATATTTGTGATTTTTCTTTCTTTCTATGTAATCTATTATATATTATTTGTAAAGTCTCATATCTACATATTTTTTGTGACTTGAATCTCTTAATGTAGGTGGTTGTCATCTAAAGAAATCCATATAGAAGATATAAACTATTGGAAGAGAAGAATTCCTCATTTACTGTGTGAAATGCAAAAGTGTCTACCTCAAACTTTTTTCAATGCACAAGAACACTACCTCATACACCTAGTTGAGGAGATTGAATTGTGTGGACCTGTACACACTAGGTCAATGTGGATGGTTGAGAGGCACTTGAAATCTTTGAAGGCTTTGGTTCGACAAAGAGCACATCCTGAGGGTTCTATGGTAGAGGGATATATGGTATACCAAACTATGGTGTACATTACTAAATATCTTCCTAAGTTTGCATCAAATATCCATGTAGATCACATTTGGGATCTTGAGTCTTTTAAAAAAATAGAAAGGGAGTACTTGATGGGGAAAGGTACATTGAGGAAAGTGAGAGGTAATAAATTATAAGATGTTATTGTAATAAATTATTTCTTAATCTTCAAAATAAATCAGTTTTAAGTTGTCTATATTTTTTTTTGTATAGGTGCTCGAGAGTGGGATGCACTACATTTGTATATTGCAAACAATCTTGATTGGATGATGGTATGGATTGAACGATGTCAACGTTCTGGTTGAACATTAACATGGGAAGGTGTATCTTCATTGGTTAAAGAAGCTCATCGTAATGGAGATTCCAATGTTATGCAAAGGGAAATAGATTTAGCACGTGGTTTAAGAGATTTATAGGTACGTACAAATTTATTAGTCACCCGTATGTTTATCAACTCATAATACAATAATTTTGACATGTGTCACATATTATTACAGGTTAAACACCACAAGGCTATATTCTGTAATGGTCAAAAATTTCATGTCAAAGTGTTGGATGACACAAAGAAAACTTGTGATTTAGGAATAATTGCAGCCTTTCAAGTGACTAATATTTCATCTAGAAATTACTTACATCCTCGAGAGTGTGAAAATCAATACTATGGCATTTTGGATGATATACTTGATTGTGACTTTAGTTCCTTAAAATTAGTACTCTTCGTTGTCAAATGGTACAGGCTATGACTTAATCCAAATGATCCTAATAGAATTGTTATTGAACATGATAATGGATTTACAATGGTTAATACAAGGTCATTTGAGCCAGTTGGGGATGAGCCCCATGTTCTTCCATGCCAATGTGAGTAGGTATTTTACTCAGATGTTCCACATAAACTGGGTTGGTCATTTTTTGTTAGACATGAACTGAGAGGAAGGCCAATAAAGTATAATGCGATGAAAGAAGAAGATACCGAAGAAGTAGAAGATGATGTAGATGTTGCTACTGATGATGATGATGTTGATGATGATGACAACGATGATGACAACGACAATGATGATGATGGTGAGGATGATGATGATGATGACAATGATGATGATGATGATGATGATGATGATGATGATGATGATGATGATGATGATGATGATGATGATGACAACGAGGATGATGATGATGAAATTTAGAGGTATGTCATCAATCCTTAATCTATTTAATATTCATTTCTTGATAGAAATTTATTTTTCTTATATGGTTACATAGTTTATTCATTATCTATTCAAAAGCTACAAGTTTCAACTAGAAATAGAATACTGCTAATCTAAATTAACTATTAATCTAAATTAATTAAATAAAACTATTTAAAACACATATTAATGCATGAATGTATTGAGCCTTATTTTCTTTCAGGTCAAAAGAATTTGTAAGTGTTTAGTTTAGAAAAGAGAATTCATTAAATATCTATAAAAGGGAGTTGGACCTAGAATAAAATTCATAGGGAAAACATAATATAAGTGCTTAGCCCTTCACTGTGCCTACTTCCCTAGTAGGCTTATAATGTGAGCCTAATTTAAGTGTTATATTGTGTACCATTTAATGTTTTTAATTATTATGTGATGCTTATGATGGATGTGATTATGCTCACGATAATTGAATTACATTTACAGGAAACTGAACCCCTTTTAGGAGCATCCTGCATAGTCTCATGGATCGACAGGTATAAGTCAATACTCCTTATAGAAATGTCTTTGTTAGAAGTGTCTTCCTCGAGTGAGGGAAATATAGGAATAGAAGAGGAAAGTGAGATATGCAGTTTATCTAGAATAGGGAGATTAACTAGAGGTCAAAGGACTAGAAGGAAATTCAATAAACACATGAAAATTTTCCTTGCTCAAGGGGGGTCATGTTCTTATGATGATGAGACAGAATGTGACATCGAGGTGCCCTTGAGGTACTAACATCTATAGAAACATTGGGTACCCAAGGAACTTCCTCCAATAAACACTAATTTTTGTGTTAACAAGAGGATATATCGCATAGCACCATCATCATTACATGGTTTGGGCCTATTTTCTATGGACGACATAAAGGTTTCTTACAAAAAAGTTTCTGAACTGATGGAGTATGTTGGACCATGTTATGATTACAAAATTTGGATGCATATTGTTCAATATAAAAAAAGTATGCGCAGGTATGCCCTCTCGACAAATTAAATACAATATCAAAACAATAATCAAAGTAAAAGTGTGGCTATATACATTGATGGAAGGCCAAAAGCAATAGGGAATATTGTGAGTTTTATAAATAGTACATGACCTGGGTCAACTATAAAGCAACCCAATTGCATATTTGAGGCGCACGACGGAAATCATGTATTCATCTGTGCAATAAAATCAATACATGCAAGGGAAGAGCTTCTTATTGATTACAATTTGAACTGCATAGATACAAATAAGGCTACTATCATAGGGGTGGTACACACTATTAAACCAACTTCTAATCAAATACTCCAACATACCATTTAGTCAATAGATTTTTGGCTAACATTTTTAAACTTGATCTTTGACACAGGGTCAGAATATGGAGCAACCACCTAGAGGGGATGCTAGTGATGTTCTCGGCTCATCTACACATGTGCAGGTAAAACTCATTGTAATTGTGCAAACTAGATAGAAGCAAAATGTTATTTTTTTAATGTTGTTTTCTTCATTATTTTGGAGTAATTTTGATAATACTAATACTATTGTTGTCATAGAGGGCCAGTGGTCAAAGGGAGGGAAAGGAACCTGCAGTCCCTCAGTAGCCTGCCCTTGAGGAGGACCCTTTTTATATTGATTTAGCAAAGACGGATGACCCGATCGGTTCGATTAAAAAGTTGCTAAAGAAAATTGGTAAAGAAATTATACATTTGGTAACCATTAAGCTTACTACTTAGGAAATAAAAGATAGGGCATCTTAATTGTTGCACACCTTTGAAACCTTAAAAGTAAGTATTAATGAAATTTTTAATTGTAACAAGAGTTCAATAATGGTTTTTATGTTATGCTCTTTTATGGCATTAATTAAAATATGGATGCATTGTCTTTACAGAGTTTTTTGCATGATTTTGAGTCCCATTCCCATGATGAGGGTGCTGCAGGTGGTTTAGGTAGATCGCATGTTCCATTCCCCACTTGTGTTTTCCACTAAATATATATAGGAATTATCATAATCATTGACAATAAATGCTCAAACAATCCTTTTTTTAATTCTCTAACAATCTTGTCCATGCTAGTCCACACGTTCTGTATTTATGCATGCTCTAACAATTTTATTCTTCAACTTCAGATCCTATGACGACACTGCCTCCATCTAGGACAACCACAAATCTCTTTCTGACTGCTGAGTCGACAACACACAGCTTGCAGGCATTGACTATTGCACCATCTACTAGTACACAAATCCCTCTTTTTCTCTCTTTTTTTATGTGTTTATGATGTAGATTGTAATGACCCCCCTTTGGTAGTCACTTAACCTTTAAAATTTTTCACAATTTGATATGCCTTTGGTTTTTATAATTGACATGAATGATTAACTAAACTCACATGTCTACTATCTTTGAACTCAAACATTACTTTTTCATGTATTTTTAACATCTTCTTGCATGAATCATCACCTTCTTTTGATTGTTACAATTTTTGACTCCTATTCAGTTGCTATTTCAATAAGTACACCAAGCCTGCACAAATTATACTTCTTTACTATAGCCTGAATAGATTTACACTAACCACTAATGTTGTCATAGCTTTTAAAAACTTCATTATGGCTTAATACATATCTGGTGGGCATGCATGGCCTTTCCTATAGATAGCAGTGAATGTGCTTCCTATATGCCAATTCTTCCACCCACGAGTTCCAACAAATGTCTGCTTCTACTTAACCTATGCTTGTTCCACCATATCGATGAAGAATGGAGCTATCAACTTGCATAAAAGGGTATGGGTACACATTCTTGCGTAGTATTCTCAACACTGACACATAGATGTATAGCCTCATATCCTTGTGATGCCTCAAGAAGCTCATTTGTTTCATCAGATTGTAGCAACTATAAATTTTCCTATCTGTTCCTTCCTTTAGTTGTCTTGACATTGATCACTATCTCCATTGGAAGGCACATGATGAATTGTTATACTTTTCTTCTTCATGTCTATTGATTTGACTATCGTTTGCTAATCTCTTGTATTTTGTTATGTTTTGAGGTCCAATTCCTTTCTACTTAAGCCTATATCCCTCATGTCATAACTTGGCATACCTTTTGTGACTATAGAGTGGTCAATTATTTCATAATTAAAATGGTGTGCATATTGAGTTGCAACATCTTCGCTACAATTAATCGATAAATACATGCATTATGGCTCCTATTTGATAGATTATTGCCTAGTCCTATCATGTTGAAAGTGGAGTATATTCTCGAGGTGCAACATTGTATAGATGCAACAGATCGACCAACTTGGAGGCCGAAAACATTATTTGAGTTGTATAGCTATAAATATCTCTGTCCATGTTCTTACCATGTATATGTTTACAAACTTTTCAAAAAATTTGGCCTCAAATTCCCCATGATCTTAATATGATTAGTTGTCCTTTACACTCTCCAGTTGAACTTTGTTTAGCACCTGGATGACCAAGCCATGTTTTTGTTTGTGATATTTCATAAGACCATTTTCCATATATATCTACATGGCAAGCCCTCAATTTTGAGAAATGATGATCAAAAGTATGCCATTGCAAGGTGTAAAACATAAATGGTATAACAATTCTACAACCAGCATTAAAAAACACTTTCCTGAGCTAGTTTTTCCACATTGTTAGAGAATTCCTTTTTAGGAATCCACAGTGACATTTTAGAGTTGGTTCTATTCCTTATTTTGTCTATAGGGAACATTGCACTAATGCACCTGGGACTACATAGAATTATAGCTAGTTGGAGAGGAAATAAATGTTAAGATTCAGAATCATTGATTAGATGTTCAACCATATCCACTGAAATTTGATTTCCAAGCAATTCCCTTCTCATTTGAAGTTTTGCCAATTATCTTGCAGCAAAAGCTTGATATGCTTCCATAACAGCAACTTCAACTTACCCCTTCTACTTGATGGCAAGTGACCTAACAGATGAGTCATGAGATTGCATACATCCTTGAGTAGTATCTTATTGCCCAAATATCAAAAATGTATCATGAATAGCTCCTTTAAACCATCTTCACATTAAAAACATTTTTTTCCATATGGCTCAGTTGAAGGCTGAAATGATACTTCAGCATGACAATTAGATTCCACAAGATGGCTCTCAATTTGTTGTATATGAGGCTCCTACTATTCTTGTTCAAGCAAAGAATGTGATTGTTGGACTTTGAAACTAAAGGCTTTCTCTTCCTAGAAAAACCTCACTCAGATAGCATGCACTTGATGTTTTAAAAAAAAATCTCTTTTAACATTTTAGCAAACAGTCTGTATGCATTCTCCCCAACTTCAGCTTCTTTTGGCATTATGCCAAACAACTCATGCTTGAGTTGATGCTACAATTCAACTTCTAATATTCAAATCCACTAAAAATCAACATTCTTTATGTAAAATTTATGAGAATCCTCATCAAAACTATCAGATGATTTTTTGCAAGGCTACTTTATGATATTCTTGGAGCAGACCACAACTGGAACAACATAACAGCTAGAGGTTAAAGATAATTCCTGTAGTTGTATGCGCTATCAAAGTTCAACATTTTTTTTTTTTTACAACTTTTTAACATCAATTATCATTTTTTCTTTTATACTTCGTGACAAAGACTTATGAAACTTATGAAACTTTTTGCAATAGGAGTTGCAGCATCATTTCCTGAATGTTCCTATGTTCCTAGTACGAGAACGGTGAAGGATGTCATATTGATCATCAGTGACGATGAGGGCATTCTATTAAAAATAGCCAAAGTTTCAGGTACTTTAAAGTTATTATTCTATAGTGATATAATAGTAATTTAGTTTTTGATCACTCTTCATCGACTAATGATTCCAAGATTGTTTTGTAGGGAATGATGTTTTTTGGAGAAAACTTGGTGATGAGTGTTTGCAAATATTCGGGCCCACCCTGTGTACCTAGTGGAACATCATATCCTAACTAAAACCCCAAACCACTATTTTGATTTCATATCATTGCTAGAATAGTTTTCCTTTTCATCCATTTCTTGAACTATATTAAAGGTAGCTTCACTTCATTTATGATTCTAACATGTTTTTTTTTACTTGAAAGGTGGAATAACCAAGACAAACCATTGAACGATATCTTATAGAGAGCATGACCCAACTCTTTGGACCTTGTGCATTTGAGAGAAACAAGCTCCTTGAAAAAGTTGGTTTACGTTTGAAGTATATTATGGACCAGTACAGAAAAAAATTACAGGATAACCCCAGGTACGAGCATCCACCCTATGTTCTTGAGGCTGAGTGGCAGGCTTTGATTTTGGATGGAAACTATAAAGCTGACAAGAAAAAAATATTACACCAGTAGAGAGTACAACAAGGTATGTGATATTGTTGAGAATGTAATTATGTACTAATTAACCTCTATATTTATACTATCTAACATATTTCAAACTTTTCATAGATTGCCTGACACATCAAAGGCAACAAAGGCAAGACTAGAAAAGCATGGGACACACAAGCTCGGCTCTGGTGATTTTTCGAAACTTCAAGCACAAGTTGTAAGTATTAGTAAATGAAAAATTGTATCAAATTTTTTATATATTGTGATGGGAAATGCTAGGATAGACTAGCTTGTCTATGCTCTTGATCCTCAACTTTTGCAACTTTTGTATTTCCTTTTGATATTTTAACTACCCTCCATTGGTTGATGAAACAATGCAAGTAAAATTCACCATACCACTCAAAAATGTAGGTCTCAGAGTTCAAGAGATGCCTCATAGAAGAGGATAAGAGAATTGGCTTCCAACAAGGCTATAGAGCCATGACTGAATGACTATGAGCTGAAATTAGTATGGATGGTTCCAATAATGATGCATCTGAGCCACAGGTAAATAAGCTAAATGAAATTTATTTCAAATTGAATACTTTACCAATTAGTCTATTTGATGTTAAGTTCCAATATAAAGTGAGTATATCTATTTTAAGCAAGCAATGATAACAATGCGTAGGATGTTGGAATGCAGCCTGACAATCCTTCTACACAAACTATGAATGCTGAAGGTTCGCATGCTATACATCCCAGTGGTGGAGGTATACATTTTCTATTAAATTTTTTATATGTAATTGCAATTGGTGTTTGGATTAACGTAACATTTTGTATAGCAGTTATGGAGGATTGAGGGGTTGATGTTCATGAGCGTGTTGACGTTGAGTCTAGACAAAATGATGTGGTCAGATCAGGTAAAGAGCACCACAGTTATGTTATTTAAAATAATTAAATACTTGTAACAATTATAATAAATTATTTTTAATTTAACTCTTCTATTTTTTGTGCAGAGGACCCCCCTTTGCATCAGCATAGGAATTTGAGATCATCAAGAACAGAGAAAAGAACAACTGATGAGGGGGGAATCGATGATGACACTGATGTTCCTCTTAGAGCTTACATAGAAAAAAGAAATAGAAAGAAAAATAAGAAATGATTGTCATATACATACCTTAATTGATAATGACTAAATTTTATGTCTCAATGAATTTAATTATGTGCTAATGAATATTCATGAATTATGTGTTAATGCAAAATATTGATGAATGTTGCATGTTTACGAATCTAATGTCTTAATGAATGTTATCATGTGATATTGCTTGAATGTTACATTTTATTAATGGTTCAAAGAATGAATGAATGTTAGATGTTAATGGGGAATGTAGAGTGATGTTAGGGGGAGGGGGGTGGGGCCAAATGAGCTTCAACCTTCACGTGGTTGGCTGTATTTAGTAGAGAGTATTACACTATTCTCAAAACAAAGTGAAGCTCAATAAGATACTAAATATTTCTCTATTTTGTCCTATGTTTAGATTGTTGTCCTATGCATCTAAGGCTTCATTCTTTGAACTGTCATGAAGTTCTAAACTTGTAGCTTTTTTATTGCATCTTTGGATCTTAGCACTGTCTTGGGACTGTGTTATCACCAATGATATGATTATCATAATTAAGTAGGGACTAATGTATTATCAATGCCAAATGTATTAGTGAATGGGAAAAGTTGACTAATGAATTGTTAAATAATATAAACTTCTGATTAGGCCATGAAAAAATCATAGACAAATTCATTCAAGCAAAGCTTAAAGATCTCCAAACATTAGAACCATGCAAAGTGAATTAAGCATATCTTAAAGGTGATCTAGTAAATGTAGCTAGGAAAAATCTGCTAAATTTATGCTCACATTGGTGGCATTTACCTCTTCTTCCGGTGGGTCTTTTCTCTTTCACCTTAGCATGAAAAGGACCATTCTTATTATTTTTTTGTTTAACTATTGTTTTTTCATCGACTAGGATGTGGTAGGCTTGTAGGTACTGGGTTCACAATGAAAGAATGGAAAATTTCATGAACTTTCTATGTCTATTAAATCACTATTAATATTAGTCATTTTTTCAATGTAGAATACACATTTTGTCTATTTTTATGTTCAGTCTAGATGATATGCATATGATATAGAGCAGATATTAATGTTTTGATATGCAGTTAAACGAGAGTGTTGGTTGCAAGGAAAAGAATATGGAGATTAAGAAGAAGGTTATAATTTTGTTTGCAGTATTGTGCAGCTTTTGCATTTTTGGCTCCACAAAATGAGGTCATCATTTTCTTGTATTATTCTTGGTTGAATTGTTGATCAGTCATGATTTTCTTGTATTAGTCTTGGTTAAATCGTTAATCAGTATCAATGAGTGCCAAAGTAATTTGGATAATGAATTGCACAGCATAGACTTAATGTTTGGAAGTTATAATTGTGTTTTATATATGAACAATACTTACATTGAATTTCTTTTGAGATAATCAATGTTCAAAAATTATAAGAGATTTTACGAAGTTCGTGTCTGAAAATCAAATACCATATATTATTAAGGATATGAGTTCTCTACAGTCCGTTATAATTGAAAGCAATCTTGTAGTTTAAACTAATTTAATGGATCTCAATGACCTATTGTAGGTTAAACTAATTTTATGGATGTTTCTAATCACACTCAATAATGTATTACAGAAAGAAAAAGGATCCAAAATTTTAATCAAAAAACTTGTTTTCAATGTGTGTGCATAGTTTTCTTCTGATTTCCTCTTACTAGTATTATATGATGTTCTAAAGTTTCCTAAAGAGGAACATCTCTATCTAACTTGGTTATGCTTGTTGTGGGCATGATCTCAATGTGGACATCCAAGTTTTTCTAGAGTTACATGCATACAAAGAATCCTTAATGTGGAAGGATTTGAACTGATATTACTTATCAATAGAATTATTTTTAGTGGTACGTTTGGGAACAATCTTTTCATGATCTACTAGTCTAAAAACTGATTTCTTTTTTCTTGAGGCAATTTTGGTGTGCTCAATACCTACTTTTGATGCTTTGATGTTTTTATATTCATGTTATTAGTTTTAACTGCCTAATGTTAAAAACCACTACTTCAAACCTACTCATCGACTTGGCTCTGAGTGCATGATCAACCTACTTTCTTCCATCTCTCGTTGCTGAGAATTTTTTTCTATTACTCGACCTAGTGTTTCATGTTGCTTCTATACCATCCTTGACAACCAACTTACACCATAGCTTATGGGAGCATTTCTCACAATCTTCATTCTAGATTTAAAACTATCACATATATTCAATGATTTCTTTCTTCCTAGTTAACCAATTAATGGGTATTATATCTTGTTATACACACCCATTGGCCCTAAGCACTGATTTGTGTGTGTAATATAACTAGTGACAGTGCTACATCATGGTAGATTCATAAGGGAGGCAAAAAAATCTCCCATAGTAGTGACATATGACTACATAATTGTGGGAGGAGGAACAACAGGATGTCCACTGGCAGCAACACTTTCACAGAACTTCACAGTATTTCTTTTAGAAAGATGAGGGAGCCCATATGGGAATAAAAACATTATGAGACTAGAGAATTTCTCAGCGAATCTAGTGGAAAATTCCCCAACATCACCCTCCCAAAAATTTGTGTTAGAGGATGGTGTATACAATCACAAAGCACGTGTGTTAGGAGGAGGAATTCATCAGTCAACTTTGCCCATTCACTAATACATTTTATTGCATCCTTGGATCTCAGCACTATCTTGGGACTGTGTTATCACCAATGATACGATTATCATAATTATCATAAGGTGCTAAAGAAAATTGGTAGAGAAATTATACATACTCAGCATCTCACCTCATTGTAACTGAGCCTAAATTGGAGAGTTCAATCTTCAAAAAAAATACAAACCTTACTTTGATTTCCACTTTTTTGTATCATGGATTGTTGAAGCAGTATAAAAATCTAGTCATAATGTCATTATTGTTTTTTCTTGTGAAATTATATGGGCAGGTATGAAAACTGTGTGCTATTTTGATGGGAAAACTTATGAATGGGTGGGAATAGGCCGACAGCATAGTATTATGGGTAAGGTAAGTATTATCTTCATGCTCAATTTTCCTTATCCAAGTAGAAAAGTATACTATTTAAAAAAAATTTCAATCTAATTATATAGCTCTGGAAATAATGTATTCATAAGACAGAATGTTTACCTATCTCATCTTTTAAAATTGTCGATTGTATCTCTCAAATCTTAGGAGATTAGTTTTATGTGATGATAAAAATCTTAACTAAATTGAATCTAGAAACCAATCACTATGATTATAATAAATAGTAGAAATTTAATATCTGATTCTCTATAATTTCTAACTTAATATAAAAAATTTGATTGAAGCTAAATATTGCATATATCATTTTTGAAGGACTATCAATAATCTATTATTATAGGAGTGAATTCTATAGACATTAGTAACATTTCAACAAATAAAGCTAGCATGAGTCATCAACCATCTCGAGGGTTGAGTGTTTGATCAAGAGACAAGTATTAACTACACTCCTATCATTACTTTTAGAAATTCAAGTCATGCTCCTCTAAAAGCATAGAATGCTTTTTCCTCCTCTATTTTAAAGAGGAATAATGGTTCAGATGCAAGAGTTTTATTAGAATTCAAGTTATTTTGTGTTTATTGGCCTTGATAGGAGATTTTTTGCTACGTTGTGTAGTGGTAAGTGTTAAACTTTAATGCAATGTTTAAAAAGTCTATCGACATTGAATGACATACTGGACTCGACTGGCTATAATTGGAGGTTATTACATGTTGGAATCGTTTAGGAGTATAAGAGAGAGTTATCTTGCGAATGGCAGTTCTGAGCTAAATTTTTTCACGGGCATGCCAAGTTTAGGGGCATCGATAAATGAAAAAAGATTTCACTCCAACTTCACTTGGTGAGCTGACGACCTGTAGCTTGAATTTTGCTCCCTTCTTTTTTGTGAGTAGTTGTTAAGATCTTTGAAAGTTGAAAAGAAGTTGCTTTAAGTCCTCTTTCAGTTAGCTCAACAACTTTTCAAGCTTGCAGCGCGAAAATTGTTTAGAAAGTCATTTTTTTCTTTTTGATTTCAAAACGTTGATTTGTGGTGATATTTTAGCAGTGCTCAGGATTCCATTCGCCTCAAGGCTATTAGAGTTTTTGCAGAGCTATGCAAGTTTGAAATTCTTTGATATCATCTCAAAATTTGGGCTCAATTTGAATAAAATCCTTTTGCTAATGTTTTCAAAGAATAATAGATTGTAGATTATTTGTCAAATTGTAAAGTTTTGTGACGATTTTGAGAGATTATCTATGAATAGAGGCTATAGATGCCTACAAATGCTTCATTATAGACCTGTGTCTAAGTTCCTATGTGTGAAGCCATTAAGCTCAATTAATGATTTGATTTCTTCACCAAATTCAGCTTTAATACAAACTAATTCCTTTGCTAGTCTATCTATGCTTGAGAATTACTATATTTCTTTGTCAATCTGGAAATAATTGGATACTTTAGATGTTGCTTGTAAATAGAAGGATATCAGGCCATCTCTCAAATTAAAAATTTAAGGTACATCCTAAAAATTTCCATGAGGCTAGAACATCTTCGGTATAGTTGCAGAGAATTAAGAAAGCATGGATGCTAAAAATGTAAGCAATTTTTTTTTTGTTTTATGGCATAGCCATCACAATTGTGACATCGGCCACTAGCTTAGTGACATAATTGCTGTGGTGGTGATGCCAATTGCTATCGTAATGCTAGTGGCGAACGTCGTAATTGTGATGTCTGCCACAAGCATTGCAACAGGATTGACTTGGCAGCGACTCCAACTATCACTACAATGCTAGTGACAAACATCACAATTGCAACGTCCACGACAAGCATTGCGACAAGGTTGTTGTGGCACCAATGCCAACTTTTGTCACAATTGCCAAGTAGTCTGTCACAATTGCGACATTGGCCACAAGCATTGTGACAGGGTTGATGTCACAATAAAGTGGTTGTATAGAGATGGATAGGCATTGTAATTGTGATGGCATGGGATAGACGTTGTAATTTGTGACTAAAAAACAATGATGTCTATTATTTTCACAGTGGCAACACATTGCCATCATAATTATGACACATAGCCATCACAAATCGATGCTAAATGTATTAGTGTATACATAAACACTCATGACATTATGGACCAAATAAGGCATTTGTATACATAAACACTCATGACATTATGGACCAAATAATGCTTACCTGTTAAAACAAAATTGTGCCTTCTACAGACAAGTGTGTCCAAATCTCTACAAAGAATTTTGTAGAACGTCCCTAAAGGTTTAGGGCAAGGCTACCCTTTTTTCCTTCACAAGATTCATGATCTTCAAACCCTATGGCTTCAAAGTCAATGTTTAGAGTAGGGCTACCCTTTTTTCCTTCACAAGATTGAAGAAAAAAAAATGAATGTTGAAAAATAAGGTTTTGAATTACCCATTTTCCTTTCACAAGATCTAATCCCAAAACATGTTAAGTTCATTCCAAATTGTAATCGATAACCTTCTACACTTTTGTGATTGCTAAATAATTAAAACAAAAATATTTTAATTATTAAATTTATAAAATAAAAGTATTTTAATTATCAAATAAATAAAAAATAAAAAATAATTTTATTTAATATATTAATTTTTTAAAAATTTATTAATATAACATCACAATATAGTATCAAATAGAATGTATGTCCCTATAATACTAATAGTTATTAGCTAATTCTATTGAAAATAAATAATTTATTTCACCTATTATGTTAAAAAATAATATCTTACCATTATAATGTTCATTTTTTTTTTAAACCAACATAAAAATACGTAAAAATAGTACTAAGTACAATAATGTTTCATCTAGACAATTAGGTTTCAGCTATTGTTTAAAAAAGTAAAAGTTAAAACATAATCTTTAATAATATCAACCATAGAAAAGATAAATAGAACATAACAAACAAAAGACAACACATTATTTTCTTCTTTGACAACTTTTGAAACACCACAAAATAAAAGGATAATGATAGAAAACAATGCATTATTGTCTTCTTGAAATTTTTAATAAAAATCAACCACCACAAAACAAACACAAGATATTGAAGAAAATTAAAAAAACTTCAATGGCATTATGTATAAATGTATAGCCTTTCTAAAAGGTTTTCAACTCATCTTAATATATTCATCACTACTAATTTAAAATGATAAGAACGAGACCAATAATATTCATTTTGAAGAAAAAAGTCATAAAACAACTATCATCAAATATATTATGTCTATAATCTCAAATACATTTTTTTCAAATATTTAACTATTAAATTATTTATAAATACACGAAGACACTAAAATAGAATTTTATGTTTTTTTACAAATAGATTTTTGTTTTCTCAAATTACTAATAAAATAAATAAATATGTTAAAAATAAATAGAATTATTCATTCCTCTACAAATAAAAATAAATAAAAGTTTAGCTTCAAGGTATACTTTAAAAAGGAATTTTTTTTATAAAAAAAAATTCCAAGCAAAAGAATGAAATAATTTTGGCAAGAAATTAAAGGTCTAGGTTCATTCACAAATTTTTTAATTCTAAAAATCTGAAATTCTATTTTACTATTCATGCAATACTAAAATCTACCCAACACAAAGATCACACGATACCTTTTTTGGGAGAAGTAGAATTTCTCCTCCACAATGTATGAATCTTGCATTCTGTATTCTACTAATAAATCATGACAACATGTATTCCACTGAGACAAGAATCTTGAGGAATATCATTACAGACTTTAGGGAATTATAATCATTATGTCATTCAAAGATCTAAACATATTTCATTTAGAAAAAATATAAAATTAACCCTCAATAAAGGTGATCTAGCATAGCCTATTATTCTACTAAAGAATAAAGAATTCTTTCAAAACACAAGATCACTACATAAACAATGTTTATAAAACACAGGATCAACATAAACAATATTTATAGAACACAATATCACAATTTTATAAGTAAGTTAAAAGGAAGATTACATGCAAATGAAAAGACCATAAAGCTAGGAATGCAAATTGGTAATAGCCAAAATAAAGTGATTCATAATAGTATATTCTAAAATATTAATTAGAAATGCATTAAATAAATCTTTCTTAGGAAAAAAAGCTCCCACAAACAACTTATCAACTAAATTATATTATATATTATAGTTTTATTCAAAATATTATATGATATCTATTAAAATTTTTTATAACAATTTATAAAAAAATTGATAATATATAGTATAAGTTAATATTTTCCTTATATTAATAATCTCAATATTAATAAATTTGATCATTTATAAATATTATATATAAAAATATGTGTTTGAATGAGTATTAATATTGTTAGTTTGCTAAAATTTACAATGATTTTTTTAAAAGTGGGTGACTCTTGAGTTCAAATTCCACATCTTAGGGTCATGTGGAGTTAAAGTATTTTTTGCATAAGGAGCTAGATTTTAGACCTAGAACTCTTGCATTGGTAGAGTTATTTTCTTTTTCTACATACTAAAAGTATTCATTGTTTATTATTTAGAAATGATAAAAATATTATAATTTAATTTATATTTATTAGGCATTATTAAGTTAATTACTTAGTAAATATAAATTAAGATTTATATTTATAAATTAGTTTTTATAGATTTTTTAATAAACATTAAATATGATAAAATTATATTTTTGATTACCATGTTGTAATTATTATTTAACAATTGATGTGTTATAAATTAATTGATAAATATTAACTTTTACAATAAAAAATAGAAAACATATTTTTATGCTTTGAAGGAGAATTGACATGTATTTTATTTATTGAGGCATATTGGAGGAAATTAATGGAAAAGATGAGTTGATTACTTAATTGAGAGAGATTATTTTTGTTCTTTTGCAATAGTAGTGGGGATTCACAAATAATTTTTGAGATATTTTGTCATCAATAGATTCCTTCTTTAGGTCTATTAATTGGTGTCTCTTTTAATTTGTCATTAGGTGGTGTCATTTTTAGTTCATTATTGAGTATAATAGGTACTTTCTTGCGCTAAGAAACTTAGGTGTCCAAATGACCTACATAAGTTGGGTTCCCATGAGGGGGCTTAAGCTTTATGCATTATAATCAAATTTGAAATAAAAAATAATATGTGAGTAATAGTCATTTATACTTGAAAATTATAATAAATAAGTAGTATTCGTTATAATTATTATCATAATTTAAAATCCATCAATCATTTATTTAATCATTTGTTTGGTTGACCAATTATTTAGTTATCTATTTGAACTTTTTTTAGTCACTTATCTTTGTCTACATTCTAATTTTATCTAATGACCAAATTAGTCATTTATTTAGTCACTTATAAAAATTTACTAGAGTTTGATCACTTATAAGAATGTTTGAAAGTATTATAAGTGAAGTTTACTAAATAACTTGATAAGATGCGTTAGATTATGTTAGAAGAGAAGTCAGATGTAATAACTAGTTTAAAGGTAAATATTTAATGTTTTTAATTACTTCTAAATAGGTTATGATATCATCTAGAATTGAGTATTAGTATGTTATGATAGATTAATCCTCAAATGCAAAATTAGATTCTCCTAAAGATTGACCTAGTATATTGTAATAAGTGATAGTATTATAGTTGACTTAAGAACTTGAAAACCTTAAAAGGTGTTTTGAACTTGATGGCGTACCTTTGTAATTTGAACTTAATGTTTAATTGATCATCTCATTCAACACAAACTAAGTGTTCCTATAGCTTTAGGACTTAGGGTTTCAAACCTATGCAGTGCATTAGAATACTGACTCTACATCCTCATGTAATTTAATCTGAACTCAAATTTTTACCTAGACTCTTTAACTTGAAAGTAACTATACCATGTTATCTCCCTTCAATAGTGTCCTCAATGATGGTATACATTTTATGTTAGTATGGGTGTTAACATAGTTGTCATTACATTTAAAAAAAAATTGTTCATATGTTTTTACCAATTTTTTTTTTTGGCATGACACTAGAAAACTTCTCTATACATGACATTACTTGTTGCTCAATCATCTACAATGTATGCTTGAATGGTGGTGCCAAAGGTGTCAAGATTTTCCATATGATGTCATCTTCTTCTTTTGTTCCTTCACAAACCTTGATTCTTGCAATAGTTTCTAATATTTTGCCTATATAACTTCTTACATATTCATATTCCATCATTTTATCTTCTTGAAATAGACATATCTAATTTTGTAATATAATCCTTGTAGCATTTTTATCACCTTCAAAAGTAGAGCTAACAAAAATGTTTCTTTGGCAAGCATGTTACACATGAAAAAATCTCTTTCATCTTTAGTACATTCTTCAAGTTTTTTTTCTTCAACAATGATCTTCCCATTCTTAGTCATCAACTAATATCTTGGACCCATGCATAGAATATGTGTCTTCCTCCACTCTTTCTATATGTCATAGCTAACTCCACTAGACTTAGTAATTTTTTTTTTCTGAAATGACCCATCATTGATATCCTTAAGTTCTTAAGATTTTCCTTCATGAATCTGATGCACTGATACCGATTTTTAGAAAGTAAGGTCAACCAAGATAATTGAGAGGGGATGGGGGGTTAACCAGTTATCTAATCAATACATCATTTATTAATTGTATTAATTCTCAAACATCTGATCAACATAAATAACAACTATAAGAAGATACACATACACAATAACACTAGAAATGATAACTAGGGAAACCGCTTATCAGAGGGAAAACCCTGGTGGGGATGGTACCTACAAAATAATGTACTAATATATAAGTTCCTTGTAAGAGGATGGACTCTGCTAGGACCAAATGAAAAATATTCAGTACATATCAGTCCATGTTAGGAGACTTTGAATCCTTGCAAGGAGATTCCAACCATGTTAGGAGTTGTAGAAGGAATAAGGATCCATTGCCCAAGAAATTACAAGGGGAAGACCATCAAACTCACTATCCAACTGGTCTCTATATTATTCCTTTTATTATAATAGAAATTGATCAACTTTCCACTGGCACTCTTTGCTAAGTATTTTCACTAGGTTCATTCATGTTTCCTCTACCACTCCAAATTCTCCTCATATCTCAATACCATATCTACAAAATTGCATCACAATAATCCCTTTGATCACTTACTCACATATAACTCACACTTACAATTCACTTTCTATTCCAAAAACATTTCATACTTAAATCCACACTTCATCACAAGGAAAAAAGCTTTCATTTGTACCAAGTCCTCAAAATAATTCATTGATTGACCTTGAGGCTTTTCCAATTAAAATTAAAATAGGACCTCATTAAGATAACACACTATATTACATCTTTTCATAATTACATAACATTATCAGCTCATAGTCATTACAAATATTTCACATGTGCAACCTTAAACTTCATGCACTCACTAACATCATTACTATGATATCCTCTATCTCTATCTAACTGAGCTCAACAAGATTATATCTGTAAATTGGGAGATATAATCCAATTAACAAAAACCACTTCTCAGGAACTCTATCTATAAACTATCTTCTATAAATCTTGAATAACTTCTACTAATCTTTGACTTTGTTCATGAACTCTTGATGCTCTCTAGAACATGTCCTCAACTTTACTTGATTTCATCTTCAATCCTTGAATTGTATAGTTTCTATCTTTGTTTCCAATCTTCTCAGTATGTTGACATCAATGAAAAACATAGTGATAAATGCAACACACAACCATGCTAACAATATTCCCAATGCTCCAACAATGCTAGGATACTCCCCTATGAGAATATCATTAGTATTCATGCTAACACATACACTATTTCTCAAGATTTAATAATGCATAGCTAATGATATGAATTTTCAATGTGCAATGAAAATATTATTTTATTATTTTCAATAACTATCTACTTAACTTACTTAAACTTGACTATTACCTCTATTCTTGAGATTGAATGCAAGGACCCATACATGGCTTGGATTCTACTAGATGGATCTTAATCAATGACTTGGATTCTAAGGTGTGCTCAAATGGTTTTCATATTGGCATCTCCTTTTCAATCCCATCAAATGGATGAAAATTAAAGACTCAATACCAATCAAAGTTAAGTATTAATATTAATCATCTTACTGCACAAGGTACTCTTACAATCCATAAGAATAGTGACCCAATTTTTTTTTAGTCATGCTTGAAGAACACAAACATCCATAATATTGGTTCCCACTTTTTGGCCAACTTTTATATTGAAACAAATACTTAATAAAGAATCACTTTTGGATTTGTATTACCAAAAATACATAAAGAATATGGAAATGATGTAAACTAGTGGTTTTTGTCATTTTATTTCTAGTTTCTAGCTATACTTTTAAATATTTATTTCAGTTGATTGAAGTCCATTTTCCCTTCTCCTTCAAGAAGTGGTTTATATAAAAATTGGCATTTTCAAAGAGGTTTTTGTTCCTTACTATGAATAAAAAAATCAAAAAGGAAGGATCAAATGGTCTAGTAGGTATGTGTGCCTAGTAGTCTATCTTGTGCACCTATTGATAACTTTTTCATGCATTTCTAAGTGTGTTCACCCATGTATCAATTTATTTGTATCACCATATAGTGTAAATGTGTATGTACTCTATGTGGATGAAAAATGGTCCTTTATCCATGGATAAAATGCATGTGTAAATTTCCATGGGATAGAGAATTATTAGTGATTCCCATTAGAAATGAAAAAAATGTAAAATGTAAATGTTTTTCCCTAGGATAGAGAGGTGCAACTAATACTCGTTAGGAAGTGGCATATAAAAAGTAAAAGAAAAAGTGTATAAAAAATAAAATATAGTACAAGGAGTTGTATTTATGTCCCTTCCTTATGATGACTATGTATCTAGAGAAATTATCAGGAAGAGATTCAAGGATAAATACTTCTAGCACCAAGGAGATATCCTTTAAGTGGCAATGTATCCTACAAACTTAGCAAAGAATGTTCAGTGTTGTAAGATAAGAAAATATATAACTATCAAAAGGATATGTCACTTATGAGAAGAGACCCTTGAAAGGAAGAGATATTTTTAAAAAGACATCTACCTTCAAGAGGAGTGTCTAAAAAAGAATGAAAACTTCAAGACAAAAGAGGGGAAGAAGAACAAGAATGCACCTATTCATCCCCCCTTTGTATAGATGGAATAGGGATCCTTGGATTAAGGATGATAAAATATGAAAAACCAGTGGGAAAATATTTAGAATCAACATAGTTTTGAAAATAAAAAAGAGATGATGACAAGGGACATGGACCTATTGCATGTAAGAGAGAGTCGCGATCAAGACATAATTATGTCACATGATAAAAAAATGTCACTATACAAAGGAAAGTGAATCCTTAGACAATGAGAGATAAAAAATGTACTACAATATTTACTCCCAATTTTTTGGGAATAAAGAGAAGTCTATAGTGGATTATATATTGAAATATTATAAGATATAAAGATGAACTATAAGAAGAAACCATAAACTAGCCATGTATAAAATAAAACACCCTATATCAAACAAGATTTTTCATTTAAAAAATGCAACACCATAGAGAAAAGAAAGTCAAGAAAAATCATAGGATATGCAATTCCAAACAACATAAAATTCTAAAAATGATATCACATATGACGTAAACTATAGATGATTATTAAATGAAAAGCATAAGAACATAAGGCATGAAGAATTTTTTAGGAAGAAACAATCATGTCCTACATAAAACAAAGAATTACATACCCATAGATAAGAATGTACCATAAAATAATGCAAAGGTATACAGAAATGAAATATGGAGATGAAAGGATATTATATTATACCTACTTAATTATCACAAAAGGAAAATAAAAATAAAAAACATAATGAATCCTTAAGAGAAATAGGAAAAAATGTACAATATATGCCCTAAATGTAATATCCTTTACAAAAAAAATGCACATACAAGAATAAAATTATGCTCAGGATGCTAATCCCTACATAACACAATTAATATATGCAAGACAGAACATCAAATTATAAGAGAATGTAAATTTATAAAGGATATTGGATGAATTGGACAATAGAAGAAGGACACATTATATCTCCCTAAGTGGTTTAAACTTATAATAGAGACATTAATTCAAATAAGAATCACATTGCACTTGGGATGTTGATATGTGAGTAACACTATAAATAAATTCAAGAAAATATGTAATCATATAAAAGAAAAAAAGGTCAACAAAGGGATAGAATCGATCCTATGATATATATAGGAAAATAAAATAGAGTCCTTTTTCCTCCGAGTAAGTTGGAGAATAGTATTAATCAAGTAGAAAGTGTTACCAAGGAAGGTTGGTTACCAAGTGAGAATGGTGTTAATCGAGTGATGAAGGTGTTTGGTGAAGATGAATAGTTTATGAAGGATTGAGTAAAGGATGGCATCAAGTGAATACTATTGAATGATATTGACAAGGTAAAATGTGATGGTGAAGATTTGAGGCATGTTTCATGATCTAAGGAAAATTTCAAACTTTGAGGTTAAAATATTCTCTCAAGTGTCTAGATTCAATGTATCTAAGATGTAAGGTGATTGAATAATTGTGATTAAGTGGAGAAGCCTTAATGAATGTCATGATGCAAATTTTTTTTATCTATATAATGGGGGAACAAGAAGGCAAGTATTACTAGTCTAATTGGTTGTTGAGTTGTTTGTGAAGTTGTTGAAAGAGATTGCATAAGGGCATATTGAGAAGATATGAAGTATGTGCTAAACCTAAAAGAAAATTTTCTATTAGTGCAAAATACTTAGTCATTTACAAGGAATATTTGGTTGGCTACCACTATGATCGAGCCACCATATAGGTCAAGCTATAAAGTGAAGAGAAAAACAAGTTAAATATGTACCAAGAAGATAATAGTTGCCTAGTGCACATAAGCATTGATGAGAAATCCAATTGTTTTAAAGAAATTTAGAGGGAAACACACAAGCTAAGTTATCTAGAAGGAAGGAATAGTGTATGCCAAATGCTATATGAGCCGATCAAAGCATCACACACAAAAATTTATGTACCATCCTAAAATTGATGTACTTTCCTTTTAAGATATTTCATCTCCCTCTTCATAATTCCATCTATGGGCCATGGATATGTATGTGCTTTATTTCCTTTTGCTCCTACTTTTTCCCTCTTTCTACCCTATTCTTTTAGACACCTACCCCTTCTTTCTATGACACCCAATACTTGACCTCCAAGACTAGGTAAACTTAGGTAGATCTAGTCTAGACTTGGTTGACCCTAGTTGACCTTGTCCTTGAACACTTTTGAGCTTAGGATCTAAAAGATCTTGGGCGTTTAATTAGTTTTTATCATCACCTAGTCAACTTGTATTCTTTTCGTACATGAAATCTCATATATAAGGAGAATTGGAGGATTCATTTTTATAGCATACATTCTCGAGAATCACATGCACTCAAGCTTTTTTATTTCAAGTGAATATTTATACCTTTTTCATTCAAGGATTACAAGTATTCAAGTTTTTCAAGCATTTAAGCAAGGTGATTTCTATCTAGCATTGAATCATCCTTTGTGAGAATTTCCTCTTCAAAATCTAGCTTATTATTGGCCATCAAGGGAAGATATCTAAATTGGAGAATTCATCATCTTCTTCATTGATGTACTTTTATATCTATGATACATGATGGGATTATGTTAGATCTATTGCAAAGAGCAAAGATAACCTACATTACTAATTCAAGATCTATAATACATTTACATACATACAGGAAAGGCAAATCCTAACATTTATCTTGTCTTTCAGTCATTTATATTTAAATTTATCAATTAGGATTAATTCCTTAATCTAGGGCTTGACCAAGGAAAGCCCTCATCAAACCCCAACCTCCAAACCTTTATTTTCTATGTTGATTTGCATGTTGGGAGTGAAAAGAATTACAAGTTTATAACCTATTGCTTGAAATCTTTCTGGAGTTATTAGTTACAAATTTATGAACTTCATCAACCTAATCATAAGACATTTTCCTAAGTTGACCTAATCCTTCTATCTTAGTTTCAAAAATATTTTTGGGTTTAATTCCTTTTATCATTTTATATGGAGATCCACAAATAGATATTCAAATATAGTTTAGATCTACAAGTTTTGAAGAAAAATGCATATTCCTCTACATATTTCAAAGTGAGTCACTTATATTTTATTTCCTTTCATATCTTTACCCTACATTTACATCATCATTTGGCTAGTTGTATTTACATAGCATCTAGATTTACATTATTTAAGCAATTAGTTCAATTTCACATTTACATTATCCTATTAAGGGCCAAACATAATACATTTCCTTGTATTGCATTCCTCCTTATAATTTGAATTTAGTATTATCTCACTTCTTCCTTTGGGTCCTAGCTAATCTAGTTTGAATCACAAGGGGAATCATATTGGGAAATTCCCCTCTTTCCCTCACATACCTATTTGAATGGTTTAGTGACCTCATAAAGTGGAGACCTAAATCTTATTAAGGTTCTTCTATTTTACTACTAAACATTTTGGTGAATTTGACTCTTTCACCCTTCTTTTTAGTCTTTGGAGTTAGATCTCCCTTATTTGCATTAGGTGTTTAGCTTCTTTTGGTGAACCCGACCTTGTGCCCCTTTCTTATCAGAGTTAGATTTCTTATTTTTGGCATTCACCTTCTATTTCATTCACTTCTTGTAGATTTTAGGGTTAGATCCTTTGATATCCCTTGTTCCCTCTTTACATTTAGAGCTCTTTTACATGGATTTTGAAAAAAAAAATTATGAAATTTTCATGCTTTATTGTTCAAATGTTTATGGGATCTTGCATACATTTTAATGAATCAATGATTAGTGGGATCTACTCTATATTCACTTATCTTTTTCTCATATTATACAAATATTTTTCCAAAAATTATTCCCTTATTTTTGACATTAAACACCTTTGACATTAAACACCACCCTCCTATGATCTTAGATATATCATATGGAGATGAATAGTAGATTGATATTGGACCTTCTCCTAAAGTACACATTGACTATGAGAATGCATTGATTGAGGATAGTCCTATACCTTTTTTTAATCCTCCCCCCTTAACGGACCTCATGTAGTGCCTCTCCCATTTTATTTTTGTAAGTCATCTTGATGGATGCAACTATGTTTATCATTCCTTGTGAAGTGATCATGATTGGGACCATGAGTGGTCTACACCATTAAGGTGATTAGATTTATGTTACTGTATTAGTTGTTTTGATTATGCTTATGGACGATTTATGAGTTAATGGTGTGTTCAATGGTTTCACTAAGGTTTGTACCAGTTGCTACCTAGATTGATGTGGTATCATGAGGTTGTTACATGATTGCCCTAAGACATGTGCAGAGATTACACTATGTACTATTATCTTGCTATATTGGACTAGGTTCCTATAGAAGTGGTTAGTCAAGTTTTTGACCATGTTCACTAATGTGTTTTAAGTGACTTTTTATGTTGTTTAAACAATCATTATTAAATGCTTAAATAATTAGAAATGAATTTTCAATCTTGGATTCATTGGTTATGTGTGTAGTGCCTCTCATATTTGTAGTTTGTACCTTGTTCATTTTTATTCTAGAGATACTTGATACTCCTTTTATTTGTACTTTGTGATGACCTCAGGGTTAGATGATATACTTTGATTTCAGTACCATAGATGTTTTATGACTATGCCATTTAGTTTATCACATTTGCATGTTGATGCCATCCTGAGATGAGAATAGGTCTATGATGATATCTGATTATATAGTATTTGGACATATTTTTATTATTATGTTATGTGATAGATTTTATGCTATGGTTATTTACTTCATTCTTGTCTCTTTATGCTTTATGCGAACATGAGTGATGTAAATGAACTATTTAGGTATAATTGAATGAATGATTAAATTAGTTATTTAATGCATTTATTACTTCGATTATGTTATTATATGCAATTTCACTTGATTATGTATTTAAGTATGTAGGATTTATATCCTTGGTAGTGGCACATGGAGTTAGTGATTTAGCTACTCGTATTCTACCAATGTCACCCCTGTATGGTTGGTGTATCCTTATTTAATTATTTAAATTAAACCTTTTGGTGATTATTAAATTCAAATTCATTTACACATTATGTGATTAGACCAGTAAGCATGTCTGTGCATTTAGAGGTTTGCATTGTCACAAAAGTTGTTAAGTTAATTTCTATGATTTTGAGTTCTTAGGGTTTAAATTTTATTGAATTTAATTTCTGGCAGCTTTGTCTTAGGTGAATTTCTATTATGAGGGGTAACATGTTTTCATTTGGGTTGATATAGAGTTTAGCTAGTCTAACTGGCTATTTTCCCTAATCAATTATTCACTTGAAAAGTGAATAAGTATTGAAAAAGGGATTTGTTTTCTCACTTCTCACTTTTGCAAAATACAAATTTAAGAGTTTTTTTTAGAATCCTCTTTTGGAGGGTTGTATTTCTATTCATTGTGAGATCCATGAGTGTGAGATATTTGTGAGGTTAGTCTTGTTGGATCTGGCTCGTGTAGGCCTTGCTTTGCCATGATTTCTGGCAATTTTAGCGAGTGATTTATTTTATTGTGTTTTTTTTAGTTTCAACCCCTTTTGCTGTTAGGTAGGGCTTTCCCATTTTCTTGTTTCTACTTCATGTCAACTTTTGTTTCTATTAGAATTTTTTTAGGAGGTTGAGAACTAGCATTCCCTCCATTTTTGGTTACCTAGTTGGTCAAGTACTTTCCCTATTTTTGGAATGGGGGTTTAGGGTTTTGCACCATTATGCTAGCCATTTTTGCATATGGTGTTTGAATGCAAATTTTATTGTATTTTTGGAGTTTTTGTGCCCAAAGACAAAATGGGTTTTAATTTCAAAAAAATTCAATTTTTGGGGTTTTACCTCATTTTGTGTACCACCCTATTTTCTCAAGTTTTCTTCACATGAGTTTGGTCGTGGATCTAGATCATCTAATTGGATATTAGTCAGACCACTATTGCACCTTTATGTTTCATTAGGATGTGTGTCTCATCCATCCTCTTGAGTTTACTTTTGTTTGAGTAATTTTCTACATTGTGTTCTCATCTACTCCTTATGTTATGATCTTTGTGATGTTGGTACACCACACATGAGTATTTGTATGTACATTTTTCAGGTGACTTGCGAGGCTTGATCTTCTATGGATTTGCTAGAAGTTATGATCATTGGGGTTGGGTTGGGAATATGCATTCTTATAAGCACTCATCATTAAATGAGAATGGGTATGGTAGGGTAGCATATGGAGGGGGGCTTCTTTTCTATAGCCTGGTGTCTATTTCACAAGGATTGGCATACAAAAGTTGTAATCAAGTGATAACTAAAGAAAATATTAGGTAGTAATAAAACTTAAGATAATAAAATGTATGTGTGAGAGCCTTTTTTTGAGGAGTTGAGCTGCATGATCCAAGCCTGGCATTGTCAATGTGAAGAAATTCTCCATGATGTTAGCCCCTACTTAGTAGCTCATTAAGTATCTAACTAGGAACTATAGTTTATGCATTATCTATCTTCTTAGTTTCAATCATCATACTATTTGGCATGAGTGTTAGCCATGGATGTTTTCTTTTGTGTGTTTGTGGTTGGGTCAATATCTCCATCAACATGATGGGAGTTTACCTATGAGGTCCACATGGTTTGGAGGCATAGCTACCTTCACCACTACAAGGGACTAGTGTATAGAGATGGTTTGCTATCCCAGTGCGACTGTTGCTAGATGTTTTCACTTGGTACTTCAAGTTCTAGAGTATGCTTTCTTGTGATTTATGATTTCATTGGAATGCTTTTATATCATATTTAAATGATGTTAGTATTGACACATTTCTTTATTATGATGTTTAGCATATGTTAGATGATGAGTTTGATATGTAGGATTATCTTATGCTTTACTTCTAGCATGTTAGATTTTTTTTTTCTTATGTTGTATCATGTTTTAATAGTGACGTCCTCATAAGATAACTCTGACAATCTATTTAGTAGCTTGGTATGTTATGTGTGAGGGATGACTAGGGCCCATGATGTTCTTATGATGCTATTATGGCTGGGAGGAACTGCATACTTAGTTTGGTTGTTTATTTCATTGTGATGTTGTTTCACTTCATTATGATGTTGCTTTAGTTATTTCCCTTCACTACTTTGTTAGATGTTTAGATTCAATTTTCATCTTTCCACCTTTTAGTTATTATTTTTGAGTCTATCCCTCCAAATATAGATCTGGTACTCCCTAGTATAGAGGAACTTCATTGTCATCTTTTTACCTTTTTGTCTTCTAGCATGATGTTTTGGATTCTCATGCAAAATTTTACATTTTCATGTGAGAATGTGAAAGTTTGTGTGGTGTGATGGGTTTTCTCGCATGGCTTTTGGCACTTTCTCAGGGAAAATCCCAAACCAGTGTTAGGTACTTTAGCTATTGGACCAAGTACTTCCTTGTGTCATTTGATGCACTTCCTTGTGTGAAATGTATGTTCTTGTGTGGCTTACTACACTTCCTCACATGAGATTTCTATCTACTCTTGGTCGTCACACAAAAAATAGGGGGCATCTCCACTAGTTTTTAGGGATCAAATTTTGATGTTTTAAGTACCCTTTGGGTTTACTTAATTTCCATGATTTGATAAATCTTAGATTCTTTGTGCTGTTGTCATTTTGGGTTTCTATTTCTATTTGTGTGTGTTAGTTTGGGTAGTGGCATTTGGAGATTTATTGGTTGCTGGGATTGTGGTTAAATCTTCCATTGCAATCTTTGTGATCCATGTATAACATTGTTGTGTACACTCATACTTGAATTTTTTTAAATCTTGGCTTGTATTTCATCCTTGTTCCAAGTATCTCTAGGTGGGGCATTATAATGTGCTATGAATATTTACCTTGTTCATTTCAGTAATTTAACGCTATGGTTATTTACTTCACTCTTGCTTTGAGATGCTTTATGCAAAAGTGAGTGATGTAAATGGATTATTTAAGTATAATTAAATAAATGGTTAAATTGGGTTATTCAATGCATTTATCACTTTAGCTATATTATTATATGCAATTGCACTTGACAATTTGGTTTAGTGTGTAGGATTTATATCCCTGGCAGTGACACATAGAGTTAGTGATTCAATTGTTCATATTTAACCAATGTTGTCCCTATATGGATTGATGTATTCAATTTAATTTTTTAAATTAAACCTTCTAGTGATTTGATAAATCTAGACTCACTTGCATTATGTGATTAGGCCTGTGAACATGTCTATGGATTTAAAGGTTCACAATTGTCGCGAAAGTTATTAAGGAATTCTGTGATTCTGGTTTAAGGGAATTTGGGCTTTATATTATTTTAATTTAATTCTCAACAAATTTTTCATAGTTGAATTCTAATTACTTGGAATAACCCATTTTTGTTTGGGTTAAATTAGGGTTTAACTAGGTTACCTGGTTATTTACCCTAATTGTTTATTCACTCAAAAAGTGAATAAGTATCCAAAGAGGAAATTTATTCCTCACTTCTCACTTTTGAGTTAGAAATTTTTAGAGTGAAAACCAAAATCCTCTTCAAGAGAAAATATTGTTATGTTCACTGTGGGAGCTACAAGTGTGCAATCATCATGAGATTGGTCTCGTTGGATCCAACTCAGGGAGACCTTAGATTGTCGTGGTTTTTGGCTACTTCTATAGGATTTTTATTTTATTGTTTAGATTCCCATTTCACCCCTTTTGGCTATGAGGTAGGTCTCTTCTATTTTAATTTTTTGGGTCCATTTCTACTTTTGTTTTTGTTATCCATGTGTTAGCAGGTTGATGACTAGTGTTCCCCTTTGTTTATGTATGCTAGCTCTACACGGTTGGGTGAGTATGAGCATTTCCCTATTTTCTAGGATGACGTTTTGGGGTTTTGCACCATTATTCTAGTAATTTTTGCATATGGACTCCAAACACATATTTGATTGTATATTCATGGCTTTTATTCCCTAAGAAAAAATGGGTTTTAATTTCAAAGTTTTTGAGTTTTGGGATTTTTACCTTGATTTGTGTGCCACCTAGTTTTCTCTAGTTTTCTTGGCATGGCATTGGTCATGGATTTATATTATCTATAGGATGTTAATCCAACCATTGTTGCATCTTTATTTTTGCATTGTGATTCATGTCACATCCATACTCTTGACCTTGTGTTTGGTGAGTGACTTTATACCTAGTGTTATTGTTCTGATTGAACCTTTGTTGTTATTTCATGGACACTAGGATTCCTATAGAATCCATACTCCTAAATTGAGGCTAGTTGAGTGATTTCATGATGTTTGGAATTCTTGCATCATTGGGATTCATGTAGAATCCATACTCCTAGATTGAGGCTGGTTGAGTGAGTTCATGATGTATGGCTTTATTGTCCTTTGGGATTTGTGTAGAATCCATACTCTTGCACTTGTATTTAGTTGAGTTTTATTTTTCTTGTGTTCTAATCCATCCCTTATTTTATGATCTTCATGATGTTGGTGTGCCCACAAATGAGCGCGTGCACACACACACACACACACACACACACACACACACACATGTATTTGTCAAGTGATTTGCAAGGCCCAAACTCTCAGTTGTATTTTGGTGGAGTTATGTTCATTAGGTTGGGTTGGGAATATGCATGCCTCTGGGCACTCATCATGGGATGAGCATGGGTGTGTAGGGTAGGCAATGGAGGGGCTTCTCTCATAACCTCTTTGACTATTTCCCAGGTTGGAGTGAAGAAGTTTTCTAAAAAAGTGATAACTAAAGAAGTAAATTGGGTAATAAAATTAACATAATAAAATGTGATGTCTTACAATTTGATTTTGAGGACACTCAATGATGGCATCCAAGGGAGTAACTTGAGAGTGTTTTTGCACTAGTGTGATGGCATCCAAAGGAGTACCTTGAGAGTGTTTCTGCACTAGTGTGATGGCATCCAAGGGAGTACCTTGAGAGTTTTTCTACACTAGATTTAGCTTGGGAGTACTAGGCACATTATTCTCCACTATAGACCCTACATAGTTACCCATTGATTGTTTGACCAAGACCTATTGTACTTTCATTATCTCATGATCTTGGTTTTAGTCATCTTTACTATTTGGCATGAGTGTTAGCCATAGAAATTTTCTTTATGTGTGTTTGTGGTTGGATCATTATATCCATCAACATGACTTTAGTGGACCTATGGGATCCATGTGGTTGGGAGGTGTAGCTTTGTATACCACTACTACGAACTAGTGTACAAAGACAATCTATTTCTAGTTGAGACCAATGCTTGATATCTTTGGAGTGTATGGATATCATGTTTGGATGATTTTAGTTTCATTGGTGCATTCCTTTATGATGTGTTATAGCATATGTTTAGATGATGTGATTCACTATTAGTTAGAGTATCTATGCTTTGATGGTTTAGCATGTTAGATTTCCTTGTTCTTATGATGTTATTACATTTAGTAGTGATGCCCTCATAAGATAGCTCTGACTATCTAGTTGGTAGTTTTGGATGCTACGGGCAAGGGATGGCTAGGTCCTTTGAGGACTTATGATGCTATTATGGTTGGGAGAAATTGTGCATGAGTTTTGGTTTGTTAGTGTTTAGATGCTTATGATTTCCTTCATATGATGTTTGGTTTATGAATCAAGTTTGTTCACTGCAATATTGCTTCCACATGTTCTTTCATATGCTACTATGGATTAGATGGATAGATATTTTCTCCTTCCTGTTGGATGATGTCTTTTCTTATATTCTCTCAAGTGAACATTCCTTGATTTACATGGATTTGGTACTTCTTAGTGTGGAGGTTTTATGTTTTTATGCTTTTTTGTCTTGCTTGATTTTCACACTGTTGGCAATCCTCACATGGGAAAGGTAGTTCCTCATAAGAGAATGTATAGTCTCACACAAACATACATTTTCCCTCATGTGAGAATGTACTTCCTTATGTAGTGTGTACTTCCTGATTCGGTGTGATGTGAATCCTCACATGGAGTAGTGCACCTCCTTATGTAGAGTAATGCACTTCCTCATGTGTAGTGATGCATTTGCTCACATGAAACTAGAGACCAATGTACTTCCTTGTGCAAGAAACGGGGGGCATTTAGGCTTGGTTGGGGAAACTTTGAAAGTTGGTTTTGGACACCTTGTTGGATTTCCCACCTTTCCAATTTAAAAAAGTCTTTCTATGGGGTATAAAATTTTCTTATACTTGAGATATATTTTAATATATGCAATGATTCATTTGAGATAGGTTCCAAACCTCTCCAAGTTAAGATAAAGATTCTAGGAAATTTCAGGGCTTCAAAAATTTAGACTTGGCCAATTTTTCAGTGCTTTAGGATTTCAAGCTTAGCCAAGTTTCAAGAGTTAGCATTTATCTTTTAGCATGATGTTTACTAGATGAGTGGTGGTAACTTTGAGTCCCTGTCTTCCACATGATCTTTGTTGGTCTCTTCTTGTGATTCTTGATTATGATATTTTTTATGGATATGGACTTGCAATTATAACCATGCTAGGAGCCTTTACTTGGGGTTTGAAAGAGAACATCCCCTTGGTATATTCTTACAATTCATGTGGTCTTGGATTGTGAGTTGTGGTTTTGAGCTTCAAGATCTTTGAAAGTAGTTGTAAGACTTCCACTCATGTAGGTGAACATGTGAGTCTTGCCATGTTCCCCCTATTCTCATCACCTTGTCCTAGTATTTCTTTATTGCACTTGGTTACTTTATGCTATTTTTAAGTAACTTATCTTAATAAAAAAATAATTTAGTGCATGTTTTATCCTTGTGTTCCAAGGATATCTGGGCATGGCATTACTCCTCACTTCAATGAATGATCATTCCTTTATGGCATTCTTAATTTATAGTTATATTGATTTCATTGATAATTCCACTGTTTGGATGAACCTCTTTATTCTAATATTTACTATTCTCTTCCTCACAAAAGATTTAACATGATTGATGCCTTCTCCTTTCATGTTTCTTCTTCTCCTAATATATATCCTTCTCCTAGTGATATTTTAGAGAAAGAGAAAGACATTACATATACTTTTATCAATGTGACCTTGCCTTCATTTGGCACTCCTAGAAGTGATGCATTATTAATGGAGATACATAATTATGATGAATTTGACCTATTGTAGCCAACTTAGTAAGTAATTCTAAGGATTCTTTGAAAGAAGAGGATAGTGGAAATATCTTTAATACTTTCTTTGCTGACATTAAGCTCAATTTGTCTATTAGTGACTCAAAACTTAGTTAGTTGGTTATATTGCTACCAAGCTCTACAATTTCTATCAAGCTTATCATTTATCCAATAGTTTTAACCAATTATTTTAGTTTCTACCGAGCTAAACAATCATATTATAGTTCATGTCGAGCTACATAGTGTTTACTAAGAAGTTGAGATAGTTTATAGTGTAGCTCGAGTGTAGCAGTTTCTACCAAGCTATCTAGTAGAAGAGATGAAGATCTTAGTATTAATTGAGCTTTTAGTGTTAACCAAGTTCTACAATGTTTACCAAGCTAGTAGTGCTAAAAAAGTGAATATAGTATTGACTGAGTCATGTAGTGTCAACCAAGTGATTCTATATCTACAGAGTTTCTTAGTGTTCATCGAGTCACATAGTGCTAACTGAGTTTGAGCTACTCAAATGATCAGTATGGACTAAGCTTCAACTTTAACCAAGTGCTAGAGTTTTCTAAGTGTTGACAATGTTTTTTGAGTGCCAGAACATCACCAAGATTGTCTTTAGAACCCCTGTTAAAACAATTAGGAAAACTTTGTGAATTATGATGAATTTTACCTATTGTAGCCAACTCTAGTAAGTAATTATTTAGATTTTTATATATGTAACTCATTATATCATATCCAAATGTGTCAATGGGAAGTATTATGAAGTGTATGAGTGAAAATTGAAGAAGGCTACAAGTAGTATAAGGGGAAAAAGAGATTTATCTATCACAACAAGGTGATCATTGCAATTCAAGGAATTTCATTAAGAAAATCAAAGTTTTAGATCAGAGATCAACAACTAATTTATTCTAATAGGTGTATCAGTTAAATCCTTTAACCAGGTGGACTTAATAGTCCTATTACTAAATCTCCTAACTGAGTGCATATTTCATTGTATGTTTGTAAATCATTTAACAAGGTGGACCTCATAGTCCTTATTGTTCCTAATAGGGTAGTTCATCAAAAGTGACCAGTTATAAGCCTTAATAGGTTAACTTTATAATGTAGTACTAAAGCTTGTGGGTATCATGCTCACCTTAGTTTTACCTTTTAATTAGAAGGTTTATGGTTCATGATATATTATGTCAAAGTGTTCTAAATTTTTTATTTCTTTCATTCTTTAATGCATGCAATTAGATCATAATAATATGTGAAGGATTAATTAGTGAAGTCAAAGATTTTATTGGTTCCCAATTCACCCCTTCCCTTTTAGTAACCTAGCCTACCTTATATTTCCAGCACTCTCTTCTAGTGATTTATCTATGGAAGAGAAAGATCTTAATCAAGTTAATGTTGCTCAACCTATTTTAACTCTTGAGGGCTATCCTTCATCAAATAAACCTCTCATCACCCTTAAGGGTTGTCCTCCTATAACTCTTAAAGGGGAACATAATCATTCTACATATTATCATATGGTGTTTGAAACCTATCATAAAAAGAAAAATTCTCAACCTAATCTTCCCCCTCCACCTCATCTTTCTAAAAATCTTGGGTTATATTATGATTTGGTATAAACATTTTTTAATACCCCTAAGAATATTTCTCTTTGGTAACTTCTTCAAACATCTCCTACACATCATGAAGACTTTAAACAAGCTTTATCACTCTTCGAACACCATATCCTAATCAAGATAACATCAACGCCTTTTTGTAATGTATTAATTCTACCCTTGGTCCATCTCTAATTGTGTTTACTCATTATTATTTACCTTGTAAGGATATTCAATATCATTTTAACACTCTTATGGTAGCTATTCTAGTCAATGGTAACCTTATTTGTCAAACTCTAGTTGATAATGGATTAGGAATTAATGTGTAGCATGAATATGCTCAAAGATATTAATGTTTATCTTTCAAATATCAAACCTAATAGTACCTCTATCAATGGCTTTGATAAAATTTCTAAGAAAAATTTAGGCACCATCACTTTAGCTATCAACATAGGTCCCTATTATGTTTCTCCACACCATGTTGTCCTTCTTTCTAGGAGATCTTTCTCATATTTTTTTTCTTTGTGAGTAGCATAATAGGTTTCTTTTCTCTTCTATTGTTCCTATACTTGGGGGGAAAGGGAATAATTTCCTTCTTTTTCACTTTCACAAAGATTCACTATTGAGTGTTATTTTTTATATAATGCCACACCCAATATTATGTTATTAGCAAGTGGGTTTTCATGGTAGATAGATCACTTACCTTGGAGACTCATAATATTCCATCTTCTTTTTTAATTATTTTACTTTTTATTTTTTGCATGGTGTCTTTGCATTCTTTGCTTCTATGACCTCAAATGAGTTTTGACCTATTTCATTTGGACTAGGTGTTGCTTGTGGATACTATCTTGATGTTGGAATTGCTTTATCCTTCTTCATCACTTCCTTAAGAAGGAAACATAAAAAATGTTTTTCCATCTTAAGTGGTGGATACATGGTCCTTGTTTTTATTTTTTAAAGCACTCCATATAGACTGCACTAGCATGACACAACTTGCTAGGGCCAACTACTCTCTCCTTTTATACATGTCTTGCATTGGTTGACTAGCATGCCACACACAATTTCTAGACCATTTGACCTATCCAAGTGCATACACAAACCATTTTCATAATATAGGAGTACTATATCATGAGAGTGTAAAGAAAAATTGTTAGATTGACTATCTAGTACACAAACCTGTTAGACCATTCAATTCTATCCCCTTTTGTGTGATTCACAATAAGGAACACAAACCTTATTGGGAAATTTGATCACACCTAATTTTCTCTCTTTCTTTCTTTTTAGTAATATCTCTCTTATTTTGATATTTGGATTTGATAAATATCAAGTTTCTCAAGGAAAAATATAGATTTTGAGTATGGATTAGAGTGCTTTAGCCTTTTTGGCTTGGTATGATTTCTAGGTTATCTTCAAATCTATGGATTCTTCCTATCTTGATTATTTCTTTGTCTCCTAGGTTGCGATAATATCATATTTATCTTTTGATTTTCTTTACTATGAGTTTGAGGTAACTTATACTCCTGCTAAAGTGGGGGCCAAATGTACCATTTTAAAATGGACACACTTGGCTTTATAAAGATTTTAGCTTGCTCTTTATAATTCCTTCTATGGACCATGGATATGTCTATGCTCGATCTCTTTTTTCTCATATCTTCTTCCTCTTTCCACTCTATTCTTTCTAACATCTACTCCTTTCTATAATACCCAGGACTTGACAACCAAGACCAGGTCGAGTAGTCAACCTAGTCCTCCAAAATTGACCCCAATAGTTTTGGAGCTTAGGGGTAATTAGTTTTTTCACCATCTCCAAGTCCACATTTATTGTTTTCTTTCCAAGAAAGTCATATATAATGAGACTTGGAGGATTTATTTTAATATCATTCATTCTCAATCATCTTATGCACTCAAGATCTTTCTCTCAAGTGAAGATTTCTTCCTTTTGCATTCAAGGAGTTTAAGTATTGATGTTTTTTAAGCATTTAAGCAAGAAGATTTCTATCTAGCATTGAAGCATCCTTTGTGAGAATTTCCTCTTAATAGATCTAGCTTATTATTAGCCATCAAGGGAGGAGATCTACATTGAAGAAGTCATCATCTTCTTCATTAATGCACTTTTATATCCATGGAACCATGATGGGATTATGGTGGATCCATTGAAAAGAGTTGAGATACCCTACATTCCTAATTCAACATCTACAATACATTTACATGCATAAAAGCAAGGTGAATTCTAACATTTATCTTCTCTTTTAATCATTTACATTTATATTTCTCAATTAGGGTTAATTCCTTAACCTAGGGATTGACCCAGGCAAGCCCTCATCAAACCCAAACCCTAAACTATTATGTTTTTTGTTGATTTGTAGGTTGGGAGAAAAAATAATTATAGGTATGAAACCTAATATTCACAATCTTTTTGGAGTTTTTAGTTATAGATCACCACACTACATCAACCTAGTTGTAAGGAATCTTCTCAAGTTGACCTAGTCCTCCAGTCTCAAATTCTAGGGAGATTTCTAGGTTTTATTCCTTTCATAATTTTTTTCCAAGATCCATGAATGAATATTCAGATATAGTTTAGATCTATGAGTTTTGGAGCAAAAATACATCTTCCTCTATGTATTTCAATGTGAGTCATTAATATTCTATTTTCTTTCATATATTTACCCTAGATTTACATCTTTATTAGGATAATTGTCTTTACATGGCATCTATATTTACATTATTTAAGTAATTATTTCAATTTCACATTCACATTTTCTTATTAAGTGCCAAAGAGAGTACATTTACTTGTATTTCATTCCTCCATATAATTTGAATTTAGTATTAGCTCCCTTCTTCCTTTGAGTCCTAGTTAATCTAATATGAATCATAAGTGGAGTCATATTTGGAAATTCCCCTCCTTCCATCACACACATATTTGAATGGTTTAGTGACCCCATAAAGTGGAGATCTACATCTTATTAAAGTGCTTCCCTTTACCACAAAAAAAGTTCATGCCAAGGGACATAATGAAGAACAAGTAAAGCCAAGTATAAGAAGCTATGTGTGCTGAATTATACATTTTTTGCACATGGTTCTGGATGGTAGAAAATCATATGTAAACCATTTTTCCAAGGTGAATCATATGTTTGAATAGAAACAAAATTATGATATGGTAAAATATGTTTGGGGGTATGATACAAGAGGGAGAATATAGGACCTATCCTTTACGTAAATTCCCAAAAGAAAAGATCCGAATCGATCAATCACAAAGAAGTCATAAATGCACAAATGAATCAAATGATGGAGAATATGAATAAAGGAGGAAATTCAATAATCTACTATATAAAGTAAGTACTTGAAATATTGAATGAATAAAAGACAAATAATAACCTCAAAGTAGGGAAAATCTAGAAAATGCTGATTTCTGATGTCTGTGCATAGTTTTGGGGAATTCTACAATCTGCTCTGGATTGGAAATGCTAAGAGAGAGGAAACCCATAACATTTTTGTCCTTCTGAGGGTAGGTCAACCTTGATCCAGAGAGCGGTGAACAATCTTACCCTAGTGCACAATCTTACCCCAAAAATTTGACATTGACTTGCACTGCTCTGACAAAAATTGTGTTCACAGATCCTAGAAGTTCGACAAAAAGGGTATCCAAATATGCACTTCAATTCGTTGTCCTATACCTGTACCTACATGAAAAATGGTTTTTTGTTTGGATGGGGGATTATCCTTAGTCAAACCCCAGTTTGGAATCAACCTTGAAATATAATTGAAATTGCAATATGTATAAATAAAATAAATGGAACTATTCAAGTAGGGATGCTCCAAATGAATGTAGAAATGAAAATAAGATGTATCAAATCAATGTCAAAAAGATGCTAGAAATAGGGGGAGAGAAGCATAACAGGGGGAAAATGGATAGATCCATGAAAACACATATTCAAGGTGCTTGACATGGCCCTAGACCACTTACTTGAAGGGGTAAACATTATTATCATGGAAATGCTTCCATTTTAAGATGATACTATAAGTCCCCACTTTAGGAAGTGTATGAACTCGATAAAAATTCTTGGTAAAGGAGATCATAATGAAAATATAATCTTATTAAAATCAAAGGGAAAAGGAGATCCTCAAGCCCCCATGGACTCAATTCATTGTTGACTCCAAGATTACAATAAGAGAGACATCTCTAGAAAAAGGGATAGAGAGAGTGTGATTATCTTTCTCAATGAGAATTTATGTCCCATTGTGAACCACACAAGGAGACATCACAACCAGAAAGTGGGAATTGAACTACCTAGTGAATGTAGATACTCACTAGTCAACCCATCAAGGATTCACCCTCAAGAATATTCTATTCCATAAGAGTAAAACTAAAAATAAAAAGAGATCCAATCATAAGGACACCTTCGACCTTAATGGATCAAAATATTTTAAAACTATAGGGATCAAGATATCCTAAAATATAAATCCATGCTTTAAGGATTAATCACTAATCTGAAAAGGGAGAGGAGGTATCTTGAAAAATAATATGAGTGCGTATCGAAAAGTGCATGTATGCAATAGGCAAGCAAAGAGTATGCCCCCATGTTAAAGTCATTGCTAACACTTTAACATGAGTAATGGCTTTAATGGAAACATGAAAAAATATGATGATTATGTTTCCACTATGAAATGCCCCTACACAAAGATAAATCAAGTGAAACACCACATAAATATACAGAGAACAAAAAAGGGATCTACCTATCATGGGGTCAATATGATCATAAGATAATACGTATGATATTATTGTAAATGAGTTGACATAATTCCTCAAAGTAAGTATAACTACAATCAAAAAGGAGGAAAGATCACATAAGAAATATGAAGAAGAATTTTTTTAGACCATGACCTAGAGACAGAAATGAATCAGTGCTACCAAGTCATGGATCCAAGAAGATTAGGAAATATTTATGAACAATAGCACAAGTACATCATAACATGAAACGACATATGGAAAACAGAGATACATATAGAGGAATTATACCATAGGTTCAATTCCTTTATCACCTTAGACCAATAGATAAAAAGGGTGGTATAAAAGAATCTAACAACATTTAGCAAACACATCATGAGAGAACCACAATAAAATAGGAAAACACACACCAAAGCTACCATAAAGAACAAGCCAATCAAGTGTGCCACCTACTCTCCCCATCTTGTTTTATATCATTTAGAAAAGGTGGGTAACTCATAATAGGGACTATATCTAACATAGTAGGAATGATAGATAGTTCTAAACAAGGATCCTTTTAAGAATCATAATATTCAATACTAGGTATAATTGTTAATTATGAGGAAAGAATATTAGGTAAATCAATGTTAATGTCATTAGTTTCATATTCATCATTAACATCATCAAGATCATCTTCTTCATCTAGATTAATCAAAATTGGATCTAAGATACGAATGGAATCATCATAATCATGCATATTAACATCATTGTTAGCAAAAAATTCTTCTAACACATCATGCATATTTGTATCCAAAGAATGTAAAGATTTTTGACGAATAGAATTACAAGATTTAGCTTGAGCATGATGCTTCCTATGGCATTCATTAGTAGATCAATTACATTTTTTCTTGTTTGAAATATGTTGAGAACTAGGAGGAGAAATTACTAGTCCTTCACAACTTCTATAAGAGGATTAATAGGATTATCAGAAGATGAACAAGAAATAGTAGGAGCTTGATTAATAGATGTAGAAGCCATAGATAAAGGAGGTATGGAAGGTGTAGGAAATAGAGTATGATGAAGATACATATGAGGTAAGCTTAACACAAGAATTTTACGATGCTTATAGGCTAAGTATAAGAAGAAAAAAATGATCAAGTCTAGAAGGATATAAATTAGATAATGAAGGCAAAAAGAATTCAAGGGTAGCACAATATCTAGGCCTAGAAGGGTGCTATAAACTATGATTAACCATCTTCACTTCTTCATCATGAACAAATTTAATACATTTATGGATACGTGAAGCAACAAAAAGCATGGAATTCAACCACAACAAACCAAGCTTATCTTGAAATTGATAAGAAGTAGGAACAACAAAAAATGTAGTTTCCATAATTTTACCACATAGTTGAATTGGTTAATTAATAGAACCAAATGATGCATAAAGAAAATCATTGCAAGTTTGAATCCACACATCAGATGTATCATAAAAATCATGTTAGAATCTTTTCCAAAAAAAATCTTCATTGATAACATTGACTAAGGATGTAGGATCAATAAGACAACCACAAATAGGTATTTGAGAAATCCTAGCATAAATATAAAGGGGACCATCAAGAGCTTTAATAGTCTTAGAATCATCAAAGGTAATCAAAAGTTCCCAAAGTCTTTTGTTCTTAGGTCTTTGTTGATGTTTAGGTTGAATCTTCAATTTAGGTTTAGGTTTTGGTTGAGGTTGAAATGGAACCTAAGATTAAATTTGGGGTTGAGGCTAAGGTTGATATACGAATTGAACTCCACTTGATTAACAATGTGATTAAAATCATCCATCTGTGAATCATACACAATATCCATAGAACATGGCTAAACAATGGTATTAGTATCATGTATAGGTAAAGGATTCATATAGATTTGAAGATTTGATTAGTAGCATAAATAGATTTGTTCCCATTACCATCAATATTATCAATAGATAAGACATTAGAGTTAATTAAGTCTTAAACCTTATGTTTTAAACAATAACATTTCTCAATATCATAATAATTGTGATGATGATATTGACAAAAAGATTTAGGGTAAAAGGATTGAGATGCAATCATAGCAGGTGAAAGAGGTTGAATAGGAGGTAAAATAATCATATTAGCAGTTAACAACTTGGTGCAATAGATCCTAGTGGGATTGATCAATAGATGATCAACTGGTTCAAAAACCCTCTTCACTAAAGTCCTTCAACCAAATCTCTTGGTAAAGATGAACAAATGTACAAGTACCAAACACAAGTTCTACAAGGATGATACAAGGTTATCACAACCCTAAACCTAAACAAGGAAAACCCTAATCACTAGGGAACCCTATGGACAAGAAAACTTATCACAAGTTGCTCACAATGCACAAATTGACCGATTTTGTGAAAATACCTTACAATTCTAAATGACCAAGGAAGACTCCAACACATGGGAATAGTCTATTTAGGTCACAGATGACATGAAAAAATGGTTAAACCCAAACTATGCAAGTTTTTCCATATAGTTTCTTTGTTAAGCCATCTAAAAGGCTAGTAACCCTTTTTGATGAAAATCAGACTTTCAAAGAAATATATCCACACAAACCTAGAGAAAAAAAATTAGTTTTGGAAACCCTTTTGGGACTTACAAAACATAATAAGGCACCAACGTTTGATGGTACAAAAAAATGGGCTTTTGTTCATTTTCTTGCTTAGGCACCTAGGGCAATTAGGCTTCCATTTACAAAGGGAGTACATGTTCTAGGAATCCATCATGAAAAATAATTATGGGAACATCTAAGGACCACCCTAGAAAAGCTAGGAACTTGATTACAAGCCTTGATGCCAAGTCTGGTCGGAGCTGTGGAAGATGTTGCATCCTTTTCCTAGCATGCACATGGGAATTGCATGCCTAGGGCATCAAATTTATAAAGGATCCCTAAAATTACATTCCTAAAACCACTTTCATCTTAAATTAAATATAAAATATTAGGATTTCACCAAAGGCCATTAGATTCCCATGGTGAAATTCCCCTCTATGCTTGAAAATGCTTCAAAACCCTAGGTTAGCAAGAAATCTAGACCTACTTATAGAAAAAGGTGAATATCTTCAATTAGGAAATAGATGGAGACTTCAAACTAGAAGAATTGGAAAGATACTTCATCCAAAAATCTAAAAATCTATTTTTTAACACCAGATGAATCCATACAGATCTGTACAACATAGGACAACAAGTTGTTTACAGTAAAAATAGGGTATTTTATTGAGATTTGAGATTTGAAATACATAACCTCTAACTATTACCTGCATTAAAGGGATTATCATAGGTCTTCCAATGGTCATAAAAACATTCCAAAATTATTATGGCCATTGGTAATTTTTTTCTTTGTTTTGCAAAAGTTGCTTGACAACTTTTCAAGCAATTGTGCATTTTTTCATTTTTGCATTTTAAAAGAAAATGTTATAAAAAAATAAATTTGATGATCCAAAGAGGTCCTAAACATGATGAAACATGAAATATTCCAAAATCCTAAGATTCTAGGCCCTTTGACCATCTTTGACCATAGTTGACCAAGGGCTTATAATACTGCCAATCTTGGAACTAGGTCATACAATTTGGTCTAGATGTCTAAATGATATATCTAAACTATTCTAGGAGTTCTTAGGATCTTGGTAATTCATCATTCAGTGTGGATGTTCCTGCACCATACTCCCTTTGTGTTTAAAAATCAAGTTCTTACTTGAGGCAATTTCTTCACATTAGTACCATGTTGTTTGATCTAGTCTTCTGTCATCCAAGTTGCATCTATGTTGGGGAGCCCTGTCCACTTGACTAAGTAGTACATGTACTTCCTGGTTCTTGTCTAATTTAGCAACTTGGTGTCCAAAATTTCTTCTAACTCCATCAGTTTTCTTTTAGGGAGATCAACTACATAGTGTTCGTCATGGATGTTTTCTTGCTCACCTTGTTCACTTGCTGAATTTTCTATGCCTTTGTATGGGGTGAGGTTTGCAACATTGAAGACTAGAGAAATTTGCAAGGTAGTGGGAAGAGAGATCTCATATGCATTTTCACCCATCTTATTGAGAATACTGCATGGTCCAACTTTCATCATCTAAAGTTTTCTGGAATATCTATCCTTAGGTAGTCTCTCTTTTCTCAAATATGCCCAAACCTTATCTCTAACTTTGAAGGGGATTTACCTTCTTTTCTTATCATGTTCTTTTTATTTTAGTGTTGATCTCTACAATGCTTCCTTGACCTCATGTTGTACCTTTGTAATGAGTTATGCTAACTCTTAGCCTTGAGTACTAATTTTCAAATTAGATGGTAGCTCTACTAGGTCTAATGGTCCTTTAGGATGAAGGCCATACATTTCCTGTAAGGGAGTCTTTCATGTTGATCTATTCATTAAGTTATTAAATGCATACTCTTCTTGCTGCAAGAGTAGATCCCAATTCTGAGCATACTTCTTCATGAGGCATCTTAGGATATTTCCTAAAGATCTATTTACCACCTTAGTCTTCCCATCAGTTTGTGGATGGTAGGAAAAACTGTAGGTTAGGTTAGTACCAAGTTTCTTTAAAAGCGTTCTCCGAAAATGGCCTTGAAATTTTACATCCCTGTTAGATATAATAGTTTGTGGTAAACCATGGATCCTAACTACTTCCTTAAAGAAAAGATGTGCAATATGAGAAGAATCATTTGTACTTTCACATGGTATAAAATGGACCATATTACTGAATCTATCCACTACCAGAAAAATTACTATCTAAACCTTGCTTAGTTCTTAGTAGTCCCATAATAAAATCCATTGAGATTGACTCCCAAGGTCTTGAAATACCTTTGGCTTGCTAACAGATGGTACAAGTCTCAATGAAATTCTTTACCTTATTGTTCATCTTTGGCCAATAATAGCTTCTTTTCACCATATCTGTTGTCTTTTCAATGCCAAAATGTCATCCTAGACCACCGTAGTGTTTCTCCCTAATGATATTTGTCCTCATTGAGTATTTCGAAATGCATAACTAAGCTCCTTTGAATAGGAGTTCATTCTAAATTAGATATTTAGAAAAATTTATATGGTATCTTCCAACCATCTCCATGAAAACTTGAAAAATCTCTATAAAATCAGGATTGTTAGCATATAAGTGCTTGAGGGAATAAATTCCCACTCTTTGTAGTTGTACTTCTTCAACTAGATGAACCCTTCTTCTAAGGGCATCAACAACTTTTTTTGTAACACCTTTCTTATGTTTGATGTTGAAAGTATAAGCTCGCAACTGCTCTATCCATTTTGGATGTCTAACAAATAGTTTCTCCTGAGAATTGAAGAAAATCAATGCATGGTTATCAGTGTTTACTAAAAACTCCTTTGGGATTGGATAGTGCCTTCATTTCTTGAGGACTTGTACCATGGCATAAATCTCCAATTCATAAGTTGAAAACTTTTTCTTAGAATTATTTAGTTCTCAAAAAAGAAAGCTACTGCCTTACCTTCCTGACTTAAGACTACACCTATCACCAAATTGCTTGCATTGGTTTCCATAGTGAAAACCTTATTGAAATAAGGTAGAACCAGGGTTGGGTATTGAGAGACTTTATTCACCAAGTACTAAAATACATCATTGGCTTCCTTTGTCCAAGAAAAATTAGTCTTCTTTTCTCCTTCGACGGTGTCAAGCATGGGTGCACACACATGATTGAAATTTTTGATAAACTTCCTATAGAAAGTGGAAAGACCATGGAAGCTTCTTACATTACCTTTTATCTTTGGTGGAAGCCATTTGATAATTTCCTCAACCTTCTTAGGGTCCTTCTTGAGAGTACCTTGTGAGATCACAAATCCTAGGAACAAAAGTTCCTTCTTCATAAACATGCACTTTCCAAGTTGATCACCAACTTGTGCTAATGAAGCCTCCTTAGTACCTATTCCACATAATTAAGATGCTCCTCCTTGATATAACTAAATATTAGTATGTCATCAAGGTAAATAACAACAAATTTTCCAATAAAGTTAATGAATATCTCAGTCATAAGCCTCATAAAAATATTAGTGTTATTTCTTAACCCAAAGAGCATTACTAACCATTCAAACAAACCTTTAGTATTTTTGAATGATGTCTTCCATTCATCACCTAGTTTTATTTTGATTTGATGGTAGTCAGATGTCAAGTCTATCTTCGTGAAATAGCAATCTCCTCCTAGTTGATCCAATATATCCTCAATAATGGGCATGGGGAATCAATACCTTATGGTAATCTTGTTGATAGTCCTGCTATTAGTACACAACCTCCATTTGTCATCCTTTTAGGAGCAAGGGTAGATAGAATAACACAAGGACTTAAGCTCCTTTGTATTAGGCCTTTTTCCAAAAAATAATTTACTTTCTTGGAAATTTCATCATATTGAGTTGGTGTCATTTTATAGGGTGCCTTGTTAGGTAGGGAAGACCTAGCTATCAGGTCAATTGGGTGACTGATATCTCTAATAGGAGGAAGGCTCATGGGAAGATCAGTAATAATAACCTGACTATACTTTTACAATAGATCTTGTATTTCTTTAGGTATAGGGTCCTTGTCCTTTGAAGTTATGTTTTCCTTTGGCTTAGAGACCAAAGTAAATCCTTGGGCATCAGATTCCTTCAAGGCTTTAATCATTTTTGTCTTCCCTATGGTTATAATAGTAGGTTCTTCTTTAGGATTAGACATGGGCTTCATGGTGAAAGTTACACCATTCCTAGTTATAGAATAGGTATTCTTCTTGCAATGGTGGATGACATCAACATCATATTGCTAGTGTCTTCCTAGGAGTATATGAGATGCATCCATTTCTAAAACATCACAAAGTAGTTTATTCCTAAAATATGCTAAAGAAAATTCTACCCACGCTTGTTCTATCACTAAGATTTGTTGACCCTTTGTTAGCTAAGAAACATAATATGGAAAGGGGTGGGGTTTCTTAGGTAATTTAATTTTTTCTACCATTTTATAGGAAATTGGATTTTTAGTAGAACATGAATCAATCAACAAATTGCATACCTTACCTTGGCACTTGATCCTTTTCTTGAAGAAATTCTTTCCTTAGGTTGGCTCTTGGGTGTGAGGGATCTACAAAAATACTTGACTCATCATTAGAAATGCTCCTTTCGTAGGTTCAAGTTCTCTATAATCAAATTGTTCTTCCTCCACAATTTGTGATCTTCTTTCCCCTTGATTATTTTTTTCTCCTTTCAAGGAACTAACCTACATGGTGTCCCACTTGATTTCAATTGTAGCATGTGAGAGGGCCATTGCCTCTTCCTTTTCCTTTAAAAGACTTGCCTCCTCTATATTTTCCCTTAGAACATTGTCCTCCCTGATCCTTATTCTAATCAATAGGTTTATTTTCACTATTCTACCCCTTGTTCCAAGAATTGTTCTTGGGCTTCAAGTTTTTATTGTTCTCCTTGAATTTTTTTATATCCTACCTCCTCTTCCATTTTTCTTCCACCTTGACTGCTAGTTGATAGAACTTGTTCACAGAACTAGGGGTGTAAAGGCTAAGTTCTTCTTGGATGGGTGACTTAAGGCCATTCATGTACCTTGGTAGTTTTTCTTCCTCATCCTCTATTGTTTTGATCTTCATATACAATTTTAAAAACTCCTTTGTATAGGAACTAAGATTTGGATCCTTTTTATTCAGATTTTGTTCTCTCTTATGGAGTTGTACCCCATAGTCTTTAGGAAAATATGCCTCCCTAACTAGTGCCACCATTCTATCCCAAGAAGAAATCATGATTCTTTCTTTCTTCACCCTCTCTATTTGTATGAAGCTCCACCAAGTTAGGGATGCTTCTTTCAACTTAGAATTTTGCATCTTTACCCTACACTTCTCTAGAATATCCTCACACTCAAAGAAACTAGTTAGGTATTCTATCCAATCCAATGCTACATCAACATTCATTTTTCCATTGAAAGTTAGAAATTCCAACTTCCCCTCCATGGTTCCTTTCTCTATGTATTTGAGATCATTTAGTAGGTACTTCACTTTCTTCTTCAAAGTTATGAGCCTCAACATCCTAATCTTCATCTTCAGACTGTGCCCTTTTTTGCTTGTCTACCCTGCCTTCTAGTTCTCCCAACCTCTATCCAAGAGCACCATTGGTTACTCTTTTCTCTCTAGATATTTTTGCTAATTCAAAATTTTCTACCCTAGTAGGGATTTATTCATCTTCTTTAGTAAGATACATGGCTTTGATACCACTTGATGCAATGGAGAGTAGCATGATTGATCAATAAATGATAAACTAGTCCAAAAACCCTCTTCATTAAAGTCTTCCACCAAGTCTCTTGTTAAAGATGATTGAATGTGCAAGAACCAATAAAAATTTCTACAAGGATGATACTAGGTTATCACAACCCTACATCCAAACAAAGAAAACCATAATCACTAGGGAACCCTATTAACAAGACAACTTATCACAAGTTGCTTGCAATGCATAAATTCAACAATTTTGTGAAACAACCTTAAAATTCTTCAAATGACCAAGGAAGACTCCAACACATGGGAATAGTCTATTTAGGTCACAAATGACATGAAATAATGGTTAAATGAAAACTATGCAAGTTTTTCCACTTAATTGCTTGTTAAGCCATCCAAAAGGCTAGTAGCCCTTTTTTGATGAAAATTAGACTTTCAAGGAAATATCTCCACACAACCTAGAGAAAAAAGTTCAGTTTTGGACACTCTTTTGGCACTTACAAAACATACTAAGGAACTGAGGTTTTATGGTACAAACAAATGGGCATTTGTTCACTTTCTCACTTAGGCAACTAGGGAAATTAGGCCTCCATTTACAAAGGGAGTACATTTTCTAGGACTCCATACTAAAAAAAATGATGGGAAAATGTGAGGAAAACCATAGAAAAGTTACAAACTTGATTACAAGCCTTGATGCCAAATCTAGTTGGAGTTGTGGAAGATGTTGCATCCTTTTGCTAGCATGCGCAAGGGAATTGCATGCCTAGGGAGTCAAATTTATAAAGGATCCCTACAAGTAAATTCCTAAGACCACTTGAACCTTAAAAGTACATATCCAATATTGGGATTTCACTAGAGGCTATGAGATTCCTGAGGTGAAATCCCCCTCTATGCTTGAAAATGCTTCAAAACCCTAGGTTAGCAAGAAATTTGGATCTACTTACACAAAAATGAGAACATCTTGAGTTGGGAAACAGATGGAGAGTTCAAACTAGAATAATTTAAAATATACTTCATCCACCTATCCAAAAACATAGGTTTTAAAACTAGATGAATATGTACATATCCATACAACACAGGACAACATGTCGTTTGCAGTAAAAACAAGGTATTTTATTGTTTTGAAAATTGAAATACATAATATATACCTAAAACCCACCTAAAAAGGCTTATTATAGGCCTTCCAAAATTCATAAAAACATTCCAAACTTTTTATGGCTATTGGGGAAGTTTTTGCTTTGTTTGGCAAAAGTTGCTTGACAACTTTTCAAGCAATTTTGCATTTTTGCATTTTAAAATAAAATGTTATGAAAACTTAAATCTAATGACCAAAATAGGTCCTAAACATGATAAAAAAGAAATAATCTAAAGTCCTAAGATCCTAGGCCCTTTGACCATCTTTCGACATAGTTGACCAAGGGCTTGTAATAGTGCCAATCTTTGAACTAGGTCATACAATTTGGTCTAGATGTCTGAATGATATATCTAAACTAATCTAGGAGTTCTTATGACCTTGGTGATTCATCAATAATTGTGGGTGCTCCTACACCAAAACTTAGTCATAATATAATGTAAAGATTCATAAAGAGGAGTAAACATATAATTAAATCAAAAAGCAGTAGATGTAGAAGTGCCATTGTGAGATGCAACATCAACTTGATCAATAACTGCACTTTCTTGTTTGTTTATCTTGACATAGTTGTTGAATTTTTGAAATTTACCTAGATTATGATCATCATCAATTTTATCAATAGGAATAGGAGCCATTGGATTGTTACTCTCAAATTGACTCACTTTTAATTGATAATGATGAAGCACTGTACAAAGTTCTTAAAAAGAGGTAAACTCAGTAAGAAAAATCTTATCTCTAATATCCTTTTGCAAATTTGAAATAAATATACATTGAATATCAATATTAGGAACATGATAGGAAATATGAGAATGTGAATTCTTAAATCTACTAATAAATTTAGGCAATTTTTCCTTAGCACTTTATTTACATTGCATCAAATCAGTCAAAGAAACTTGTGGGCCAATGTTGTTTTGAAATTTTTGAATAAAACCATTGGAAATTTTTGGAAATGAATCAATGGAATAAGGAGGAAAAAACAAAACTATTGTAAGGCCTTGTCACAAAAGGTTCTAGTAAAAAACTTGGCTAAAATCCTATGGTTATGAGGATAATCACTACAAAGGATTTGAAATTTTTTAACATGATGAACAGAGTCTCCCTTACCATTGGAATTCTCAAGTTGAGGCATATTGTCTTAATGAGAAATGGAAGTACGAATGATATATTGAGACAAAGGACTTCCCATGTCACATGCAGGAATACTAAACTTGTTTTGAGTTAGGGATGCAAGTTTTTGTTGTAAAGATGATAGTATTTGAGCTAAAATAATTATTATTGAATCATTAGAGGAAATAGGAGAATAGAAACATTAGTGTAAGAATTTTGTATAGCTTTGATACCATGTAAGAATTTTCCTTAGGGAAAATTTCACCCAAAACCAAGAAGCACAATAACTAGCACAAAATAGACCAATAGAGTATGATCAAAATAACAATATGATATTCAATTCATTGTAATTGATTGATATTATAGTACACTAGAGGTGTCTATATATAAAGGCCTCTAAGATGCATCTAGAATGTCTAGGAGTTAGCCATATGATAAGGCTCACAACTAAGAACATGTCCATCAGAAGTCAATTATCCTCCATTAAGCACATGATTTAGTATGATGATGAGAGGATAAGCCTACAAAGGCGTGTCATGTAAAATTATGTTGTAGACACCATGTGCTAAAATAAGAGTGCAAATAATTGTGTTGTCAACAAGACAACTAATATGGGTACGTAAATTTCTATGTGTCCAACCTAAGAAATAATAAAATAATGCATTTATGCTAAGTAAACTTAAGTAAAGTGTAAATATTTATTTACACTAACACCCCCCTTAAGTGAAACTTAGGGAAATGCACTTAAGATCACAAAAGCTATGATGAAATGCATAATGGGTCCTAGATACTAGGCCATGTTAGGTACCCAAGTACAAATGAAATGCTGAAATGCAATGAAATGAAATCTCTCTGAAAATGGAGAAAGAGGGAAAACCTCATGGGAAAAACCTTCCCCCAAAGAGACATATTTACAATAAAGAAGAGAAGGATCATGCGACCCCCCTATTGACATACATCTTGCATATACAATAGAGAATCCCTTGATGGAATCCCCTCTTAGTGAAGGATCTCTGAATGATAAGTGTCCAAAGATAGAAGAAAATCCAATGCCGACAAACAACATTTCTCCCTTTAGAAAGAAGAAATACCAAGTATAGGTGCAAGTAAGCTTCCCACTATGGATAGGAAGATGGAAGTGGGATCCAAATGTTGTATTCTTTGGATGCTACCTTTGAAATCTTCTTAGATGTCAAAAAGTTCTTCATGAATGTAGATGCCATGAATCAATCTAGTGAATGTCCACAAGAAGGTGGCAAACAAAGAAGCATGTCCATGTATGATGTTGAATCAAGCTCTAAAGATGATGAAGCATCCTTATAGGAAGATGGAGGAAGAGAAACAATGTTGCCTCCCCTCAATGATGGAGGCACACCCATGATAGAAGCTCCTTGATGACTAAAAAAGTTGCACCATGAAAGTTGAATGATGGTCCTCCTTGTAGGAAGAAATGGTGCCATAGGTGTAGTAGAGAAAGCTCCCCAACTAGTAGGAAGAATCCTCAGAAAATATGATGTTAGAGGAAATTGGTATACAATCTCCATAGATTGATATGTCTAATCATAAGTGAAAGAGTCCTCCTCCAACTATTGTAAAGAAGCCACAATCAAGTCAGTCTTGAAAGAAAGCTCAAGTGTTTGAGGGTCAAAGTGTGCCCTCACAATGAGTGAAGAAGTCTCCTCAACAAAGAGAAGATTGATGTCATCGATGATGTCTCCCACATCTTCAATGTGAGACTCCAAAAATAGCCCTGCAATGTCAGGAAGAAAGTCATCCCATGAAGCTGAATTAGGAAGACATGGTAAATCCTATTGCATTGAATCAGGAACATCTATGGCTGGAACTAGATTAGTAGAATCAAAAGGAGTATCAAGATGTGTGATCTCATCTAGAGTTGGAGGAACCATAACTGAAGTGACTAAAGATATAATTTCTTCTGGAAAGGGGGGAATGTTTGGATCTCCATATGCTTACCAAAGAGCCATCCAAATGTCATGAGGAAAACTTGCCCTACTAAGAGGAGAAAAATTTTCCTCACTCATACTTTGATATAGAAAGAAAAGAAGTGTAGAAAGATGTCACCAAGTAGGATTAGGTGGCAATATCTTAGAGGAGAGATAAGGAAACTCTTCTTGATGTTCAATTAGATGATCAAGCATTAAAGCATTTGATTTGGGATAGTTCCTCATTGTCAACTTTGGTCATAAACTAGACTGACATATGTAACAAGACTAGCTTAGAAATACAACAATTTTGAGGCAATATAATGCAAAGAAAGGACCTTTTTTTGAAAGTGATATTTCTGTCCACACAAGCCTATAATATGATTATAGATCTAGAAGGTAGACAAAAATTACACACTTTCAAAAAAAATGGAACCTGATTATGTGTCCAGATGAGCCCTTACTAAGCATTTGAGGTTGCAAAGATTGAGATTTGTGACTTACAAAAAAATTTAGGAACAGAGGTATCAAACATCCTCTATAATTATTTTTCCTAGATCACCACCGTCATGCCTCCAAAATTAAATGACTCTAATTTTCACCTTAGATGTTTGATTTTGGTGAAACAAAAGTCGATTTGGGGGTCTTTTGACCTTTTAAATATGATGCCAAAATTGGATTTGCACCAGCAAGCACCAATCTTCACTTGCAAAAAATCTCTCCTCTATAGGTCCGATGGCCAAATTTTCTCCAAAAAATAATGTAGATCCAAAAAATGATGTAGAGAAATTGTAGAGACTAAAATAATAAAATATGCAGATCTAAAAATTAAATTTAGAGATCTAAAATGATCATACCAAATTTGCAAATTAGGCCTTTTGGTGCTGGTTTGAAAAAAACAATTTTCCTTAGATTTGACTATTGCCACACATAGCAAAATTTATAGTCAAAATTCAATGAATCGACCCTTCAGACACAATGGTGAGGTCCACTTTAGCTCTAGATGCTTCCAATATCTGTAGATAATCTAGATTTGAGTCGAGGTGTCCGTAGTGAGGTGAAGCAAGATTGGTCTCCAATAGCTATGAAATGATGCCTCTATGGCTCTAATACCATGTAAGAATTTTTCTTAGGGAAAAATTCACCCAAGACCAAGAAGCATAATAACTAGCACAGAATAGAGCAATAGAGTATGATCAAAATAACAATATGATATACAATTTATTTTAATTGATTGGTATTATAGTACACTAGAGGTGCTTGTATATAAAGGCTTCTAAGATGCATCTAGAATGTCTAGGAGTTAGCCATATGATAAGGCTCACAACTAATAACATGTCCACCAGAAGTGGGTTATCCTCCATTAAGCATAGGAGTTAGTGCGATGATGAGAGGATAAGCTTACAAAGTTGTGTCACATAAAATTATGTTGTAGGCACCATGTGCTAAAATAAGAGTGCAAATAACTATGTTGTCAACATGACAACTCAGTCAATTATGCAAACTCCAGTGTTGTAGACACCATGTGCTTAATTAGAGTTACTTACTCCTATGTTGTCAACAAGACAACTCATATGAGTACGCAAATTCCTAAGTGTCTAACCTAAGGAATAATAAAATAATGCATTTATCCTAAGTAAACTTAAGTAAAGTGTAAATATTAATTATTTACAATTACAATTAGAAACACTGGGTAAAGTGTATGAAGCTACTTGAATATAAGACATAACTAAACGAATACTTGGAACTACAATTGGAAGAGAATCAGGATAAGTAAAAGGAACATTATGATAAGAAGGTTGTGATATAGGAAGGGACATAAGAAGAACACTCATAGGAATAGAGGGAACTATCGCAGTCACCAAAGAAGGAGTATTGGTATGAATGCTAGGTAAAGGAACACAAGAAGGTTATACACCAATGATGAGAGGAATCAACCCTAAATCTTGAGCTTCTTGAGCAAGAATTTTAACATTTGAATGCATAAGGTGAATAATACCACGCAAGAGATTAACACCTCGATCATTATCATGAAAAACTTTCTTAAGAGCCTCTATAGCTTGAATAGAATCTTGATTATGGTTTTCTTGAATGAGCCAATTACCCATTTTATCAAGTTCAATTGAAATTTTTTGGACTGGTTCAGGAGGAACTCTTAAAGCATTATCCTCATCATGAGATGAGTGAGAAGATTTTTTCTCCATAATAGGATTGGAATCATGAATAATCAAATTATAATCCAGGATCTTGAGGAAAGGAGAATAAGACTTAGGATCAAAGGCACCCATAATTATATGACTCTGTCTAACCAGAATATTAGAAGTAGGACTAGAAATAGTAAAGCTCATAAACTAATACAATGCAAATGAACTAAACTAAGAAAACATAAAGCATGAATATTTTAGTATTTTGAAAGAGATTTTGTAATTTTTTTGTATTTTTTAAATATAGATGCAAGAAATCTAATTAGCATGCAAGATTTAACATAAAAGATAAATCTAACACCAACAAGATAATATAAGAGTTAATCTAACACCACAAAACACAATAGGGCATCTAATTCCACAAAAGAAAAGAGGATAAGTGTGTCGGATTCACCAAAATGAATAGAGAGAAAAATATGATATGGTAAAATATGTGTGGGGTATGATATAAGAGGGAGAATATGGGACCTATCCTTAAGCCAAATTCCAAAAAGAAAAGATCCAAATTGATCAATCACAAAGAAGTGATCAATGCACAAATGAATTAAATGATGGAGAATATGAAGAAAAGATAAAATCCTATAATATATTATATAAAGTAAGTACTCAAAATATTGAATGAATAAAAAACCAATACTAACCTCAAAGTAGGGAAAATATAGAAAATGATGATTTCTGATGTCTGCACATAGTTTTAGGGAACTCTGCAATCTACTCTAGACTAGAAATTCTGAGATAGAGAAAAACCAAAAAAAAATTGTCCTTTCGAGGGTAGGTCAACCTTGACCTAGATAGCAGGGCACAATCTTACCTCGAGGGACAATATTACCCCAAAATGTTGACCATGACCTACACTGCTTTGACAAAACTTTTATTCACAGATCCTAGCAGTTTGGCGAAAAGGGTATCCAAATTTGCACTTCAATTCATTGTCTTGTACTTGTACCTACAAGAAAAATGACTTTTTGTTTGGATGGGGTGTTTTCCTTGGTCAAAACACTATATTTAGATGAATCTCTTAATAGAGTGCTCACTTATTGTGATGTATAATTCCTTTGATCAAAGTAGACACAATAGGCTTTTAACATTTTTGTAGAGAATCCCCTCACAAAGTAGATCATCATACGTGATCAAATTTATAGCCCTAATAGATACTGTATTTTTGCAATAGTGAATATTTTGTGGGTGACATCCCCACTATAGTTTTACCTTCTCATTGAAGGGTTTCTACATTACAAAATCTTGTGTTATGTGTTGATTACATCTTTAAGTTTTTATTCATGTAAGTAGATTTTAGATATGATATTACATGTTGTTACATCATCATTCATGGTTAAGGTTAAGGTTGAGATGCATGGTGAATTAAGTTTGAATATGGTTTATGTTTTAAGTGGTAAAAGTTTTAGAGATCCTCACCCCACCCCTTCAACATCTCTCTTCCCCATTAGATTTCAAACAACTAATATCAAAGCCTAGTTCTCTAAGAAGAAAATCTAACCACTTGAGAGTCAAAGTTCTTGAAAATAGAAGTCTAAAAACTAGGAAATGTAATTGAGAATCAAAATCTTGATTTGCGCCTAGCATTTGAGCAACTTAAGAATGGAAAGGAGGAATTGAAGAAATCCTTGAAAAGAAGATAGGAGATGGTGATTCATCAAAATGATGCACTGTACTAGGAAGAAAGAATTGAAGACATATATGATTAAGGGAAGTCTAGTAAAATAGATGTAGTAGTAAAAAATCTATTGGAGAAGGGAAAAATCAAAAATGAAGAAGTAAGAGCACTGAAAAGAGAACATAAAATACAATCACTAAGACTATGTGAAGTTATTGAACAAAAGAAAAAGGCTAAAGACGATTAAGAAAGATAGATAAAGATTAAAGATAAATGGTTACAATATTTTTTGAGAGGATCACTAAAGTACAAAGGTTGACTCACAATGGATTTGACATGATGAATTAATTATTAATTGCTAATCATGAAATTGGTAGGAAGGTGGAAGATATTGGGAAATTGAGATTAGAGAATGATCAAATGAAAATTGAGTTGAGATCTGAAAAGGAAATCATTGAAAGAATGAACATATATAAAATGGCTATGAGACAACTTGATGAATAGTTAAAAGCATAAAGGAGACCTCATAATAGTACTAGATTAGGCTATGTTGAGTTCATATCATCTAACAAGAAAAGAGAGTCATCAAAGCACACAAAATAAAGGAATGTGTCTCCAAAACCAAAGAACAAGAAGCCTACATGCTATCACTATGGAAACCAAGTCATACATCAAATGTTTGCATGATAAAAATTGGTAAGTCTAATCCTAAGCCTAAATTTGATGGTAGTTGTTTCTATTGTAAAAACTATGGACATAAATCACATGAGTGTAGATCAAAGAATAACAAGGAACCAATTACATATAGATTTGAAGATTATTGCTACACATGTATGAATTATGGTGATAAGGCACAAGATTATAGATCTAATGCAAAACATAGTTGGACACCCTAAGGTCAAGACAATACAACTAAGAAAGGAAATGCAATAAATTGGGATTGCAATACTTGGGTCACTTTTTAGTTATGTAGAAAGTTTGGACATAGTGTAGAAAATTTTGAAAGGATGCATCTTAGAGGAAGACCAAGAAATTGGAGAAACTTTGGTCTAGTATGATTTCACTGTCAAAAGGTCGATCACCTAAATAAATATTGTAGGACCTAAGTATCAGCATCAAATAATGAAGAAAATAATGAAAAAGCTAAAGTTAATACTAAATAAGTCAGAAGCCAAATGAATCAAATCTAGAAGAAGAAATCTGAAGGTGGTAGCAGTGCAAATGATGTTGTGATCACCCAATCCAATGGATCAAATGATTCCCCTATCAATAAATAAATAAAGAAGTATGTAAGGAACTATATTTCAAAATTTTAAACCATACATCAATTCCTAAGATTGAAAGTGAAAAATTCCAAATTAGCATATGATTATATGCATAAGGACAAACTTGGAGTTTAAACTGAGTAATGTGTATAGATGTCAAGTTAAAAGGTTAGTAGCAACTGACTATCAGTATTGAAGATTGTAAATGTTAAGTGGATGAGTAAAATTATCAATATAGACTATTGCTACTAATCAAGTTCAAGGAGTTTGAATTGTCACTATTGAACAATATAATAATGGCCAAGATAGCTTGTATTGCACCCACTATGTGTATGGAGCATTAACAAGGCCCTATATAAATTCTTTTGACTTATATAGAAAATTTTATCAATCATTTTGAGCACCTTGCATTAATTTTTTTAAGAGATAAAAAAGTTTGAGCAATGTTTGAGTGAAGTTGAGAGATTGTGTGAAGATCTTATACTGTTTTGTTAGTGTTGGAAGTGATTTGAAGGAATTGTGTTGATACCAAGTGAAGTAGAGTTTTGAAAATAAAACCTTAAAAATTAAAAATTGCATCAAATTCATCTATTAAAGAATATTAAAATTTATCAAAGGTTAGTAATGTGCAATTTATTAGAAACAAGGCATGTAATCTACCTAAGTTTAAGGCATATCTAGAGATTACGGTGAAAGAAGATTCCCATATCTTTGATCCCATTGAGGGTAATTTTGATTCATGATGTAAGGTCTTATTATGTGTATAAGGTTGGTGAAGATGATGATTTTTAACTAAGGATTGCATATGGAAATTTATTCAATAATGGAAAATTGAAGGAAGAACATAAACATATTGTCAAGATAGGACTTGAGGGCTTTCAAAATGGAGTGGATAAATATAATTTTGAGCTAAGTACATGAGATGAAGTTATGGATGGAAGGTGGACCATTTGATATTGTAAGATATATTTTTCACCATGTTACCACATACTATGTTACAGACAAAGTGAAGACAATTCATTGCCAAAGAAAAGGCGTCATTGACACAAACACTTTGGCACAATAGGACAAGCGCAAAATGATGATTTCCATCATTAAAGAGGTCAAGATAGACTTTTTAGTGAGGATTATTACTCATAAGTTATACCAATCTAGATGACTGGATAGTGTCCCTTGTGCAGTTGTAGATGTTGCATCAAAGATTATAAAGAAGGGTCATACCTATGACCTTGTCAACCTATAATTGACACAATTGGATAAGAATTTGGAAAAAATTAAAAAAGAAAAGAGAAAAGTGTGCATATCCTTTCATGTAAAAAATTATTTTCCTACCATATGTGATATCACATGGAGTAAGAAGTAGATAGGAACACAATATATTAATGAGTTCATTAGTTAACTAGGAGACAATACAATAATAGATGGTTAATTTGAGGAATTAAAATAGAGAATAAGAATAGGTCAAGTATCCCTAAACATTTACTGGATAAACACTATGAAAACATATATTTTCTATAAGATATAGATAAGACCTATACTCAATCAATTATCCCTAGGAATTCATGGTTGAAAGCACTGGGTTATGAAATAAATATTGATAAAGCTATAGAAACTATTACAACATTTCTAGATGAGCCAATTGACAAGGATGTTGAGCCATTTGACAAATATGAGACAACAAAGGTAAAAATTATAATGCAAACAAAAGTTCCAAAACTAGAGAGAAAAAGCAGAGGTATGATAAAGATTTGGAAAGGACATTTGAATAAGGTGGTGAACATGAACTACCATTGGAGATCACCCAAAAATAGGTGAAAAGATATCAAGTGATGATGAAGAAGAAGGAAATAAAGAAGAGGAAGCTGAAGGAAAAGGAAAAGAGATAGTTGTAGCCCAACCACATAGTAGAAAAGGGAAGAATAAATATATTAAGCCAACTCCTACAAAATAAAGGGTCACAAGACATAGAACAAGGGAAACTATTGCTATATTTTCCAAGCCACAGAAGAAGGGAGTGGTCTAAGTGAGAAAACCATAGCAAAGTAGGAGCTCAACTAAGAGGAAGAATACCATAGATGAGGTTGAGACAAGAAAACTTATAAACAAGAAAAGGAGAAGACTCATAATTTCAAAGGATGATAAAGAAGAAGAAAGAACTAAATCAAATGATATCATTTAGTTCAATATTTCTGTGCATAAGAAGCTCCAAAATATTGATGAGGTATGTGATAACATTGGGGGTGGTGTAGGCTTATCTAGATTTCACTTTATTAAGTTCAACAAATTGAATAAGTTTGATAAGAATAAATTAGAAGAAGCATTAATTGATATAATGGTAAACTTCAAGTATAGTCCATTAGAGCCAAGAAATGTGATACCTGATGAGCTATATGGAAGAATAGATGAAAAATGGAAGTTTTCACTAATGACTAAAAGAAAAATAAGGGAATGCACTCTTGCCCACGTGATGCCAGAATTGAATAAGAAACAAAATTGTAAACCTATAAAAGACTACAATAATAGATATATTCCTAAGACAAGAGCTTTCCTGATTTTGAAAAGAAAAGTTGAAAAACTTGTAGAGGAAGGAAAAGTAAAATGGAAGAAGATATTTAAATTAATTCCTCATGATGAGTACAAAGATGAGTAAGAAAAGTTGAGGCTGAAAATGTTGAATTGGACAACAAAGAAGATATATATGATGACATTGAATAGCTTATGGATAAAATTCATAACATGGTTGAACAAAGTGAAGGAAAGACAAAGATAGTGGTGATATATGATGAGATAGAAATAAGCCCAAATAGAAATATGTTGAATGAGTAGAATATCATATCTGAGTCAGAGAGAAAAAGTGAATGTCATGTGTGGACCAAGAGAGTACAAATGTCAACTTATGAGGCATTGATGGATCCAAATCCCATGGTTGTGAAAGTTAAATACTATCCTGATATTGGTACATAGGATTTCACCTAATAGGTAGAATCAACACCTATTACTTATATTATTCCTATTAATCAAGACCAAGAATACGGTGAAGGAAATTGGTCATTATGAGAAATAAAGTTTGTTGGCTAATGAAGGAAAAAATACACAACTGCATGGACAATAAGATGATGTCATAGAGGGAAATCCTTATGTAAATAATGAAGGTGAGAAGAAAGAAATGAGTCCAAATGAAAAATTAGATTAATCCGCTACTAGTGAGAAATTGAGTGCCTTAGGAATTAAGGAGGTTGGTCATCAAATTATTGGTATAAAAGAGAATAAGATTGTTGGTACTGAGAAGGTAAGAAAAATTGTAGAGCACAAATAATATGAGGAAACATATAGACCAAGCTTAGAAGTACAAACTAGAGGTCCACAATAGGCAGTGCCCAACTCTAGCACCCTAGATTCTAAAGGAAATAGATTAAAGAAGAAGATGAAGAAGTCTCCACAAGGCATAAAAGGTAAACCTATTACACTTGATGAATAGACTGTGATTGCTAATTTGGATTAAAAAAAAATTTAAGTTATGAATAGATGAAAATACTTAGTCAAGAGGAGTTGAGAAGAGAGCATCAACATAAACATGTACTTCGATAAATTGAAGATATATTTCTTGAGACCATTGATGTAGATAACTTGAATGAAATTGCCCCTATGATTGAACAACTAGTTCAAATTGTGGAGAAGTTAAATGAACCTAATATAGATATAAAGGAAAAAATTAATGTAGAGGTCTAACAAGAAATTTGAGAATAAGTTGATGGAGAAAGTTGCAAAAGAAATTGCAATAAAATAGGTTGAACTCTCTACTTTTGTAAAAGATTTGGAAAAGTTAGTTTAAAATGTAAATATATTAGTTATGAAGTTATATCGAGTCCCAAGGTTTGTAAGTAAGATAAGAGAATAAATGGACAAGATTGATGTTGATTTATAGTGGAGTGGTAATACACTCACTTTGGGCACAAGTTCAATTTTAGTACATTTTTCAAAGTTAAGAATTTTGCAATGAAAATAGTTTAAGATAATGCAAGAGGAATTTAAAATAAGAGAATAGATCACAACAATACAAGATTTTTTGACACCTCCTTTGGAGGTAATGTAAAGACATTTGAAGACTACCAAGGATCTCATTCAAAGAAATTAGAATTTATCCATTGCAAATAATATGGTGAATTTAGCTTCCAGAGTGGAGATTGAAAACCAAGTTCTTGAGAAACAAAAGAATAATTGGGATAATACAATGACGATAATTATGAGGGCACATCAACCGTTTTTTACTAAGTTTTGTATAGACACTGGTGCCTAGCATAATGTTATTATGAGCCAACTATAAAAAAAGAAGAAGGAAATATTGTACAAAGAAACATAGGGGATAAATTTTGATATGGTCTAATATACCAAAAATAGGTAAATGTATATCGGAGTACACCCTAAGGGGGAGTCACAACTTTGAATATTTGGTATGTATGTTTTTTTATCATGAAAAGTGTGTTTTCCACTAATGTCAAAAGGGGAGATCTTTTACTTTGAAGGAAAATTATCCATGAGTACAAAACACTTAGTCATTTACTAGGCAGAGTTGGTTGATTGCCATTGTGATTGAGCCACCATAAAAATTGAGCTACAAAATGAAGAAGTAAAAGAGTTTAGTACATGTTGAGAACATATAGTTGTCTAATTCAAGCCAAGTTATAGAGATGGAAGGAATAGTGTATGCCAAATGCTACAAAACTTGAGCAAAGAAGAGAAGATTAGTTTATGTTGAGGGATAGCATGAAGAATATGAAAAGTTGTGCATCATAAGTTGTGTATGTTGAGTTACACAATTTTTTCATATGTGTTTAGAATGATGCAAAATCATATGTAAACCATTTTTTCCAAGTTAAATCATGTTTCTTTGTTCAAGGAGATAATTAAGGATGTAATTACGATTGTGATTACACATTATTAATCCCTATGTGCTATGATTAACAAATTAGAAAATAGGAATTACTAAGTGGAAATAAGGAGGAATCTAGATCATTGATCAAGATCTAGAAGCTTATTTAGATGGATATAAAGAAAGGGTTTAAGACAAGATTTTAATTTGTTGAATTTTTTAGTGAGAGGATTGTGAAGTTGAAGGAAAATTAGAGCTTGAAGGATTAAGGTGATCAAGTAGTGTAGAGAGGAGATATTGAATATTAGTCACATTGAGGTGATTACATATTGGAAAGAGAAGGTATTCATTAGAAATCAAGTGAAAATGGAAGGATAATGGTACTAATTACTTTCTAACTAGTGTATTAGGTGAATATCTTAACTGAGTGGTCCTAACAAAGCTACTATAAATTTCTTAAAAGCATACTCACTTAGATGTAATTTACAAATACTTTAATAAAGCTAGACTTAATAGTATTGTAAGATTTTAACATAGTGTACCCCTAATAGGGTATATCATTAGAAGTGATCAAAATTGTAGTCCCTAATAGGCACTTTATTGCTAGAGTGGTGAAGATTTTCTAGATGTCATCCCTGTCACAATTTTACCTTCTCATTGGAGGGTTTTTGCATTACCAAATTTTGGGTTGTGTGTTGATTAATATTTAAGTGTTTTATTAATGCAAGTAGATCTTAGATTTGATAATAAACATGTTGTTACATGATGATAGATGGTTAAGGTTAAGGTTGATATGTGTACTAAATTAAGTTTGAATATAGTTTATGTTTGAAGTGGTAAAAATTTTAGAGATCTTGATACCCCCCATCTTAGCATTTCACTTCCCCATTAGATTCCCAATAGTAAGAAGTTAATTGGATTGACAATTTTGTCATGATGGAAAGTTAGTGAGGAAAAAACATGTACAAATGGAGATCTCAATAAGAAAAGGTAGTTGCACATTTATTAGATCATGTCACTATAACTCACTAACCATTGTAGCCAAAAATATCTTAACCTAGAAGACTTAATAGTTCTATTTGTAAATCATTTTGTAAGGTGACATTTCATTGAATTTTTCAAAGACCTTTAAATAGGCAACTCATATAATATTGATATGGTCTAGATGATATTTCTTGTAAATCCCCTTGTAGGGTCACATCTAGAAATATGTATGTAACCTTTCACATGGTTGGCTCTTAACCAAGATCAATTCAAAAGAGTGAATTATTTTGAGTGACTACTCCAAGATGATTTTTAGCTTAATCAAATTTCCATGTTAAAAACATTGGTGTCAATTTGTGATTGGATATTTTCATGTTCTTTCATGTTTATCATATGGATATAGATGTTAAGTTTTGATACTCAATAGAAAGTTATAATATGTTTACAATTAAATTACTGATAAGATCAAGGTTTTAAAAGTGTGGTGAATTTTTTAAAGACATGACAATAAATGATTCACCCCCACCCCCACCCATAGTTATCTAACAAAAGATGTTTATTTTGGTGTAGAATATTGGTCTAAGTTTTCCCTATCTTAAAGAGTTGAGAATCCGCTAATAGGGTCAACGTGATTAAGATCCTTATGGTATAAAATTTTAATTTGTAAGACTTGGATGTAGATGTAGTTGGATTAACACACAATATTCATGTGATTGGAAACTTGGAAGGATAAATTTGTCTTTGAAGATAAATATCTTTTGATCTCATCAATCTTGCTTCTTGGTGACAGAATCTCCTCTTTGATTAGCCATTTAGTTGTTGAAAACAATTGGTTAATTGTGTATTATCTTTGATGTTACACAACATGTCATATCATTGCTATCAATGCATGTCAAGCTCACTCAGGCAATGAAAATAGTTTGTTGTGTCTATCGAGCATTCTAGAGATTGCCAAGTTCAGAAGAAAATGTCTACCAAGTTCACTCGAGTGTCAAAGGAAAGTTTACCGAAGTTGAGTGTTAATAGAGCTTAGTTGGTTAATGAGGGAAATGTTGTATGGAACCAATGTTAATCAAGATCAGTTGGTTATCAAAGGAACTTTTTGAATATGTAGTGTTAATTGAGTTCACTTCGTTAACACATGAAAATCATTTTTGAGTTAGTGCCTACCAAGTAGGGTCAACTAATGAAGGATTTTCTTGTTTTGGAATATTGAGTTCAATTGATTTTTTTTGTTGGTTCTTGCCAACTAAGGAGATGAATATTAAGTATTCTAAGTTGTATTCAAGTAGACTTGACAATATGTAAGCTATAAATGTAAGGTCAAGTTATGGATTGAATGTGTGCAAGCAATAGAAGATTTGAAGATGCTTAGAGGAAGCAAATTAGAAGGATAAGAAGAGTATCCTTGTTAAGCTACAAAGATACATTCAATCAAGAAGGATCAATTACAAGACAGAATAGAGATCTATAATCAACAATTTAGTTTCATCAAGAATTAGGTCATCTCATTGTTATTTTCTAACCATTATAGTAGTGATCTAAAATCTCTTAACAGAGTTGGCTTAACAACTATTTGTAAATCCTCTAACAAGGTGGCATTTATACTGAAGTGACCAAAGACCTGGGTGATCAAATCCTCTAATAGGGTAACACCTAATAGTGTGTTTTGTAACCTTTAATAGGGTTGGCTCCTAATAGGGCTCACTTCAAAAGAGTGTAAATCAGTAACTAGTTCCAATTGATGCTTTTTCCTAAATTGGTTTTCTATGTTAAATCCTAGTGTCATTTGTGTTCATTCTAATTATTTTGTGTATGCAACTAAGTTAAATTTAAGGTTAATCACATTAAGATCAATATATTCATTTATTGCCAAGTTATAGTTTATTCTTACTACTTGTCATGTTATGACATTTGCTAGTGTTAATAAATTACCTATGTGTTTTCTAAGTAATAATAGAGTATAGTTTAATCAGAATTTATGTTTTGATTTGTATTGACATCTAAGAGATCTAGGATTTATTCTATAGTAACTAATTGATGGGAACACAACCCAAGAATAGAATAGACACAACAGAAAAGGGAAATTATATTAACTGAGAAAATAAGCTAGTACAAATAACACAGAGAAAATAAACTTTAGAACATGCCCTAAGGGCTTACAATAGCATAAATTTGGAGAATATTTCTCCTTTTAGCACCTCCTCTCAAAATCCACTCCAAACTGCCTTTTACAATGCTAGAAATCTCCTTAAATAGACCTTGAAGGGTTAAGGACTAGGAGTACATTCTAGAAAGTTCTAGTAGGCATCCACCGATGAAATAGAAGGTTCTGGAAGCTGCGTTAGAAGTCTGTGCAAATCTAGAAGAATCCAGAAACGGTAATCGAACTTCCAGGAGGCATAACTTTTGAACCGTAGCTCCGATTGACAAACCGTTTACATTTTTGGAAAGCTCTCGAAGCGCTCTATAGCCCTATGGACCAGCTTTGCTCGTCCCCCATTTTTTGATCCTTTTCGAGGTCATTTAATGCCCCAAACCTGACTTTGAAGCATTCTTAGGAGGTCTCCAAAACCCAAAAAACCGCAATAACTTTCAAACCGTAGGGCCTATTGACCTGATTCTTTTTCTAGAATGCTCTAAATCATGATTAAATTCATCTGGCCAATTCACACCTTCTAGTTTACCAAAATGATGGTCCAAATACATGCTCCTATTTTTTCAAGATTTTTAAACGCATTGATAGTTGAACTATGAGAGTTGGAACCTTTATTTGAGCCAAATGGGTATCCAAAAATGTAAAGACATGAAATAGAAACTAAGTCTAAGTACATTTTTTTGGGTGACACAGGATTGCCCTTATACCTCTCGATGCTCCTGCATCAGACACCCAGGGTAGATTGAAAAGTGACCCTGTCACTTTATGGATGGTAGAGGAAATCCCAAATGGGAAACCTTAGCTGCTGAAATCCAAGTTGAGTCCTCGATCGACTGTCCTTTCCATTTGACCAAATACTCTTCATACTACCTGTTTCTGGTACTCCTACCCACACGATGATCTAGAATGTCTTCTATCTCCTCCTTCTTAGAAGCAGGAATTAAAAATGGCTCTATAACCAGCTCCTCATCTGCACCATCATCATGATACTCTGTTAAATCTGCAATGTTGAAAATGGGAGAAATGTGAATACCATCTGGCAGCTCCACCTCATATGCATTTCCTGAGTTATGTTTCTTCAAAACTTTGCAGGGGCCAAATTTCTTCATTTTCAACTTGTTGTAAGTACCAACTAGAAATCTTTCTTTTCGTAAGTGCACCATGACTAGATCCCCTACTTGGAATTCCTTATGTCTTCTCCTTTGATCAGCCCTAGCTTTACACTCTTGATTCATCTTGATAATGTGTGCTTGAACCTCCTCATGTAGACGCTTGACGTGTTCAGAAAATTCCTTAGCTTCAACACTTGTCCTCTCCCCTTGTTCTATCTTCCTCAATTCTGGTGCAATCCTTGGGCTATTCTCATATACAATTTGGAATGGTGATTTTCTAGTACTCCTATTTATAGAGTTATTGTAAGAAAACTCTGCTTGTGGTAGAATCAAATCCCATCCCTTGGGCTTATGCCCAACTAAACATCTCAGCAAATTGCCCAAACTTCTATTTACCACTTCTGTTTGACCATCAGTCTATGGGTGATGCGTGGAACTCAATTTTAGGTCTGTTCTCAACTTCTTCCACAATGTCCTCCAGAAATACCCCACAAATTTAGTATCTCTGTCAGAAACTATACTCCTTGGAAGACCATGTAGTCTTACCACCTCTTTGAAAAACAAGTCTGCAATATGGACAACATCATGAGTTTTGTGGCATGGAATGAAATGTGCCATTTTGGAGAACCTATCAACCACCATGAATACTAAGTCATTACCCCTTTGTGTCCTTGGAAATCCAAGAACAAAATCCATACTTATGTCCTCCCATGGCCTTGATGGAATTGAGAATGGCTAATATAGGCCAGTATTTTGACTAAACCCCTTGGCAACTTGACAAACCTGGCAACTCTGTACAAACTTCTTCACATCCTGTGTAATTTAAGGCCAAAAATAATGTTCTCTAAGAATGGAAATGGTCTTATCCCGACCAAAATGTCCTGCCATCCCTCCATTGTGTTTCTCCTTAATCAAATTTTCCCTCATGGAACTCCTTGGAATGCACAATTGTCTACCTTTGAACAACATGCCATCCTGAATCAAATAGTCTAAACACTTGGTTCTATCTATAGCAACAGGTTCTTTACAAGCTTTCCATGCTTCAGCAAAATCAGGATCCTCGGGGTACAAATTCTTGAGTTCATCAAACCCAACTACTTCAACCTGCATTGTTGTAAGCAACAACTGTCTCCTACTTAGTGCATCTACAACCCTGTTAGATTTTCCACTTCTATGCTTCAACACAAATGTATAACTCTGCAAGAATTCTACCCACTTCATATGCCTCTAATTCAATTTACCTTGGCTATTTAGGTACTGTAATGCCTGATGATCAGTATACAAAACAAATTCCTTTGGCAATAAATAATGCCTCCATTTCTTTAAGGCCTGAACTATTGCATAGAACTCTTGATCATAAACAGAATACTTCTTCTTTGCATCATTCAATTTTTCACTAAAATATGCAATAGGCTTACCTTCTTGGGTTAATACAACCCCAATAGCGCTACCACTAGCATCAAAATCCACCTAGAACACTTTTCTAAATCTGGAAGTGCCAACATAGGGTGTTCTGTCACCTTCTTCTTCAGCAATTCAAAACTTTTCGTAGCTGCTGCAGTCCATTTGAACTCTTTTCTATCCCCTCTTATTGTATTAGTTAGGGGTGCACATATGCCACTGAAATTCTTAATAAACTTCCTATAAAAACTAACTAGACCATGAAATGATCTTACCTCAGTAGAAAACCTTGGAGTAGGCCATTCCAAGATGGCTTTTACCTTCTTTGGATCCATTTTGAGACCTTCAGGTGATATAACAAATCCCAAATAGACTAACTCCCCTTTTGCAAAGACACACTTCTTTAGATTAATTAACAGTTTCTCTTCCCTTAGCCTTTCAAGGACACTACGAATATGCAGTAAATGTTATTCCAAAGTCTTGGTGAAAATTAAAATATCATCCAAATAGACAATAACAAATTTTCCCAAGAACTTCTTAAGTACCTCATTCATGAGCCACATGAAGGTGCTTGGGGCGTTCATCAATCCAAAGGGCATGACTAACCACTCATAAAGACCCTCCTTGGTCTTCAAGGCTATTTTCCACTCATCTCCTTCTTGAATCTGTATCTAATGATAGCCACTCTTCAGATCTATCTTTGTGAAGTATTCAGCTCCACTCAAGCAGTCCATAAGATCATCCATCCTTGGTAAAGGAAACTGGTACTTGATGGTTATCCTATTTATAGCTCGAGAATCTGTACACATCCTCCACTCTCCATCCTTCTTTGGTGCGAGTACTGTGGGTACTACACATGGACTCAGGCTCTCTTGAATCAAGCCCTTCCTCAATAGCTCCTGAACCTATCTATTTAGCTCCTCTATTTCAGTAGGAGTCATCTTGTGAGCAGCCTTGTTCGGCAAACTAGCTCCTAGAATCAGATCTATCTGATGACTGATTTTCCTTACTAGTGACAATCCATCTGGAACATTATCAAAGATAATATCTCCAAATTCCCCTAGTAAATCTAAAACTTCAAATGGTATTTCACTACTACCTTTTTTATCTTTCCTAGGAATCAAAGCATAGCACATATGCTGATGTTTCATGCCATCTAAAAACTTCCTTCCATCAACAAGACAAACCCTAGCACTGTTACATACCTTTTCACCTTCCTTTTTCATGGGCTTCAATTTGTGGCGAACTCCATCCTTTGTCAAAGAGTATGTGTTTGCATTTCCATCATGTATTGCATGTCTATCAAACTGCCATGGTCTACCCAAAAATAGATGGCAAACATCCATCGAAATAACATCATAGAGGACTTCATCATGGTAACTCCCAATTTTGAATTTTACTAAACATTGTTCACTTACCAGGACCTTATGATCATCTTTTACCCAAGAAATCTGATAGGGTTGGGGATATTTCTCCCTCTTGAGCTTTAGCTTAGAGACCATCTCTTCTGATACCAGGTTATCAGTGCTACCACCATCAATGATCACGTCACAACATTTATCCTCACACTTGCATCTGGTATGAAAAAAACTCCTTCGTTGTCTTGGTTCATTCTCACCACTTAGTAGGACTCTTTCATTTACCAAGGTCTCTGCTCTTTTTGCATCCTCTAAATGTGATGATTGTGCATCCTCATCCACATGAGCAACCCTAGCTTGGCCCTCAGCTCTCTTATCTATCCTTCCTTGTCATTGAGGGCATTCAAAGGAACGATGACCTTCTTCATTGCAATGGAAATAGGTACCATGTAAGCCTCCTCTTCCTTGTCCACATCCTCTACCTCTTCCTCTTTGATTTCCAAAGTCTTGATCATGGGAGCTGTTGAAACCCTCATTCCTCTGGTTTCTGCTAGTACCCACATCTTCATTTTTCTTTTGGGTTTCATTGCGGCCTCTAGATGATCTACCGCTTCCCCTTCCTCCTTGACCGGGCCCTCTTTGTCTTCCTTCAAACCTTTTATTCAGCTTCTCTTCAACTCATAGGGAAAACTGGTATGCCTCTTCAATGCTGGTCATTCTTACCAGACTTAATTCCTACTGGATGCTAGGTTGCAACCCACTGATATAACGAGCAACCTTCTCCTTATTTTCTTTTGCATGCCCCACTCTAATCAAGAGTCAGTAAAACTTCTCTATATATTCTTGGACTGATCTTCCTGCTTGCTTTAACCCATGCATCTTCTTAAACAGATCAAGCTCATAGTCCACAGGAATGAACTGCTTCTTCAATTTGTCCACCATGCAATCCCATCTTGTGATCTTCTCCTTTCCTCTTCTAAGTCTTTCCATTTGAACCTCTTGCCACCAGATTTTGGCATGGCCTTTCAGTTTGGCCTTTGCAAACTTAACCCTATCTGGGTCCCTTATATCCTCATACTCAAAGTATTCTTCCAGTTCATTGATCTAATCAATCAACTCATCTAGTTTCAGATTTCCTGAAAATATACCCACTTCAATTGTAGGTCTTTTCCCAAACTTAGTAATGGCCCTAAAAAGGCTTTCCTCTATAGGATTCAGAACTTCCCCGTCAACTTCCTCTTCTGGTCCCATTACTTCCTCTTCATTGTCATCCTCACTATTGTCACATGTGGCAACATTTGCTCCTCTACAAAGCTCCTCTTGTAATGCTTGTACCTGCCTCTGGAGGGCTCTAACCTCCTCAGGATCAATAGCTCTGGCCCTTACACCACGCTCTCTTCATGGAGGCATCTTCTAACTCGAACCCACAACCACACAGTCCTAGTGCAAACTGCCTCATAGTTGGCGCTCTATCTACACACTCAGAAAAACCCGCTTTGATACCACTTGATGGGAACACAACCCAAGAACAGAATGGAAACAATAGAAAAGGGAAATTATATTAACTAAGAAAATAAGCTAGTACAAATAGCACAAAGAAAATAAACTTCAGAACATGCCCTAAGGGCTTACAATAGCATAAATCTGGAGAATATGTCTCCTTTTAGCACCTCCTCTCAAACTCCACTCTGAACTGCCTTTTACAATGCCATAAATCTCCTCAAATAGACCTCGGAGGGTTAAGGACTAGGAGTACATTCTAGAAAGTGATAGTAGGCATCCACTGATGAAATAGAAGGTTTCGAAAGCTGTGTTAGAAGTCAGTACAAATCTAGAAGAATCTAGAAACGGTAACCGAACTTTCAGGAGGCATAACTTTTGAACTGTAGCTCCGATTGACAAACCGTTTACATTTTTAGAAAGATCTCGAAGCACTTTGTAGCCCTATGGAAAAGCTTTTCTCATCCCCCATTTTTTGACCCTTTTTGAGGTCATTTAATGCCCCAAACCTGACTTTCAAGCATTCTTAGGAGGTCTCCAAAACCTGAAAAACTGCAATAACTTTCAAACCGTGGGGCCTATTGACCTGATTCTTTTTCTGGAATGCTTTAAATCATGATTACATTCATCTGGCCAATTCACACCTTCTAGTTTACCGAAATGATGGCCCAAATACATGCTCCTATTTTTTAAAGATTTTCAAACGCACTGATAGTTGAACTATGAGAGTTGGAACCTTTATTTGAGCCAAATGGGTATCCAAAAATGTAAAGAAATGAAATAGAAACTAAGTCTAAGTACATTTTTTTGGGTGACATAGGATTACCCTTATACCTCTGGATGCTCCTGTGTCACTAATTCACTCTTCCCCTATCAATTACTTCTCTTATATTTCCAATAATTGGTATCAGAGGATTTGGTGATTACAAAAAAGGTTTCAAGGACCTAAGCTAAAGATCAACATGTCTTATAGAAGAGAGATTCCCAAGTTAAATAGAGATAACTTTGTAGCATGATAGGAACTTATGAAGTTGCATTTGGTCATTGGAATTAGAATAGGAAAGGTAAACTTCTAAGGGTGGGGGAGTGAATTAGTAGTTTAAAATTGGACCCATAAAAATTTCACCATACATCCATCACATGTATTCAATGAGTAAACTAAAATAACATGTAAAGCATATACATATAAATCATGTAAGCATGTAAGCATTCACACACATAACACTAGATATGTTTACCCAAAAACCCTCCAAGTGAGAAGGTAAAATTGGGTGAGGATGACACCCACAAATCTTCACTACTATAGTAATAAAGTGTATCCAATGAAGGTTACAATGTTTTGACCATGAAACATGATCTACCCTCTAAAATGTCTGCCATGTTAAGGGCTTACAAGGACTATTAGGTCTCACCTTGTTAAAGGATTTGAACACCCTACTAGAAGTGTGCCTTGTTAGAGGACTTCAACTTATAAGTAAGCACCTTGTTAAAGGGTTTCATACAGTCTGTTAGGACTACTTTATTAAGAGATTTGATTGAAATTACTTATTAAAATGTCTTAGCACAAATCTTGTGGTTGGTACTTGCTTGACTGATAATAGATCACCTCTAAATAATGTCTTCTTGATCCTTCTTGATCATATGTCTCAATGTTGTATCTTTTCTCTATCCTCTATTTTTCTCTAACTGATTTTGCAACTTACTCTTTCTTCATAACTTCTAAGTCACCATGAATGCTCTTCATGCAAACTATCTTCTCCACTCCTTCAATTCCTTACACACTCATAAATATTTTAGGGCTTCATCATCCTTAAGAAGAATTTGGTGGCTTAGGGTTAGGTATGAATCTATGACTAAGATTCATCCATTTTGCCACTTAATCCTTCCTATTTTCTAATTGGCTACATGTAATTGCATAGGGAATCCAACTAGAGATTCTTCCTTATCTCCAAAATATCAAAATACAATCTTAAGTTGGCTCAAAAATGGTTTACATACTTGTTTGTACCATTACAAACAAATATGTCAAAACTATCTTACTTGCCATCTAAAGTCTCTAATGCTTGACATGCATTGATCTTTATTCTATGACTCAACACCTGCATTTCTTGGCATCTATTATTTACTTGGCTCTGGAATCACTCGGCATGGACTTGAGTGACTCAGCACATAAGTGACTCAACACTCATTGCAATTCGACATAGTCTAATATTTAGATGTTGTGCTTGGCAAGTAAATGGCTTAAGTGTGTTGATATTCACTTGTCAAAACCAATTTGAAATCAACAATCTCCCCCTTTGACATGAATGTCAAAAATACTTGAATATACATTATCATCTCAATCTCTTGAATATAACATATGCATGACTCATCTTATATACAAAACTTGAAATTTTCAAAAAAATTCAATAACTTAGATACCTCAAAATTTCTTAACTCCCCATTAGTTAATATGTCTATTTTGTAACCAAAATTTTGTGCTTCTTTCTGAGTAAATGTTTCTCTACTGATATACTTAGACTTCAATGCATTGATTCTCTTTCATGCTCTACCTTTGTTGATATCTCTCCCTTTGATATATCTCTATTACTATGTTCACCCTTTCTTATTCTCTCTTATTTTCCCATATTATTTTTCTCCTTGTCTTATTCTACCCCATTCTTTTATTCTCCCCCCTTTTGACACTTATGTCAAATGGGCTATGCACTAATTGTGTATTTTTCCCAAAAAGATTTATGGAAATCCATTATTATACTGAGGGTTGCATCCCAATTATCACATGCAACATCCAATGAATTTATTTGGATTGCAAGCTTGACAACAAGGTGGACTAGACCATCTCAAGTAGAAAGATTGGGGTCTTACTTTAGTAGAGTTTCACAATATCCTAGCTACTTGTGCAATATTTCCATATGTAGGGTGAAGGTAGCTTGAATGCTTGTTAGTTTGGCTCTTATATTAGCCTCATCTACTATCAATATAGCTAATTGACTCTATGTTTGAAGAAATGTCCTAAAATGCTTCTCACTTTGGGCTAGAATTGATGGCAATCTTGCACCTAATGCAGATATTTGGCTTTCTAGACTCAAAATGTGACTTTTGATCTCTTGGGTGAAGAGTGTAGGATTGCATAGTTTTGTGTACAATGAGAATATATTCTCAAGTACCTTCTTCACATCCTCAACCTTAGTTGCCAATGCAACTTGTGTAAGTGCTATGTCACTAGATATTTTAAGATTTACCTTGTTTTGGAACTTCTTTTCTAATCATTCTAAAAGTTTAGCATTTGTATCAAGTTCTTCATTACTGACCATCTCTACTATGTCTATCAGTTGTTCTATGAGTGATTGGTCTCTTTAGGAGTTAGTAGACTAAATGCATCTAGAAAGATGTCCTTAATATCTTGAAGTGGTTACTTCTACCTATGTTCTCTCTAAAGATTTTCTTGATGCTTTTTTCTTTCCAAGGCTTACTACAATATGCCTATTTGTTCTAGTGTCATAGTATCATAATCATGTTTAGGTGTACTAATTTCTTCATCAATAGTTATAACTCCATAGTTAACTACCTTTTCAACTTTTGACAAGCATGGGCTTGGCACTAAGATCTACAATGGAGTAGCATCTGTGCTCAGCTTCTAAAGAGTTTGTGTAGAAGGAGTGCTAGATGCTAGTAAAGCTACTAGTGCTTGGATGGAAACTTGTTCCTTCACCTTTGGTGTGCTTTCCCTAGTCTATCACTATGACTTTACTTGCACCTTTCCCTTGTGTTCTAGGTACAAATGAGTCTATCTATCCTATTTCTTTCTATCTTACAGTAGTGTCTTTCTCTTCTATTGTTTTCTTCTCAATTGTGTCAACCTTAAGAATTGCATCAACTTTGGTAGATGTAGTTTCTTGCTTTTGAACTAAAGGTTGTACATGACTAACAAAAGGGATGATGGAAGGTGGTTCTTGTGGATTCACCCTTTTTCTTGTAATATTAGTTACTACCTTTTGTAGTTCATCTACACTAACCAAAATAGGATTGCCACTAATTCTGGCCTACAATGTAGATTGATCTAGTATTTTCTTCAAGTGTACTATAGTGAAAGGATTGATGTTTTGAGCTAACGGATTAGAGAAATCCTTGACATTTATAGTTTTGGTTGTCTTGGTTGTGTCATGGGAGGACTGAGACTTGGGAATTATGTGTCATGCACAATCTGTTTCTTCATGTTGCCGCTTAGTTTTTGCCTTGTCATCTTCTTTCTTTTCTGTCTCTCCTCCAACTATGTCATCTTTGTCATCATCTTTAACCTCTAAAGGGTTAGTTTCTCCTTTCTTCATAGTGGTTAATCCATAAATGAGTTTCCATTTTTGTGTTGATTTCTTTACAAAATCCTCAATATTATTTTGTAGAATGCTAAAGGCTTTGCATTTAGGTGTGAACTTAACTGCATATTTCTTTTCCACCTTAGCAATTTGTCCCTTAGTTAACTCTAGCATTACTTGGGCTAGTGTGGTCTCCTTGATTTGTCTTTCCAAATTTAGAAAATAATGCCATTTTTGCTCAAGTATGTCATATAGGCTCTTAGGTATAGAATTGGAAAATTCTAGTGGTGTTGTCTTAAAATTTGACATTATAGCATATAGTGCCTCTTCCACTTGGTTTTTCTCCACTTTACCCAATTTGTCAAAATCAACATGACTAAAACCTAATAAATCTACATTGTTCTTAATATTTTCACATAAATTCTCAAGATCTAAGAGAGGATTGTGACTCACCACCTTGAATTGGTTGTTGTCATCTGACCCTATCTTCTCTTCATTAGAATCTGGGTGTGCCACATATTCCCTTCTCTGTCTTTTCTACTCCTAACCTCCTTGCTCTATTTGTGTTGCCTTTTCCTTATCCTTTTCTGTTGTAGCATGTGTGCTAGCTCTAGTTGTAGTTGTAGTGGGCTTTGGCTAACTTGGTTTAACAAGTTTCTTTGTCCTCTCTAGTGGATGTGCCTTTGCCTTCCTTTTCTTTTTCTTGGCAGGAGTAGGTGCTTCCAAAGCTTCTTCTCCCTTGAAACCTTTAGTTTCTTCCTATTACTTATCTTCTCCCATGCCCTATGTTAGTGCTAGAGGTTCTTGTGCTTGGGTTTCTTCTTCCTCTTCATCCTCTTCTTCTTCCTCTTCCTCCTTGGCATCTTCTCCAAATTTTTCTTTCAACTTCTTTACCAGCTTGTCGTTCTTCTTAATAACTAATGTAGTTTTTAGTTCCATAGTAATCTTGGACTTTGCTACTTCATAGTTCCAAAATTTTTTTGCAATTTTTTCTACTGCCTCTGCCAGTAGAGTTGTTATAATTGTTGAGGCTTCATCTACATTTACCTCATATCCTAAGGGTCTCAACCATCTTACCCTTGGTGTGGCAGCTTCCACAAATGTGTAGTCAACATCAACAAGAAAAAATACATCATTATAATGTTTATCAACTAAAGAAACTAGTATTCTTAGCCTCTCCTTCATGGACTTCTTGAAATCTTCAAAGTAGCTAGTCATTAAGGATTCAAAATTTTCTCCTACCTACTTAATGTACTTAATAATCTTTACTACAACTAATCTATTAGTCTTCCATCTCATAGTACCAAATGAGGGGAAAGTAGTTTGTACATAAAAGAATATGCAAATCAATATTGAACCAAACTTGCATTGTGTACTCTTGGTTTTTCTTATTGCTCCAAGGTTCTCCATTAGTTGTTGTAATTGAAGTTGTGCTAGATCATATGTATGATCTTTCTTAACAATCTTGTAACCAACATCCATAGCTATGTAGGTTACACTATTCAATCTACTGGATTGATAGAATTTCTATGCTATTAACCTTAAAGAAAAGTTGATAAGAGGATCTATGATTGTATCTATAGTCATACCTATTTTATTCTAGACTGCTTTAGTATTATTTTCTATCATCTCTTTTGAGTCACTTCTTAGTGTCTTAGGCCAATCTAGGGTTGGTAGCTAGTAACCCTATGAATTATTCTCTTTGTAATCTTGATAGGTCCACTCTCTAGCCATAAGGAACCATCATGAATTTGGCTAAGAACAATTTGTATCCGCTCTGTCTTAAATACATTAGGAAAATCTAGGGCTTGTGTTAAACCCTTTTTCTTAACAATCTTGAATTCTTCCTTCAAAACATTATTTTCACACAACTTGTTGTATGCACCTATTATTTCCATGTCAAAAATTCTTCCTATCTTACAATTGTAGCATTTTCTCACATCTCGTACCATTATTATGTTTGGCAAGATCATAGACATTGTGCCAAAAGGGTCTTGTTTATATGCAATGTCAGGAATGGCTTTAAACGTGGGCTGCTAACTTCATTACTAACTAGCTGAACATTTAAAACTTACTTCCCCTCAACATTTTTTGTAACTTGATGCTATTTTGTCAAGCTAGGGTTTATAAAAATTTAAAACTGCATCACTTGACTCTTGATAAATACCTTACGAGATCAGATGAAAAGATGATGAATCACTACACAAATCTTCTACAATTTTCTTTGAATGGATTTACATATTGCCTTCTACTTTGCTCACTCTTTCTCGAATTTGAAATGATGAAAAATGAGCTAAAATTGATCATACTTTGAAAACCTTGTATTTAATGTTAAGTGCTTATACAGCAGTAAGCTTGGCATCAACTAATTGCAGGTTCACTTAGCATCCATTAACATTTCCATCATTCAACAACTATTATGAGCTCAACATCAACTACCTAGTCTTATAGCTTAGCATCTTCTAGCATTCTACTCAGCACATACAAGAAACTTTTCATGCTCAACAACATGAATAACTTAAAGATTTATCTTGAATTTCTAACAACATCTTGTATCTTTATTCATATTAATGTAGTCTTTTTAGTACTACCTCCTTTTGGAACTAATGCATGATATAACCTTTGAATATTAGTCCCACATACCTCTTGTTTGTCTAGTTTGATGAGGTGTGATCACTTGACCCATTGGGTGAAGTGATCCCTTTTGCATTTGATGTGTTGCAAACATCTTTCTTTTTCTTCCATGTCTTGTTCATCTCATCCTTGATGTGTTCCACATCTACCTTGCCTTTACCTTTGTCAAATTCACAACTTGGTGTCTTTGACCTAGTTGGACAATATTTATTGATGTGATTAGTCTTCTAATAGCTAAAACATGTAGTTTGACTTAACCATCTTTGATAGTTACCTTTGAAGTGTGTCCTAATAAAATTCTTAGAAACATGCCTATATTCTTGACAGTAATGACAGCTATATTTTGTATTATAATCCCAATTATAAGAGTCGTCATTGTTCCTTAACTTTTTTTTCCTATTTGATGACCACAAGGGTTAGGACCTGCATTCAAAAGCTCTATGTCCATACTTCTAACAATCATAGAAATATCCTTAAAATCTTTGTGTATGCATGGTCTTGGTTTTGCATTCATGTATTTGATAACCTTGCTTGTTGCACTTATGACAATGAATCATTTTCTTAGGCTTGACATTTTGACTTGTAGTTTTGCTCATACACATATTAGCAGTATGTCCTTTCTTACCACAATTATGACAAGTAGGTTTGGAGTTCTTACCTTTATTATTCCTTTCTTCTACATCTTTTGATGATTCTCCTTCTTTAGTGCTTGTGTATCCTAGTCCTAATGGATCATTCTTAGATTTAGGACATATCAATAATTGCTCAAAGTATTTGATGGCTTCATTTTGTTTGTTGAAACTTTCTTCAAATTCCTTTTCTAGCTTTAGGTCACTCTGCAATTGTTCATTCTTCAACTTCAATGTAGTTATCTTAATGTCCTTGACATTCAATTCATAGTTGGCATTCATCATTTGACTTAGTGTATCCAATTGCATATTGGATATCTTGGTTAGCTCCATTGACTTCTCTTCTAGTCTATTGGATAGAAATATCTTGTCTTCTTCAATCATGGCTTTGTCTTCCATAGCTTTTCTTCTTTTGTTCAGTTAGCTCACATGGCAGTATAGCTTGTGATTCTTGTTCTAACTTGAGATTCTAATTTCCTCAACTTGAACTCTATTATTTTTTATTAGATTTACAATTGCTGCATCAAATTCATTAGAGTCTCCATTTCCAAATAGCTTAGTAGTGTCTATCTCTCTGTATTTTGTCTCATTCTCTGCAATAGCAAATTCATTTCCTTCTCTTCAAGGAATTCTTTAGGTCTTCTCTTGCCTCATTTAGTTGATGTAGTATGATATGTATTTCAATCTTCTAGTTCACAATAGTCTTTCCCAACTTGTAAACTTCCATTTCAAGATCTTTCCTCAAAGCTACAAAGCTTCTCTTTTAGAGAACTAGGCTCTAATACCAATTGTTAGAATTATAATAAGAAAGGTAAACTTCTGGGGGGGGGGGGGGTGTGAATCAGTAGTTTAAATTTGGAACCATTAAACTTTAACCATACATGCATCACATGCATTCAATGAGTAAACTAAAATAACATGTAAATCATATACATCTAAAGCATATAAGCATGTAAGAATTCACACACATAAAACTAGATATGATTACCTAGAAACTTTCAAAGTGAGAAGGTAAAACTAGGGTGGTGATGACACCCAAAAATCTTCACCACTATAGTAATAAAGTGTATCCAATGAAGGTTATGATGTTTTGACCATGAAACATGATCTACCCTATGAAAGATCTACCCTATTAAAGTCTTACAAAGACTATTAGGTCTCACCTTGTTAGAGGATATCAACACCCTATTAGAAGTGTGCCTTGTTAGAGGACTTCAACTTACAACTAAATAAGTAACTTGTTAAAGGATTTGATATAGTCCGATAGGACTACTTTGTTAAGAGATTTGACTAAAATCATTTGTTAAAATGTCTCAGCATAGATCCTACAGTTGGCACTTACTTGCATGATAACAAATCACCTCTAAAAATGTCTTCTTGATCCTTCTCAATCAGATATCTCGATGTTTTATCCTTTTCTCTATCTCTATTCTTCTCTATCTGATTCTTTAGTTCACTCTTTCTTCATAACTTCTACATCACCATGAATGCTCTGCATTAAAACTATCTTCTTCACTTGTTCACTTCCTTACACACTCATAAAGAGTTTAGGGCGTTTCCCTCCTTAAGAAGACTTTGGTGGCTTAGGGTTAGGTATGAATCTATGACTAAGATTTGTCCATTTCACCACTTAATCCTTCCCATTTCCTGATTAGCTGCATGTAATTGCATAGGGAATCCAAGTAGAGATTCATCCTTATCTCCAAAATATCAAAATACAATATTAAGTTAGCTAAAAAATGGTTTATATAATTGTTTGTGACATTACAAACAAATATGTCAAAACTATCTTATTCACCATCTAAAGTCTCGATGCTCGACATGCACTAATCTTTATACTATGACTCGACACCTATATTTCTTGGCATCCACTATTTACTCAGCTCCTAAATTAGTTGACATGGTCTATCCACTTGGAACTTGAGTGACTCAGCACTCATTGCAACTCAACATGGTCTAATATTTACATTTTGTGCTTGACATGTATTACTAGTTCAAATGAACTAAGTAAATGGCTTAAGTGTGTTGACACTCACTTGTCAAAACCAATCTAAGATCAATATTGGCCACCATCTATGATTCAAGTTTGAAATAATTAGAAAATTCTTACAAAAATCCTACTGCAACATTGACAGTTGAAGAGATTGCTAAAAAGAAAAATCACATCATCATGATGATTTATGTTGCTTCTTCTCTCTTAACTATGCTAAATTTGATGAGGTTAAAAGTTACACTACTACTCATAAAATGTGGACCAAATTGAAGGATACTTATGGAGGTGATGGAAATGTAAGAAGAGCCAATGCAAAAAGTATTAGAGGCTAGTTTGGTTAGATGAAGATGAGAGAATATGAAAGCATTGCATAATATGTTGAGCAAATCAAAGCAAGTGTAAGTGCAATCAAAGTCACTGGGGGAGAAATTTATGATAAAAGAATTATAAGAAAGGTACTAAAAACCATTCTTCCTATCTATGCAATTAGAGTATCTTCTATTCAAGAAATGAGATGTGATCCAAATAATAAGATAAATCTAGATGCTCTAGTGGGAAGATTGATGGCTTTTGATTTAGATAACTATGACAACTATGTTCCTACTTCTAAAGGTATTGACTCTGCATTTGAAGCCAAGCTTTCACTCAAGAAGAAAGGTGGAAAATCAAAAGCCAAGAAATCAAAAAGTGAAGAAGAGGAAGAAATTTTTGACAGTGATCTTGAAGTTATTGAAGCTCTACCTACTAAAAAATATCCCAAATGCAAAGGAAACTACAAAGGTAAAATTAATCTAATCTATTTTTCATATCAAGAAGTTGGTCACATTGCTACTAGGTGTCCAAATAAAGAAGGAAAAGATGAAAAGAAAAATAGTAAGTTCAAAGGTAAGAAGGAATTCAAGAGTTATAAGGACTGCAAGGACAAAGGTAAGAAATCTTGTTTTATGGCTAAAGATTCTGATAGCAGTGATAATGATGAAATGGTATATATAGCTATAAAAGATGAATCAGATAAGATGGAAATTATTTCTCATGTTAGTAAAAATGATGCATGGATTATTGATAGTGGTCATTTATATCATATGATTGGTGAAAAAACAAAGTTTGAACATATGGAATATTATGATGGTGGAAGTGTGAGATTTGGAAACAATGAACCTTGTTGCATAAAGAGAAAAGGTTGCATTTTACTAAGTAATGAACTCAGATGTGACAATACCTAATGGGTGGAAAAAAAAGCATAATCTATTGAGTATGGAATAGTTTAATAAAATTAAATTTAGGGTAGAATTCATGAATAGGAAGGCCAAGCTACTATATTGAAAAGGAAATCTAGATGGGTATGGTAAACAAACAAAAGGTGACCTATTCTACTTGGATCTCAGTGAAGGTTTATGTTTTATTGCTCAAGTAGAAGAAAGTTGGTAATGGCATAAAAGGTTGTATCATGTGAACTTTGATCATCTACTCAAGATAAGAAAAAATAAAAGAGTAAGAGGTATTCCTAGTTTGGGGAAACTTGATATGTGTTTATGCAAAAATTGTCAAATCGAAAAGATGGGAAAGAGTAGTTTTAAAAGCAAGAACTATCATTGAAAAGAAGTATTGAAGTTGGTTCATACTGACCTTTGTGGACCTATTGGAATAGAGAGCTATAGTGGAGATAAGTGTTTTATTATTTTTGTTGATGATTATTCTAGAAAGATAATTGTAGTGTATTTAAAAGAAAGGTATGAAGCTTTTCAAAAATTTGAGTGGTATTTGGTAAGAGTAGAGAAAGAAACTAGAAGGAAGCTAAAGTTTTTGAGATTAGATAGAGGCGGTGAATTCTCAATGAATTTTACATTGAAAGAGGAATTAAGAGACAAATATCAGCCCCTAGTACACCACAATAGAATGGTATAGTTGAAAGAAGGAATAGATCCATCATGGATTGTGCAAGAACCTTGATGATAGAAAAGAATTTTGCAATCAAATACTGGAAGAAAAAAATTAGTATTGTAGTGCATGCCTTGAACAAAGTACAATTGAAGAAAGACTCAAATCAAAATCCTTATGAAATATGGTATGGCTACAAACCTAATGTAAGTTACTTGAAAGTATTTGGTAGCAAATGTTATATCTTGAAGGAATCTAGGAAAGATAAGTTTGATGTCAAAAGTGATGAAGGCATATTCCTAGGACACTAATATAGAAGAAAAGCATATAAATGTCTAAATTTGGCAAGTCATAAGATCATAGAAAGTGGACATGTGAGAATTAATGAGTTTGTAGGAAAGAGTGAAGAGGAAAGCAACAAAGAACCTGAGGATTATAGAAGCTTTGTTTACTATGAACATGATACTATGCTAAATCTATTTGGAAGTTAGGAAGCCTCACCTCCCAAGTCCCCAAAGTCTCCAAAAACTACCGAGTTGCAACTACTACAACCCAATTCATAGTCTCAAGGACCCAACTCATAGTCAGAAGCTACAAAGCTATTGCTAGAGAAAACTGAGTTTGATGGACCTGAGTCATAGATAGTGGGACCCAAGCTTGATTTAGAAGATCATGAAGAGGTTAGTGGAAAATTTTATAAATCCAAAGTACCTATGTTAGCAAGATATCTCAAAAGGCACCATGCACCTAATCAGATCATTGGAGACAAATTAGATGGAACAATGAGAAGAAACAAATTGAAAGGTACATGTTTTCTTGTTGAATTTGAACCTAGAACTGTGAAAGATTCTTTGGATAATGAAAGCTAGATTGAGGATATGAATGAAGAAATAGAACAAATAGAGAGGAATACGATTTGGACTCTTTTTCCTAGACCTAGAAGGATAAAAATTTAATTGGCACAAAGTGGGTTTTTAGAAATAAGCTAAATGAAGATAAAAAATTTTCAAGAAACAAAGAAAGGTTAGTTTGTAAAGGTTATTCTCAAGAATAATTTATTGATTATGGTGAAAATTTTTCCCCTATTGCAAGATTAGAAGGTGTTATAACTTTATTAGCATATGCAAAACATAGAGGATTTAAAGTTTATCCAATGGATGTAAAATTTGCATTCTTGAAGGGGAAGTCTACATAGAATGACCTAAAGGTTTTATGGATCCTAGCACAAAGGATATGGTCTGCAAATTACACAAAGCATTATATGATCTCAAGAAAACTTCTAGAAATTGGTATGAAAGACTTCATAACTACTTGATAAAGATTGGTTTTCAAAGAAAAAATTATAACGACAACCTGTATATCAAAGAAGGTGATACAAGAGCATTTTAGGTCTTTTCTATTTACCTTGGTAGTATGATGCAAAAGAATCCTGACAGTCATGTTATCCCATCGATTCTATTGGATGCTGACAAATTACAACAATTGCCAAGTGCCAGCAAATTTTTAGTCATTATCAAGTTGAATTTTTTCACCATCATGTTAACATACTAGTTAGCCTGTTATCCCATTTATTCTTCTAGTATTGACTGAGTGATCCTTCAAGTGCTGAGTTGGTCGATTATAGTGTTAGTTGAGCATGCAGTGTTTGTAGAGTTGTAGTGTTTGCTGAGTTGAAATGTGTCCTTGTTATCCAATATTGGTTGAGTGTTCCTTCATGTGTTGAGTGATCTCGTATGTGGTGAGTACCAATATTGTTTTTTGTGTCTAGTTCCAATTTGGGCTGACCTAGCATGTATTTAATTTTGTGATGGGTATTTAATATTTGTTGAGAGCTAAGTTGTTGTTGGAATATTCAAATATGGAAAGAGTACTTATGAGGGGGGGGGGGGGGGGGTGGTGAATCAGAAGTACCAAACTTTAGCCAATAAAACTTTTAACTGAAAGTAAATTGCATGCATGTAAATACATTAAGTAAACATAAAACTAAACACATACATCAATAACTCATAACACCGAAATTTGGTAACCCAGAAACCCTCCAGGAATAAGAAGGTAAAACTAGGGTGGGGATGATACCCACAAAAATTACTACAGCAATATTGTTCAACCACTTCTGATGGTCTACCCTATTAAAGGCTTTACACTATGTCAATAGTGACCTGGTTAGAGGATTTTCAAACACTTAACATAAAGTGTCACCCTGTTAAAGGATTTAGACACCTATTTAAAGGATTTATCGAAATAGCTATTAAGCTAACCTATCACCATAGGATTTTCATTCTAATACAATTGCTAGAGAGTATTAGAGAGTATTAGATACAATGAAACCTAATAGATTACAATCCTTGATTGTTGAATATAGGCTCCTTTTCTACCTTCTCCTGATCTTGATCCTTTGTGATCTGATAACTCTTGCTTCTAAAAATAGATTTGCTTATGCACCCTTGTATGTCCTTCAATATATTTCATCTCTCTCTTTTACAGTGAAATTTTGTCTTCCTTATAAAGGCTTCAAAGACTTAGGGTTTGTTTTGGATCTGCAATCCATATTGAATCTTAATTTCTCGCTTAATACTTATCTTTTGCTGATTGGTTGCATGCCTTTAGTATTTTTCTTATTGGCTGCATGCAAATTGCATAGGAAAAATAAAAGATTCGATCTTATCATTAAATCCTTTGAGATTTACCTTCTGTCAGCTGCAAAAAATTGTTTGCACCATAGTTTGTGCAATTCCAAACTTTTATGCTATTCTACTGTGTTACTCGGCTCCTAAAGTATTTTTGATACTCGACACATACTATTTCCTGGATAGCTTGGCACTTGAACAAAACTATATTACTGGGCACATGTTGCACTCAAAACTTATTGTCACTCGGCACCTGTTGCACTCGACACTTATTATCACTCGGTTCTTGTTGCACTCGGCACTTATTATCACTCGACACCTATTGTACTCAACACTTATTATCACTCGGCACCTTATCTTACTCAATACTTATTCTTGATCTTGGTTAACTGTATTGACACCCAGTTGTCAAATTTATTCTTTAAGCTAACAATCTCCCCCTTTGACATGAGTGGAAAAAAAACACTTAATTAAGATCCATGTGACTTTGTAATTTATCCTTCATTCAAAATTTGTTCCCAAAATTTGCTATCTCTGCTATCTCCTTCTTTTATTCTTTCTATCTCCCCCTTTTATTATGCTTATCATTTCATTCCTATACTCAACTTTATTAATTATTCTCCCCCTTTTTGACACTTATGTCAAGGGCCTTTACAATGAAATTCCATATTTGGCCAAAAATGTGCTATTTACTTCAAGGAGTACCTTTAGAGCTGCATCCCAATTTGCTAATGCGACATCTAATGTCTTTTGCTGGATGGAAATCTCTGCTACTAGGTGTACAAGTCCATTAGATGAAGAAAGATTGGGTTCTTTCTTGAGGACTATCTCTACATTTATTTTCTCCTTGTGAAGTAATTCCAAATGAGGAGTAATGGACGATTGCATTTGTATCAATTTGGCTTTTGTGGTTGCCTCCTCTGCTGCTAAAACAACTAGTTCTCTTTGTGTGTGAAGCAATTGGACAAAATGCTTCTCACTCTGAGCTAGATCTATGGGGAGTTGCATGTTAGAAGTTTTCATATTGTTTTCCAAGCTCAGTATTTTCTGGCTACTGTCTTGTGTGAATGTAGAAAAATCACACAACTTGTTATACAGGGAAAAGATGTTTCCTAGTACAGTTTTAACTGTTACAACTTTCTTTGCCAATTCTTCTTGTGACAGTGCTATATCATCGGATATTTTACTATTTACTTTTCCTTGGGACTTCTTTTCTGACCATTCAAGCAATCTGGCATTTGTTTCCTAGTCTTTGTTAGTCACCTGGTCAACTATATCAGATAGTTGTTCCATGATTGGTCTTGACTCATCTGGAGATTGTAAGCAAAAAGCTTCTGTGAATTTCATTCAATGTAAGCTTATGCTTGTATTCCTTTCTTAGTGCTTCTTGTCTCCTTATTTTTTCTAGTGCACTCTAAATTTCATTAATCTTTTCTTTAGTAAGAGTGCTAGATTCATAATATGGGATCTTTATTTCTTCATCAAGTTCAAGAACTCCATAGTGAAGTCTCCTAACTGCCTTTGATGAACTCGAGCTTGGTGTTCTGATTTTCAACTATAACCCATCTGTGCTCGGTTGCTGAAGAGTTTGTGTTGGAGTACCAAATTTTTGTAATGCAACCAATGTTTTTATTGTAGCCTCCTCCTTTTTTTGTGTTTCTTTTTCTTCAGCTTGAATATCCCTTTTATGAATGCTAGGCGAGGTTGAACTTCTTTGTTGTTCTGATATTTCTTTTATTTCCCCTGTTGCTGTACTCGGCACTTGGAGTGTATCAGTGATTACACTTGGTGGAGGTGGTGGTGGAAGGAATAGAATACTAGTAGTTCATGTGGTCAAAGGTGGCACTTGTGCTTTTACCTTGACTAACTTTGTTTTTGCTTCTGGATTCTATAATTCATCAACACTGACCAATACAGGATTTGAACTTAGTTTTGCTATTAGTGATGATTGGTCAAGGATTTCCAAATCCTCTGCAATTAATGGATTGATGTTTAGATCTGAAGTATCTGTAACATCCTTTATTTTTATGAAATCTGCAGGTGTGATGGTGGCATGAGGAGGACTAGGAGGAGATACCTGTATGTCTTGCATACTTTGATCTTGTGGCTTAGTTGTATCTTTCTCTTCCTCTTTTACCTCATTGAGTGCCTCTTCTTTTCTTCTTCACTCTCCTTCTCCACTAGTTTCTTCTCTTTTGTTTCTGATGCTTTCTTTTCCTTTGTCTTGGCAATTGCTTCTACCTTATATTCTTCATTATATACATCTTCAATTTTTTTGTAAACAATTTTCCACAATCTTTTGGATTTGGTAACAACCTCTTCAATTTTATTCTGTAATATACTAAATGCTCTATACTTGGGAGTGAATCTGTTATTATGCCTTTTTATGGCATTTATTATTTGATATTTAGTCAAATCAAGCAAAAATCTTGCCAATGTTGACTCCCTTATTTCTTTTTCCATTTGTGTAAAAAAATGCCATCTATCCTCTATAATTTTATACAGTTCTCTTGGCATAGATTCATCTAATTCTAGAGGTGTGTGCTTATACTCAGCCATCATAGCATATACAGATTCCTCTAATTTATTTTTCTCTTCTTTGGTGAGCTCAGAAAAATTTAGGTTCTTTAGACCTTTTAAATCATTGTATCTAATTTTTGAACATAACTTATCAACATCAATCAGGGGTTTGTGTCTTACAACTTGAAATGGACTATTGTCCTCTGACTCTGTTTTCTCCTCATCTGTTTCAGGCTGGGGAATAAATTTCCTTTTCTTTGACTTAGCAACAGTATTCTTTAAGTCTTTCTTCTTTCCTTTTGCCTCCTCTTGGGCCTTTTGTGCTGCAGCCCTTGTGGTCAGTCTCTTTGGTGCAGGGGCAGCTAATTTCCTCCCCTTGGATTTAGGAGCAGAAGGAGTTGTGGTCTTTCTCTTAACTGGTGCTCCCTTGGCTGCTTCTACCTCAACACTTTTCTCTCTATCTCCTTCTGACCCTTGAGTCTGACCTTGAAGTTTATCTCCTTCTTCTCCAATGTCTTCCCCTTCTTCCTTTGTTGTTCCTTCTTCTTCTACACCAAATTTTCTTTTGATTTGTCTCACCATTTTCTCTTTCTTCTTTACTGGTGAAGCAGTCTTCAAATCTGTTATTACCTTTGATTTGACAACATCATAAGTTCCAAAAAAAATTTCATTTTTATCTGCTTCTTCTGCAAGTAAGGCTGTTATTGCTACAGAGGCTTGATCAACATCAAGTTCATAACCTAGTGGCCTAAGCCATCTTATTCTAGGTATAACTACTTGTATATAAGTAAAATCTATATCTACAAGAAAACAAATATCTTTTTCATATTTTTCAGTCAATGAGACTGGAATTCTCATTCTTTATTTCATCAACTTTTTGAAGTCCTCAAAGCAACTAGTCATTTGGGCATCAAAATTTTCACCCATCTGTTCAATGTATCCATTAATTTGTTCAACAATTGTTTTATCTGGATTCCATTTTACTTTACCCATAGAAGAAAATTCTTTCATCAGATAGAAAAACATACACATCAAAACTGACCCAAATTTGCATTGAGCTCCCTTGCTCTTCCTTATAGCTCCCAGATTTTCATTAATCTGTTGAAACATGAGCTCTGCTAGATCATAAGTGTGATCCCTTTTGATTATCTTGTATGCAACATCAACTGCTATACAAGGTACACTATTCAACCTGCTTGATTGATAGAATTTGTGTGAAATAATTCTCACAGCAAAATCTAGTGGAGGATCTGTGACTATGTCAATACTCATTCCTCTATTGTTCCATTTGGCACCTGTATTTTTCTCTATTATTTCCCTTTTGTCACTTCACAGGGTCTTTGGCCGATCTAGGGTTGGAATACCAGTAACCCTATTAATAGTTTTCTTGGTAAATTTTACTGGCCCTGATTCTAACCAAAAAGCTCCATCATGTATTTGGCTCAAAATTATCCATACCCATTCTGTTTTGAAAACAGTCAAAAATGCTAGGGTTTTGGTCAATCCTTTTCTTTCAATTATTGAAAACTCATTTTTCAGTACTTTGTTTTCAAACAGTTTTTCATATGCATTATGAATTTCTAAGTCTCCTATGGCACCAATTTTACAATTGTAGCATCTACGAACATCTTGTACCATAACAAATTTATTCAGAATGACTGATAATGCACCTACAGGATCATTCTTGTATGCTACTTCTAGAATGGGCTTAAATTCAGGTTGTTTTACTTCGTTGCTGACCAACTGAACTTCATGACTCTCTAAACCCTTGGTGGTTCCTGACCCAGATGCCATTGTTTGCCAAACTAGGGTTTATAATTTAAACAAGTTTATGAGTTCTTTGTAGCTTGGCACTTAAGGAAAATACCTTAAATCGATGAGATTTGTCTTGAATCATTGTTGAAATCTTTCATGAATGGCTTCTGAGCTATTCTTGATCTTCTCCGCTCCTTTTTTGACTTTGCTTCTTGTTTGAATGGTGGGAAAAAGATCAAAAATAGGATTTATGTACCCTTCAAAATAGAGTAATAAATGCTTGGTACACTGCCAACTATCTACTCAGCTCTTGAAAGGTTTCATTATAACTCGGCTCCCATTATGTTTTACTTTACTTGGCTCCTATTGGTATTTTATAGCTTGGCATCAACTATCGATCTCGGTTGTTGTTAGCAACTTGGCTCCTAAAGACAATTTTGACATATCTTCAAAAAGTTCTCAATTTTGACTTAGCATCCTTTGTTTTATGCTGATTTCATTTTTGTAGTTCTTATGTGTCTTGGGACTGATTTATGAAGTTACTTGGTTTATCAATCCCTCACACTCATTCTTTATTTAATTTGATGAAGTGTGATAACTTGACCTATTAGGTGAAGTGATCTCTGTATTTGATGTGCTAGACTCATTTTTCTTTCTCCATGTCTTATTCATTTTACTTCTGATATGTCCAACATCTATCTTTGCCTTTCCATTACTGAACTCAAAACTTGATGCCTTTGACCTTGTTGGGCAATTTCTGCTGACATTACCAATTTTTAAGCAACTAAAACATGTGGTTTGACTCAACCATCTTTTGTAGTTCTCTTTAAAATGTGTTCTTATGCAATTTTGCGGGATATGTCCATATTCTTGACAATAGTGACAGTTGTTCCTGGTGTTGAAATCCCAAAATTCATGGTTTGATGTTTTTGTTGGTTGATTTACTATCCACATAGGTCTTGATTTGCATTCAAATGCCCTATGTCCATACTTTTTGCAATTATAACAATGTCCATCAAATTTTTGAATCCTTTTGACATTGAATTTGCAATTTTGTGTCATATGTCCTTGCATGTTACACTTGTGGCAGAAACTTTTGGGTATGTTTAATTGATTGAATCTTCTACTCCTACACACATTAGCTGTATGTCCCTTCTTATTACAGAAATGACAAGTGGGTTTTGAATTCTTACCTTTATCACTTCTTTGTTCAGCACTCTTTGATGATTCTCCAACTTCAGTGCTATTATATCCAAGTCCTGATGTATCGTGGACAGATTTTGGTGATTTCAGCAGCTGTTCAAAATACTTGATTGCTTCACTTGATTTATTGAGATTCTCTGCCACCTCTTTTTCTCTATTCAATTCATTCTGCATTTGTTCATTTTGCATCTTCAAGGTAGAGATCTCAATATCCTTTATATTGAGTTCATGATGAAGATTCATCATTTGGGCAAGTGTATCCATCTGCATGTTTGAGATCCTTGTCAGTTTAGTACATTTTTCTTCAAGTCTGTTTGCAAGATTCCTTTTGTCATTTTCCATCATGACCTTATCATCAACTGCTCTTTTCTTTTGTTCAGTAATTTCACATATCATCATAGCTTGTGATTCATGTTCCATCTTGAGAGTTCTTATCTCATCTGCCTGAATTTTATTTTTCTCCATCAGTTCTGCTATTGCTGCATCAAATTCTTTAGTGTCTCCACTGGAAAATATGTTGGTGGTATCAATCTCCTTGTAGTGCATATCATTTTCAGCTATGGCTAGATCCTTCCTCTTTTTTAATGAGCTTCTCAATTTGTTTCTAAATTCCTCCAAGTTATGTAGAGCAAGTTGCACATCTATCACCTGATTTTCAATGATCTTTCCAAGTTTGAAAGCTTCCATCTTTAGATCTTTTCCTCCAAGTTGTTAGGCTTTTCCTTGTGAGAAGCTTATCAGCTCTGATACCAATTGTTGGAATATTCAAATATGGAAAGAGTACTTATGAGAGGGCGGGGGGTGAATCAGAAGTACCAAACTTTAGCCAATAAAATTTTTAACTAAAAGTAAATTGCATGCATGTAAATACATTAAGTAAACATAAAACTAAACACATGCATCAATAACTCATAACACTAGAATTTGGTAACCCAAAAACCCTCCAGGAATAAGAAGGTAAAACTGGGGTGGGGATGATACCCACAAAAATTACTACAGCAATATTGTTCAACCACTTCTGATGGTCTACCCTGTTAAAGGCTTTACACTATGTCAATAGTGACCTGGTTAGAGGATTTTCAAACACTTAACATGAAGTGTCACTCTGTTAAAGGATTTAGTCACCTATTTAAAGGATTTATCAAAATAGCTATTAGGTTAGCCTATCACCATAGGATTTTCATTCTAATACAATTGCTAGAGAGTATTAGAGAGTATTAGATACAATGAAACCTGATAGATTACAATCCTTGATTGCTGAATACAGGCTCCTTTTTTGCCTTCTCCTGATCTTGATCCTTTGTGATCTGATAACTCTTGCTTCTAAGAATATATTTGCTTATGCACCCTTGTATGTCCTTCAATATATTTCATCTCTCTCTTTTACAGTGAAATTTTGTCTTCCTTATAAAGGCTTCAAAGACTTAGGGTTTGTTTTGGATCTACGATCCATATTGAATCTTAATTTCTTGCTTAATACTTATCTTTTGTTGATTGGTTGCATGCCTTTAGTATTTTTCTTATTGGCTGCATGCAAATTGCATAGGAAAAATAAAAGATTCATTCTTATCATTAAATCCTTTGAGATTTACCTTCTGTCGACTACAAAAAATTGTTTGCACCATAGTCTGTGCAATTCCAAACTTTTATGTTGTTCTACTATGTTACTCGGCTCCTGAAGTATTTCTGATACTTGGCACATACTATTTCCTGGATAGCTCGACACTTGAAAAAAACTATATTACTCGATACACGTTGCACTCGACACTTATTGTCACTCGACACCTGTTGCACTCGACACTTATTATCACTCGACACCTGTTGCACTCGACACTTATTATCACTCGACACCTGTTGTACTTGGCACTTATTATCACTTGGCACCTTATCTTACTCGGCACTTATTCTTGATCTTGGTTAAGTGTATTGACACTTAGTTGTCAAATTTATTCTTTAAGCTAATAGTTGTGGCTTGGTTATGCATTTAATGTAAGGGTTTATTTAGTTGGTATTTTGGAATAGGCCATCTTGTGGCTATGCAAGTATTCAAGGAGATCTTGGGTAGAGTCTTAATAATAATTTTGGGAGTCATGAAGAAATCATTTTAGTTGAGGAGTAGCTTGGAGGTAAAAGTTTGCATTTGAGTCTGGAGATTTATTCTTCTTTAGAATGGTCATAACCTGGAAGGTCGTATAGCCTAACATGTTGAATGCAAACTTCTTGATTCAAATATATGAAATATTGTCTCTCTAGTTTTATATCTCGTTCCTCTTGTTCATTTTCCATTCTGTGTTTGTTTGTTGATTTTTGGATCACCTTATTTTGGGGTACATCCTAATTCACACTATGTTAGAAGGACTAGACAAGAAGATTGTATTGGCAGGAATCTTTGCATATTACACTTTATTTACAAGAATTGTTGATTTATGTAAGGCATTTTCAAAAGAGATGAGTAAATAATTTGAGATGTCCATGTTTGGAGATAAAATATTTGTTGGATTGTAGATAGAACAATAGAAAGATGGTATCTATATTACTCAATCCAAATATTTTAAGGAGATACTAAAGAAGTTTGGAATAGAAGAGTCAAGACTAGTTGGAAAACCTATGTCTACTAGACATAATCTTTCCAAAATAATCTTTCCAAAAATGACGATTCCAAAGAGGTAGATCAGCTCACATATAGATCAATGATTATGTTGGTCTAATTTTTTGCATGATAATTTTTCCCATTTTAGGTATAAAAAATTAGATTTGAGTCCATTGTTAGAGGCTAGGGTTTCTAGTTTTTGGGCCTTACAGTTTTGTTACCCTTTGAAAGCTTTGTCAAACTGTAGGTGTTATTTAGTTTTGAATTTATCCTAGCACAAAATCTTTTAAAATGCAAATATTTCTTGCCCACTTAATTCTTGTCACACTAAGATACCTTTGTCAAAATCTTTTCTGACTGTTTGATCTTGGTTAGATCCATAGTTGTCACTTTGTCGTTATAACAAAATGTAGGGTCTTTTACCACAGCGACATAGCAACCATCAGAAATTGAGTTGTGGTATTGTAAATTGAGGTCTAACACCAAAAATGTGCATTGATTTGAAATTTTTTTGGTCGCGTGTTCTATCCCAGTGTTGTCAGTGTCAGAAAGGATGCATGTGGAACAAATTGCAAGTGGTGTCACTGGTACTCAAGTTTCTTTGAGAAGTTTCTATGTCACGACCAGAAAATCTATGCACCCTACTGGTGGTGATGTAGCAACTGATCAAAATATAAAGAAAGTGGCAACCTTTTAAAACTGATGGTGACCGTGAAATTCCCATGCAGTATCATGAATGTGCATGACCCCTATTTCTACCATTAGTATTAATTGGTGTAATTACAATTGATATATCATTTTTTCTCTATCATCGAAAATATAGTTCTCACTAGAGGTCACTATGTCATGATTGGGAAATCATTTTGCCTCGCCAGTAGCGACATAGTGATTTCTTGGATAATACAAAGGATGAAACTCTTTTGAAAGGGGTGTGATTATGAAGATCCCAAGAAAGATATTTTGGAGAGTATGCATTTATTTCTATAATACTCATATCAATTATGGTTATCCTTTTTAAAATTTTCTAGGTACCAAACTTTGATGGATCACCAAAAGTTGTTATGTTGTAACTGGAAAGTTGATGACTTTTACCAGTAGTGATGTAGTAACCTGTCAAAATGTCATGATGTAGCAATAGTTTCAAAGGGTGGGCCCCAAAGAATGCTTCGTTTGAAATGAGCTGTGCAGATCTTGTCACACTGTGGCATCCTACTAAGAATTTATACACTGGAAACTCTGAATCCACTGAGAGGTCACTATGTCATGATCGGAAAAGCTTCATGCTTCATCGGTAGCAATGTAACAACCCACCTGAAAATAAGAAACATAGTGGAATCAAGAAGAAATGATATCACTAAGTATTTAAGTTATATATATATATATATATATATATATATATATATATATATATATATATATATATATATATATATATATATATATATATATATATATATATATATATATATATATATGCCATCATGTCAAGACAGCTCAGCGTACCAAGAAAGGCAGACCCACTTCCAAGTCAGAAACTAGCTAGGTAAAGAATTGTGATCGTTCGGTCAGGATAAGATCAACGATAGTTGCTACCTTGCTATGGTGAGTTGCTTGAGGGTTATGTATAATGACATAGTGAGTAAATAAGATAAATATGGGGCCCACCATGTTCATATTATATGATGCATTGAATGTCCTCCGCACGATCAAAGCGAAATCAATGATCATTACTTTGTTGCTATTGAAAGTTACTCACCTTTTATGCATAGCGACATAGCAAACAAGGAAAAATAGGAGGGACACACCATTATAGTAATGAGAATGTAGTAAAATTCTTTCCATTAGATTATGATTAGATCAAGGGTTATTGCTTCCTCACTATGGAAATATGTGCACTCTTTATGCATAACAAGGTAGCGATTTAGCGACATGTGTCCTCAAGGAAAAGTGGGTCCAGTTCAAAGTGCCAATAGTAAAGGAAAGGTACAAGTGGAAGCATTTCATTGGTTTGACTACCAGCATGTTAAGAAGAAAGATGAGTGAGCCCTATTTTTATCCCTAGATCGTAGGATTTTTCAAAGATGAACGGCACAAATTTGAAAAGAAAGGTGAAGCCACTCTATTTTTCTACTCTAAGCATTTATGAGGAATGAAAGCTTTTTGTGTGACAAAAATAGAGTATAATATAGGAGATTTCAAAAATTCCATCTCATGTGAACAAAGATTTCAAGTTCTTCTAAGCAAAGCTATTACTGAGAATATTGTGTTGAGCTTAACAGAGAGTGTGTAGCAGTTCCCTATTGTTCACGAAGGTATTGCAAAATTTAAGAGAGGAAGAAATAGAAAATCAAGTAAGTACTTAAACCATAACCTTTGTAGCATTTTAGTTCCTACGAACTATAGTCAAGATGCCTCCTAAGAAATTATTTTTTGGGAAAGTGAATTATATGGATAGAAATGTTCATGACAGTTTGCTAGAATTACTCCCAGAGTCCACCACTAAGACCATGCAGGTTAAGAAATTAACTTCATTAAACCCTAGTCTTAAAATTGTAGATGGCCTGTATGACAAAAGAAACTAGGTTAGGGATGCAAAAACTTCATAGACTAGTCTTGTTTTGTTTTAAAAGTGGTTTTTAGAGAGGAATTTGTTTGCCCCACATGCTAATGTTTAGAATTTTGATTTGGGAAAACTAGTAGTTCCAAGCATTTTCATGGATTACGATTTTCTTGAAGCCATTGCAAAGAATTATGATCAAGCTATTAGGGTGGTGAGAAGAACTAATGGTGTGCCCCTGGTCACAATTAGTCCTAAGGAAATTAGAGAGGTTTTTCACCTAGAGCCATGGATAGATTATCATGTGCCAATTATCTACAAGAATTAGAAAATGAATACAAAGAAAAGAAGGATGTGATTAGGGGAGGTGCATTGAGGGCACATATTGGCACAATTGGAACTTTTCTAGTAATCACTGCAGCCTCTAGGGAACCTTTTAAAAAGGATCTTTTCACTTCGCAGGCTATAGAAATATACAGGACCCTATGTCATGTTTTTGGTGAGGACAAACAAAATTTCATGCCCATCAGCCTTATGTATATGATGGTTTAGATCGCTTCCTTTGGTATAGATGTTATTTTTTATTTTTCTTCTTACTTGGCTAAAGAAATTCATACTGGTTTGGTTGGAATTGCAAAAGGGAAAGTGAAGAAATTTTTTTGCCATTATTCTCTATTGATGCATATGTTCTTATTTAAGGGAGTGTCATATTTTTGTAAAGAAATGGAGTTGAATAGAGAGGAGGATGGGGAAGCACTACCAGTCCAGTTGTGGAGTGCATATATGACTTGGGATGCATAGAAGGTTAGCTTTGTCAGGTTTGATAAGTATTTCACTTCTAAGTTGAGATGCCTCATATTGAGTGACAATCCCAGAATCCCCAAGGCACTAATGAATTGCATTAGGCCTATGAACAATCCCAATGGTTTGAAAGTTTCATAGAATTGGGGAGATATCATCCCATACTCTATTTCTACTATTTTTAGAATTTATGGTTTCAAAGGAAGCCCTCATGTGTTGCCCTACCAAGTACCTTTAAAGGTAGGAATGGCTGAAGTTTTGTGGTAGTTAGGAGGATTGGAAGAGATGTATCTATTGAAAAGGAAATTGGGGTCAATTTTCCCTACTTTTACTATGGCCCATTAGTTTGTAATTACTAAAGGGGGTTGGCTCTTTTTACATAAAATTTTGGATCAATACAAAATGGCTATTTCCCATCCCCATTTTTGTGATACTAAGGGGTTTTATAATCAAACCTTGAGTTTTAGAATTAAATAAGGAAAGGTCAAACATGACTCATATTACCCAAAGGACATCATAAGGAATGAGTTCTCATTGCAAGAATAGTAAACCAAAAAGAAAAAGTGGAGAGTCTATTCTAGGGTTTTAGAATTCATTCATTTCTTTGATAAAAAATGTAGTCCTTTAGATAATGCTAATACAGAGGCTGATAAAATAAATAAGCTCATGAATACTTTCCCTAAAATAATGGGAGCCATGAATGAGAATAAACAATTCTTTATTGATTCATACCTAGATAAGGCTAGAGAGGTGACGAGGAGATTGGTTTTCACTCCTAATGTAGGAGCTGGTCAAATGATTGTTCAAAAGAGATCAAGCTATACTATAATTCAAAATAAAAAGGCCATTGTGGATAAAGGCAAGTAAATAATGGGATCCACCAGTGTAGCCCTACAGAAGAGACCTAATGAACCTTATCCCAAGAGGCAGATAGTAATAAAGGAACAGAGCCCTTAAGTTGAGGAGTATTCACCCACTCACTCCCCTATGTGGATTGGAGAAGAATAGCTTACTGGAGAGAAAATTGAGAAAATAGGGTTACAAGGAGGTGTATTTATCACCCAAGTAGAATTAGATGAGGGAAATCCTCAAGAGCCCCATGTGCCAAGTTTGGATTTGACAATTGTAGATTATAGAGGTAGGAAATTGAACCCTGTATTAGAAGAGGTTAGTCATCTATTTTTTTTTTATGACAATTTTGTTAAATCTTGGGCTTTTCTCCAATTTGCATGGTAGGCTAATTTGGGCATATTTTAAGAGAGGTGTAATAAATTGAGAATAGAGCATCCAAAAATGGATGAAACTTTGTTGCAAAATTAGGTGAAAGAGGAGATGATGAAGGATTTTTAGAGTATAAGCCCTGAACAAGGAAGACAAATGGTCAAAGCATCAAAAAATTTGTTGTTACCCAATTGGGACATTGCTGATGCTCTAGTGTTTATTTCTATTTCAAATAAACTTGATTTACAAGATCAAAGTAAGAATGAATTTTAGGGCACTACATTCGATGAAGACTAGGCTGCTTTAGTCATATGCTCATTGAGGAGAGGGTCAAGAGCCACCTCATCACAACTAGATGATTCTAGTTTGATGGGAAGTATAGTTGTAAGAAGAGTAGCTGATACCCCTCATGTGCAGGCTGTACACTAGAATGTAGATACATCTTAGTTTGTTTTGGCCATTGCTCAAAAAGAAGAAAAGGCCATGTTTGAAATGCAAATTAAGTATGAAACAATTTTAGAAGCATACAACAAAGAATTTCAAAAGAGGATTGAACTAGAAAATAAAATTATGGGAAGGTCTACCAGGTCAAAAATAACATATCCTTGATAAGTAGGAGATAATTTCCACAGCAAGTCAAATTGTGATGTGAATATTAGGATTTAACTATGTGATTTTGAGTCAAACTCGATGACCCATGTTTCATGAGTAGTGATTCAACATGAATCCATCTCTCATGAGAATAAATGGAACATTTAGCACTCATTGGATCTAGCTGATGCTCACAAGAGTGAAGCACCGGGACTTCCCGGGAGGTCACCCATCCCAGTACTACTCCAGCCTGAGCGCGCTTAACTACAGAGTTTCCTCTATAGTTAAACCCAAAGCTTGCAACCCCATTTGTAAAACCTTCACCAAGTGTTGTGCCTTATGAACCATTCATTAGAAAGCCCCTTAAGCTCATCAATTGATAAGTAGGAGATAATTTCAATAGCAAGTCGAATTGTGATGTGAATATCAGGATTTAATTGTGTGATTTTGAGTCAAACTCGATGACCGATGTTTCATGAGTAGTGATTCAACATGAATCCATCTCTCATGAGAATAAATGGAACATTTAGCACTCATTGGATCTAGGTGATGCTCACAAGGGTGATGCTCATATGGGTCATCGAGTTTGACTCAAAATCACACAGTTAAATCTTGATATTCACATCACAATTTGACTTGCTATGGAAATTATCTCCTACTTATCAATTGATGAGCTTAAGGGGCTTTCTAATGAATGGTTCATAAGGCACAACACTTGGTGAAGGTTTTGCAAATGGGGTTGCAAGCTTTGGGTTTAACTATGGAGGAAACTCTGTAGTTAAGCGCGCTCAGGCTGGAGTAGTACTGGGACAGGTGACCTCCCGGGAAGTCTCGGTGCTTCACCCTTGTGAGCATCACCTAGATCCAATGAGTGCTAAATGTTTCATGTATTCTCATGAGAGATGGATTCATGTTGAATCACTACTCATGAAACATGGGTCATCGAGTTTGACTCAAAATCACACAGTTAAATCCTGATATTCACATCACAATTTGACTTGCTGTGGAAATTATCTCCTACTTATCAATTGATGAGCTTAAGGGGCTTTCTAATGAATGGTTCATAAGGCACAACACTTGGTGAAGGTTTTGCAAATGGGGTTGCAAGCTTTGGGTTTAACTATGGAGGAAACTTTGTAGTTAAGCGCGCTCAGGCTGGAGTAGTACTGGGATGGGTGACCTCCCGGGAAGTCCTAGTGCTTCACCCTTGTGAGCATCACCTAGAACCAATGAGTGCTAAATGTTCCATTTATTCTCATAAGAGATGGATTCATATTGAATCACTACTCATGAAACATGGGTCATCGAGTTTGACTCAAAATCACATAGTTAAATCCTGATATTCACATCATAACATATCCTTGCCCTCTAATGGAGCCTTTTAAATCCACTTCTCTTATAGAAATTTTAGACACCCCACAGAGGCCTCAATATTATACAACAAAAGATTTTGAGGAAGAAAAAAGTAAACTTTGGGCATTACATGTAGAGATGTATAAGAATCTGCCTTAGGGAAAAATTTACCCAAGACCAAGGAACTCACAACACAAGCACAAATTAGACCAGAGTATGATCAGAATAATTGTATAGTATGCAATTCTATGTAAAAATACACTAGTAGTGCCTCAATATAAAGGCCTCTAAGATGCATCTAGAATACCTGAAAATCAACATCATGATAAGTCCAACAACTAGGCACATGTCCACCAAATATGGGTTATCCTCCATTATGCACGAAAAAAAGTGCGATGATGAGAGGATAAGCCTACAAAGGTGAAACACGCACATTAATGTTGTAGACAACATGTGCTAAATTAGGAGTGAGAAAAACTATGTTGTCTACATGACAACTGTAGAAGATGCACAAACTCCTAAGTGGCTCATAAAGAGAAATAATAAAATAATGCAAAATAATAAAATAATGCACTAACCTAAGTAAACTTAAGTAAAGTGTAAATAGTAAATACCTATTTACACCAACACCCCCCCTTAAGTGTAACTTAGGGAGTGTAATTAGGCTCACTAATGCATAATGGGTCCCAGCTACTAGGCCATGTTAGGTACCCATGTACAAAAGCAATGCTAAAGTGATGCAATGCAATCTCTCATAAAGCAAAGAAAGAGGGAAAACCTCATGGGAAAAACCCTCCTCCAAAAAGAAAGATAAGTACAATAGAGAAAGAAAGAGAAGAAGACCTCATAAGAGGAAAAAATCCCTCCCAAAAGAAGAAGAAGAGAGAAGTCAAGGGACTCCCCTTTCTGCAACATCTCACACCCCCAAGAGATCCTGGAAATGAGTATACTTGATCTCGATGAAGGGTTTGGTGAAAATATTAGTGACCTACTCTATTGTAGGACAGTACTAAAGTACAATGATCTGCTCATGTATAAGCTCTTTGATATAGTCCATGTGAACCTCAATGTGCTTTGTTCACTAATGCTAAACTGGATGCTTAGAGATTTCAATGGCACTTTGATTGTCACAATGAATAACTGTTGGCTTAGGTAGATCAAATCCAAACTCCTCCAGGATATGTTGTAACCAAAGAGCCTCTATAGTTGCATTGAAAGCCCCTCAATACTCAGCCTCTATGGAAGAAAGAGAAACACTATTATGCTTCTTACTTTACGAACAAATAGGGCCAAAACCAAGGTGAAATGTGTACCCTAAAGTAGACTTTCAAGAATCTAAGTCTCCTGCATAGTCTAAATCTATGTATCCAATCAACTAAAGCCCTATACCTACTGCATAATGAATCCCATGTATATGTGTACCCTTGATATAGTGCAAATTTTTCTTGGCAGCCTTCCAATGAAGCTCATGAGGTTCTTGCATAAAGCATGAAACCATACCAACTACCAAGGCAATATCAAGGCATGTGTGTGTCAAGTAGATAAGGCTCCTAACTAACTATCTATATAATGTCGCATCAACAAGTGGAGTTGTGCACTTAGCCTCTAGCTTGACACCTAATAGGAAGGGAGTAGGAGCAAGTTTACAGTCACTCATGTGAAACTATGAAAGAAAGTTAGGAGCATACTTAGGCTGTGAAAGTGAAATCCTTGCTGAAGACTATATGATCTCAATGCCAAGGAAGTAGTGTAGTAAACCCAAGTCTGTCATGGCAAATCTTTCTTAAAGAGAGGTCTTAACACTGGCTATGATGGATGCAGTGCTCCCTGTAATGATCAAGTCATCGATATAAAGCACTAAGATCAAGTAAGAGTCATCTTTCTGAAGAATGTAAACATTCGAATCAGAATGACATCTTCTGAAACCTGTTGAGAGGAGAAATGAATCCATTTTGGCATACCAAGCCCAAGGAGCCTGCTTTAAACCATAAATAGATTTCTTTAATCTGAAAACTATATTAGAATCCTATATGAACCCCTGTGGTTGCTCCATATAAATTTCCTCATGAAGGTGACCATTTAAAAATGTGCTCTTAACATCCATCTGGTTTACAACCCATCCTTGAGCTACAACAATTTCTATTGTTAGGCGAACGGAGTTCATCTTGGAAACTGGTGCAAAAGTCTTTGTATAGTTAATACCTGGAACTTGCGAGAAACCTTTGGCAACTAGTCTAGCCTTATGTTTATCAATACTTCCATCTGCTGCAAATTTGGTTTGATAGATCCACTTGCATCGAACCACTTTTCTTCCCTTAGGAAGGGGAACTAAGTCCCATGGGTTATTTTTCATCAACAAATTGTATTCTTCCTCCATAGCTTTATCCCATTATGGAATCCCTGATGCTTTCTTAAAAGACTATGGATCTAAAGCAATGGCTATGTATGCATGTGAAAATGACTTGTGTTGTGACCTAGTCCTCTGAGTATCTGAATGATTTCCCACTAATGAACCTATTGCATCAAGAGTTTTCTGTGCCCAATGAGGTTTATTGGAAGAAGATGAAGGAAAGTACTCAACTATTTGTTGACCCTATGAAGGTGGAGTCCTTTGACTCAAGGTTAGAGGAATTTCATCTTATGAGACACTTTCATCACTATGATCACTATCCACATAGGAGGAAGAAGGAGGAGTTGAAGAAGCCAAACTTGGACATGTCTCTTCAAAATGAACACTCCTCTCATAGAAGATTTCATGAGTCTCTGGATCCATTAATTTATATGCTTTGAGATGATTAGGATATCCAACAAATATGCATGGTTTTCTTTGTGGTTCTAATGACTTTCACTTTTGTGGAGGTATCCTTGCCCATGCTAGAGAACCAAAAACTTTGAAGTGCTTAACACTTGGTTTCCTTCCACACCATGCCTCAAAAGGTTTTATTCCATCTAAGGCCTTATGTAAACTTCAGTTTTGAATGTAGTTGGCACAACACATGGCTTCAACCCAAAGCACTTGATCGAGAGACTTGTGTTGAAGCAATCAAGTAGTCATTTCCTTAAGGGTTTTTTTCTTTCTTTCAGCTACACCATTCTGTTGTGGCATGTATACAACTAAATGTTGAATATCTATCCCCTCATGTGTGCAATAGTCTATAAGTCTAGAGTTGACATTCGCTGCCATTATCTATCCTTAGTATCTTGATGTCTTTCCTAGATTTCTTCTCAAGTACTTGAGCTTTGAATGTGATAAAGTTGTCAAAGACTTCACTCTTATGACCAAGGAAAAAGACCTAAGTGTACCTTGAAAATTCATCAATAAATGTGAGAACATAGTGAGCCTTACCAAAAGAAGGTACTAGAAAGGAGCCAACTACATCACTATGTACCAATTCTAGAATAGCAGTTGCCTTCCAAGACTTCCCCTTGTCATATTTCTCTTCTGGATGTTTTCCTGCTTCACAACCTAGACATACTCCCTCTCAAAACTTGACTTGAGGTAGACCAATGACCATTTCCTTACTACTTAATTGCTGAAGGTACCGATAATTAAGGTGTCCAAATCTTTCATGCCATAGTTTACTTTGAGTGTTTGAATGAGTCAACAAGGCAAGAGACATGGACTTAGGCACAAAATGTGAGAAAGAATAAAGTTTAGTCTCATGGTTTGCCTTTCCAATCACCACCATTGAATCATCTTTTAGATTTTTCACAACTACTATTTCAGGGAGGAACTCTACATTGTTGCCACATCCATAGTGAGTGATTTGATAGATGGAGAGAAGGTTGGTGCTAAGGCTAGGAACATGAAGTACATCTTTGAAGATACCATTCTCTAACTCAACATTCCCTTTACCTTCTAATTTAATTTGAGTATCATTGCCCACATAGATGTAGGGTACATTTGAAGTTTTTAAAGAGGAAAATTGCCTCCTTGAAGCACCCATATGATGAGATGCTCCTAAATCTACAATCCATTCCTCTAGATTGTTTGTACTTGCAACTAAAGCTTGGACCTTGCCCTTTGAAGTGGATGAAGAACCCTTGTCTTTGTATGTATTCGAAATATCAATTTTGTGTTTCCTTATAATGTTAACCAATTCATCAATCTGCTTATCTTTGCACTCATGTTCTTCATGTCCATTCCTCTTACAATAGAAACATGTTTTCTTCTCCTTCTTGTTGGAATTGTTCCCCTTTTGATTGTTCTTGGAGGAAGATTTTCCTTGTTGTGAAGAAGAATGTTGAGTAGAAGAAGATTTCCTTGTGGAAGATTGTTGTTTTGAGAAGGATTGTTGTGTGTCATCTTGTGGCTTGGCCTTCCATTGCTTCTGCTTCTTGTTAGAGTTTTTACCACTTGAATTACCTTCATTTTCTACCAAGGCTTTGGTTTTGGAAGACTTGAGAATTCCCATACCCACTAGATTGTCACATTCTAGGTTCAACATTTTTGAGAATTTCTCGAATGAAGGCTTAACATAGGCACTACCCATTGTTAATTTGTGTGTATTAAAGCTAGAAACAAAAGGAGCATATTCAGGTGGAAGATGAGTCATGATGTGTTTGATCATCTTTCCATCTTTAATGGGTTCACCACAATCCTTTAGCTGTGCCCTATACTTTTCTACTTCGGTAAGATAGTCTTTAATTGTGTCAAAATTTCTAGGATCTAACTTGAGAAGTTTATCCTCTATTGTGTAAGCCATGTCTTCATCTACTATCCCATACAAAGCTTCTAGTTTATCCCAAACGTCTATTGGATCTGTAAGCTTCCTAATGTGAAATTTGATAAGATCAGAGATATTTTTCAACAAGTTTCCTAAGGCCATCTCTTGTTTGGATTCCCAATCTTCTTTACAAGCTTCATTAGCATCAGTAGGAGGTTTCTTAGCTGCACCAGTGACATAACACCATAAACCTTTTTCTACTAATGGCTCTTTAATGTTTTCTTTCCAAGTAGAATAATTATGTGGAGTTAACTTTGAAAAAAACCCATAATGCAAGAACAGAAGATAAAGGAGACACAATACACAGTACACACCCCACCTTTTCACTCAATTGAAAAATCCCCCCCCCCCCAAATAAGTGATTTTGGCACTTTATATATAGTGCATTTACAATGGGCCATTTACCAAAATGGACAAAATGGGCTTTCTAATTTTGCTGATTACAACCTCTGTATAGAGTACAAATCTAGACTATTACAATGTAGCTAAAAATTACATCAATTATGAAGCATTACAATGCAAAACAAGACCTATCTCTGAAATTGATACTTTTGTCCAAATAATACTACAATCTAATTACAGATCTAAAAACTAGATGAAAAAATATACACTTTAAAAAAAGTGGAACCTAAAAAGGAGTCCAGATGAGCCCGCACGATGCATTTGAGGTTGCAAATCACAAGATTAGACAGGAATAGTCACCAAAAAATGCTAATTCTGACAAATCCGTGCACCAAAACCAAAAACTAGCTACACCATTGAAAAATTCAAGAAATTTTACCCAAAATCAAAAAAGATCACACCTGATTTGGAGTCTGTATGACCAAGTTATTGTTGTTTGAAATCGAGCTACCAAATCAAAAATGCATTTGAAGAGGGGTCTGCAAAGGAAAACACTGTGTTAAATTTGATGTCCAAATGACCATCTCAGCAATTGAAAATTGCCCTAGTATGATGGTTAAATGGCCATCAATTTTAGGCAGTTATTTTGCTCATGTCAGCATTTGGTCAGGCTTGTGATGATGTCACTATGTATGGTAGATGACATGTTCTGTACTAAATTTTATGGTAAAGTCATCATGGTAGATGTATGGCTGAGGCCTAGATGACCTATGTGGTGCTGACCATGTACTGTCGACTCAGCGATGACTTGGCTCAACATGGCAGATAGGTCAGTGCATTGTTGACGTGGTCATTAGCCTTTCTGTGGTGTCTGCATGGCATCAAGGAGGGCAGTCCATGTGGTGTAGTCAGCAATCGACACGTGTCTACAAAGGGTGCAAGATTTTTTTCTAGATTTAACAGAAGCGATGTTGGAAGATAAAAAAAAGGGTAGGAGCTTGTTGAATTATTCCCACATGGACTATATAACGTGCTTACCACTTGTTTAAAAACAAGGTACTACTCCCTTTAAAACAAATGGTGAGTGTAGGGTCTGTGCCGTATTTGCTCGTGCTAGGTCTCTATTGGCCACTGGTTTATTCGTACTTGCCAAAAATTATAATCATGTCGATGTCGAAGGCCGAAATTGGAAAAGAGATTTACCACTAGTTTTTAGGTTTATATGGGCATTAAATGTAGAGATTATTCCCTGCAAAAGGATATATTCCTCGCAGAATTTACAGTGTGTAGGCCACACTAAAAATGTTTTTTTCATATGCCCAATAGGGCAGAAAATAATTTAAAAAAAATATTTTCAAAAAATACAGAAAAATGCAAAGAAATGAATAACAGAATTAAATTGATATTGATTTGAAAAATAAATTGAAGACCCAAATGACCATAACCATATTTGCAGATTGGGCGTTCGAGTTTCGATTTGCAAAAAAAATTTGCCTCCCAGTTGACTATAGCCTAAAATAGGCAAATCTATAGTCAATCTTCACCGAATCTTTGCTCTGAACGCAATGGCAAGGTCCGCTTCAGCTCTAGATGCTCCCAATTGCAGCTGATGCTCCGAATTTGAATCGGGTCCCTTAAAGAGATGAAGCAACGACGTCTCCAATGGCTATGTGATGAGTATCTCTCTTAGTTATGATACCATGTATGAATCTACCTTAGGGAAGAATTTACCCAAGACCAAGGAAATCAAAACACAAGCACAAATTAGACCAGAGTATGATTAGAATAACTATATTGTATTCAATTCTATGTACAAGTACACTAGGAGTGCCTCAATATAAAGGCCTCTGAGATGCATCTAGAATGTCTCAAAATCAGCATCATGATAAGTCCAACAACTAGGAACATGTCCACCAGATATGGGTTATCCTCCATTATGCATGAAAGTAAGTGCGATGATGAGAGGCTAAGCCTACAAAGGTGAAACATGCACATTAGTGTTGTAGACAACATGTGCTAAATTAGGAGTGTGAAAAACTATGTTGTCTACATAAAAACTCAGTGAATGATGCAAACTCCTATGGTGTAGACAACATGTACATAATTAGACTTGTGTACTTCTATATTATCTACATGGAAACTATAGAAGATGCACAAACTCCTAAGTGTCTCATAAAGAGAAATAATAAAATAATGCACTAACCTAAGTATACGGGAGGAATTGAAAAGCCACGATGAAGCCTTGAAGCCTATTTTTAATAAGTGGGGAAAGAGAAAGAAATAAATTACCTTTTTATGTTATTGTATTATAAGGTCTTCCCATGACCATATTGAAAAGACATATGATGTTGCTAATGATTTCTCATACTTTGATAATAGGAGAGTTGCTTTGCAACTAAAGGTTATTTCTTATTTAATCAAATACAAGAATAAAAAATTTGATTTGTTTCCTCATGCCTTGGATAAAAAGAATAAATTGAAGTATAAGGATGAATGGGCTAAGTAATTGGATGACATATTTTGTTTAAGGATTAATAAGATTATAAATGAAAAAGGGCATGCTTGGTGGGCCACCATGGTAGAGGAACTGGTGAAAGTCAAGTTATTTTTTGATTCTTTGAAAAAAGAATTTGTTAGTATTGATAATGAGATTGAGTATATACTTAAAAAGAAAAATGATATTTTGTAATTCAACTGGCTAGATTATACAAAATTTGACACATGGATGGCATATACTACTTCTGATGAGTAGTTTGAAGAGATTGAAATAGATAATGATGAGATATAGGAGGACAAGGTGCAAATTATTGATGCAACAACACCAAATCTGAAAGATGAGGAAGATGAAGGTCACCAATTGGTTCCATCTATAGGCTCAAAGGCCCAGGATGTGGACATGACAAAAGACAAATTAAGGGTAAAAGTTGTTTTGTCGATTCAAGATGAAAATAGTGAAAACCCATGAGTAGAAGTTGATTTGCAAACATTGCAATAGGATTCATCATTGGCCAGCTTGGTAGTTGCATATTCAAAAGAGTTAGAATAATGGTCACAAATCAAAAGAGCTAGTAACTTGTAATGATGTAACAAAAATGGGACCTACCAAAGAATATATTGATGTGTTAGCTTTTTGTTACATTAAGTTTTGTCTTTTGGACACTTGTCAATTTCTCTAAGCCTGAAGCTTATTGCATCTCACATTATATAAGTGAGATCCCACGGCTAGAGAACATGTCCAAATTTTGATGTATTTTTTGGAATTGTCAATAAATAGTATAGTCAGTCCTATTTCATGTAGTAGATTAGACACTTTCAAGTGTACTTTCTAATATATTGATATGACATAACTAGCTGAATATTCTAGGCTTTTGTTGAAACTCTATTGTTTACTATATTAGTTATTTCAAAAGGATAATACAAAGGGGTATTTATACTATTTTCTATGTCATCACTTCCTATCTCCATTTTTATGAGCTTTTCTATTTTGAGGTCATTTGAATAAGGTTCATGTAACTGAATGCAGTTTGGATGGGTTGTGTATTGGTTCTATTGTTGCTTTTAATTCAATGAATTGTATAAATTCTTCAATAGATTAGTAGAGTTCATGAGTTTATGAAAAGGATATTTTATAAGAATGGGAATGGGTGATTACTATTGATAAGTTCATTCACAAGTTGTCTAAATTAGATCTCCTGCCAATAGTCAATTTTTGCCCAATGGATAAGGCATTAGTCATATAAATCAGTGATGGTTGAGAGTAAATCTTACTTCTACATGCCAATTCAAATATAATTTCAAAATCATTTTCATTTCATTTTGTTCAAGGTTATAATGTTGGTCACCACTCATTTACATTTAGTTTCTGAGTTTTAGGTAGCTGCTATTTCAAGAATTACTTGTAAACTCTAGGAGAATTATGACTGTGTATGTGCCTATGGGTAGAAGATGAGAATTAGAATGAAACTAAGATAATCTTCATACAATAGTTTGCATTAGAATCATCCCTAGGTACACCCACCTTGGTTTTGCAGAGCCTAAAGAGTAGGAAACCATCCTTGGTTTTGTTGAAGTTAGGTCCAAATGGTTTACTTATGTATTTGTTAGTAGGAAGTGGCTAATTCTTAGGTTATATGAATGTTATCATTTTGGTATTGAGCATTTTGTTATTCAGTAGTTTCAAACACCAACAAAATGGTGACTCTACTAGGGACAAGTGTCAATATTACTATTGTCAAATCCTTTGGGAGTTACCTATGGTTTTAGTGAACTTTTCTAGTGACAAACCTTGAGAATTTATAAGGAAGGAGAACAAACCCCACACCACAAGAGTACACTAACATGTATGGTCCTTGCAAAGGTGTCTTATCCATTAAGAAAGAGTTGCAGTCCCACAACAACTTCTAGTTGGTTACATTCTATTTGTCAGCTTCCATCTTGACAATCCTATGATATTTTACCTGATCAACAAGATTATTGCATTACTTTTCCCCTAGGTGGGTGGCAACTCAAAAAGGTTTTAACCAGCGTCAAATTTAAGGATGGTTTATATCATGGGAAGTGGGAAAAGAACTCAGAAAAATTTGAAGAAAAACCTAGCTATTAAGTTACAGACTGATCTTCCTCCTAGAGGAAAGAAAAATTGGGCTGTGAAAGGAGCCCAGATGTAGAAGGGAAATTATTCCCAGGAGTGAATGGAAAGGGGAACTAACACCTACCTTTCTACTACTAAAAAGGAACCTTTCTACAAGGGTCCTAGATCTCATCTTGGTTTATCTGATGATGATTTCTATAATACTTCTGAAATGATATTTCAAGAAAAAGTTGTGCAACCACATGCACTTAGTCTAGAGGATGGGACTAGTAAAAATCTTTTCTAGCATAGCATAAACCCTTTCATTTTAGATTACTCTCCTGAAAGGGAAAGACCAAAACATTTAGAGCCTGAAAGTTTTAATGATGGAAGACCTCTGGTTCTGATTTTACTATTCCTGACCCTAATGAGAATGAAATTTTGAGAATGAAGCTCGCTAAGCAAGAGACTATGGGTAGGAAATTTCAGAAGGAAAGGGAGGAAAATATCATGAAAGCTTATGAGGAAAAGAAAGAATTACTTAGGAGAATTGCCGCTTTGAAAAAGAAAAATGACATAGAAGCCAATGCTTGGTAGCCTAAAATTGTAGGTCAAGTACAACAACTTAAATTACAAGAACAAAGGCTTCTAAAAGATTAGGATCTAAACCAAGAGGGCCCTGTGATACAATAGATCAAGAATTATAAAACCCTAGAGGTTAAATGAGATGTAAAACATGTTGTTGGTGTCCAAGATAAGGGAAAACAAAAGGAAGTTTGCATTAGGATAAATGAACCAACAAAGCCCATCAAGATTCATAATTCTTTGTCACCTATTGATGTTGAGTTAGAAAAAAGAAGGAAAGGGAAGGATGCTTTGGCTAAGAAATTGGAAATTGCAGAGAATGAAGCAGCCATATTTGAGATGAATAACAAGATTAAGTTTCTAGAAAATGCTAAGAAGCAATCTATATTTGCTCCTAAAGATAATGATAGAATAAATATTGCAAATCAGAATACTGCTAAATTTTTTACTTCTTTCTTGTCTTCTTTATCATAGAAAATGGATCTTAATAAATATACTGCAGGTGCTAGTACTAGTAATACTTTTAACAATAATAAAAGAAATTTTTTCAATGCTTCTAAGGTTGCTTTACAAAGAATACCTATTTAGTTAGAAAGATATAGGTAGATACACTTTGAAGGTATTCTTGGTTTCCCTAACCCTATCCCACAAGAAATGAGAAAAAGATTGCCCAAGTTTGTTGGAAATAATGCTATCACTTGTGGGGATCACTTGAGGAATTTTCTTGACATGATGAGTGATTATGAGGTTGAGGCTAAGGATGTTATTATGAAATTATTTGTTTTGTCATTAACTGAAGGTGCTAGAGAATGGTTCAAGAGGCTCCCTGAATCATCCATTGTAGACTAGAAAGACATTGAATATTGTTTTAAGGAACAATATGGTGATAAAAAAAACCCAAGTTATATTCTAGGTGAGTTCAATAATATTAAGAAGTTTCATAATGAATCTGTTACTGACTTCAACACTAGGTTCTAGAAAAGGATGTATGAGCTAATGCAATCCATGCAAATTGATAATAAGGTATGTATGATTACTTATTTGAATGCCTTTGATGGTAAAATGACATATTAGCTTAGGGATAAGGAACCTAGGACTTTAAGAGATCCTTTCAAAATTGCTATTAGTATAGAAAATAATTTGAGGATTTCAGGGAGATTGGAGAAAAAAAGAGATGATCCTAGTTTATTTGGGAGTAAGGGAAATAGAAAAGAAGAGCACACATCTACAAGAGGAAAAAAGCATGAGCCCAGTGAGATGAGTCAAGTTTTGAATGCTATAAAAGGTTTGAATCTTCCTCAAGGAAAAAATGATAGGAATCCCACTGAAAATAAGGTCCTTTATTAGTCCAACTTTGGAAGATAGAATAGATTGCAAAATTTCCCTTATAACACTACTTAGAAAGACAGTCAACCCAACGTTCCTCCTCCTAAGAATGCCAATAACAAGGTTACCCCTGATCCTTTATCCAAAAATTCCATAAATGTGGTAGATGACTCTAAACTCACTACTGAACCCACACGGTGTTTTGTTTGTCAGTTACCTCATGCTCCTAAATATTGTGTGGTAGCTTTGTCATTTTTTGGAAATCGAACTAAAGTAGAAGAAAATCAAGAACATGAAGACAAAAGTGATGATGTAGGATGTAATATTTTTGAACCACATTATGACCATTATGTGATGTTCATGATAGAGATATAGTGGAGCAAAGATAGTTTCAAAGCCATATGCAGCAACAGGTATTTTTTGATGAGGAGAGTGATGCCAAGGACAATGTATGTAACATGGCATCTACTAGAGAGGAGGCGATACTAAGGAAGCCTTCTAGAGAAGAGGTTGACCAGATTACTGCTAACATGATAGCTCAAGTACAAACTAGACATATGTCTTAGAATGTTGATGATGATAAGGTGGCTAGTATATTTATCAAGAAAGTTGACCCTAAGAAAAAGGAATTTGTAAAGCCTAAATAAATCCCTATTGTGAGGGTCAAAATTTCTAGTATAAAATGGGAACCAAAGAAAGGAGGAAATCCTAAGGAGTAGGTATTCTCAAATAATTTTCCCAAGAAATTAGATGAGAAGGTATCAAAAGTGATCACTATAAATGACAAGAATTATCAAGGTACTTTTGATAAAAATCATTAGAAGAAGGATATGACTATTGATAATCCCTCATATTCTTCTATAGATAAGCTTAATGTTCTATCATAGATTACTGTTAACGTTTCTTTGTCTGAATTATTAAGAATCCCTAAACACTGAAATAAAGCCATAGCATGGTTGGGAAATATTGATGTAAGGACAAAACAAGATTGCAATGAAATTCATGATCCAAAGAAAGGAAGCAAAGAAAAGGTAAAAGACAAAGAAGCTGAAGTAGTTGTGTCTCAAATTCCTCAAATGTTTTTGGATAGCTCTGTTAATGAATGTTTGGGAAGTGTTGAGCCATTTTTCTTGAGTATTTTAGTGAATGGTAAAACATTAAAAAACTACATGATTGATTCTTGTGCCTCCAATACTATTAGGCCTTTTGAAATAATGAAAGAACTAGGTTTGAAAGTTGATACTATTTAGGGGAGATGTTGTGCCATTGATAAAAGAAAAGTGATAGTCATAGGTACTATTAATGCCTTACCCTATAGATTGATAGCCTGTCTAGATAAAGAACTTACTATGAGTGTGCTAGTTGTTGATATTCCACTTCAATATGGTATGTTATTAACTAGAAAGTGGAGTGCTACCATTGGAGGAAGTTTGCAATGTGATCTACCATTTGCTACTTTTAACATTGATGGGAATTTGGTAAAAATAAATAGAGAACCAAAAAGCATATATATGATAGAAGAAGAGATTGAGGATGACATGACAAACTTTTTGGATGCAGATGTCAATGTGTTTCGAGCTGAGGTTTTGACTTTGAAGAAGGGTAAGCATATTCCTTAGATGGAAATAGAAGCTGATAGAAAAATAGATAAAGGAGATTTATTGACCATGTTCTTTGATGGTGCTTACTACAAGGATGGAGTAGGTGCAGTTATTTTGATGATATCTCCAATAGGGGTAATATACAAATTCTCCTTTACTTTAAGTTTCCCTTGTACCAATAATATAGTAGAATATGAGGCCTTATTGTTAGGCCTTAGATTAGCTCATAAGCACAGGGTAAAATGTTTACATGTCATAGGAGATTCTGAATTGGTTGTATCCCAAGTAAGAAATGCTTATGTGTCAAAGAAGAAAAGATTAAAACAATAGATAAATGTTGTATGGGATATGATTGAATGTTTTGATGCATTTGGGATAATTTGGAAAGATAGGACTAACAACAAAATGGTAAACTTGTTAGTAAATATAGCAATAAAACCTAATGATGTTACATTTGCTGGCATATCCAAAGTTGAAACTCAAACTAGACCCTCTGTTCCTAATAATATCTAGAATTGGCAAGTGTTTGAAGATGATAAAGATATTTTGAGATTTGTAAACTATGAGAATATTTTTTCAGGACAAGAAATTGATTATGCAGCTTATGTAGAAAATATAAATGGAAAGGATACTATTTTTGGGTAGGAAGTTGTGAAGTTAAAGACAAATAAAATCCCAAAGGGTCTAGGTATTTTAGAAACTATTTTTGACAACCAAGACAGGTCACAAATGAATGCTAGTGAATATAATGCCAAAGATCTAGAGGAGGTAAATTTGGGAACAAAAGAAATGCCTAAAAAGGTGTATATTGGTAAGAAATTGCCTCAAAAAATTAGGAAAGATTTGATAGACCTACTAAGGAAATATAGACATGTGTTTGCATGTTCATATGATGACTTAAAGGCTTATAGAGAAGATCTGTTTCAGCATGAAATCCCTTTGAAACTAGATGCTAAGCCTTTTAGACAAAAATAGAGGCCAATAAATCCTACCTTGGCTCCCAAAATGCAAGAGGAATTGATCAAGTTAAGAGATGTTGTTATCATAAAGCCTATCAAGCACTCCTCTTGGGTATCCAATTTAGTCCCTGTTAGGAAGAAAAATAGTGACATAAGGTTAAGTGTTGACTTCAGGAATATTAATATATCTTCACTAAAGGACAATTGTGGATTGCCAAATATGGAAGCCATGTTGCAAAGGGTTACTAGTTCTGAACTTATGTCTATGATGGATGGATTTTTAGGCTATAATCAAGTGGTTGTTAAAGAATCAGAATAGTTCAAGATTACTTTTTCTGCTACATGGGGTGCTTATGTTTATGTCAGGATACCTTTTGGGCTTCCTAATGTTGGGGCTACTTTTCAAAGGGCTATGGATGTGGTTTTTTCTGATATTATTAATACATTTCTAGTGGTGTATCAGAATGACCTCATTACTTATTCCAAGGATGAGAATGATCATTACATACATCTAGAAAAGGTATTAATCAGAGTCCTTAAGTATGGTATTTCTTTTGATCCAATGAAATGTAGTTTTGGTGTTACTGAAAGAAATTTGTTACGACATCTAGTTGGTAAGCATAGAGTGAGGATTGACCTTGGAAGGGTAGAAGCAATAGACAAGATTTAGAAAACCAAAAGTGTAAAGGCATTCAGTCATTCTTTGGACATATCAACTTTCTTAGGAAATTTGTGACTAATTTTGTAGATATTAGTAGGCCTATATCAAGGATGCTCAAGAAAGGATCTAAGATAAAATGGGATGGTGAACCTAGCATTGCATTCTAGAAGATTAAGCAAGCTATTAAAGATGCCCCTATTCTTAGAGCTCCAAATTATAATAAACCAATGCATATAGTTTTCTTTGCCTCATTTCACACTATTGTTGTCGTATTGTTACAAAAAAATGAGGAAGGTTATGAGAAGCCCATTGCATTTTTAAGCAAATCCTTGTAGGCAACAAAACTCAAGTATGATATAAATGAAAAATAGGCATATGCACTGGTGAAAGGAGTCAAGGATTTTAGGTGTTACTTAATGGGAGCTACTGTTATTGCTTTTGTTCCTATTGCTGCTATGAAGGATATGTTTTCACAACAAGAGGTATTTGGCAAGAGATGTAGATGGATTAATAGGATACAAGATTTTAACATTGATATTCAGATTATTAAACTGGTTAGGGGTCAAGGTTTTGCCAAATTGATGATAGAAGCCAATCTAGAGACAAACCAAATCAATCAGCTTGATGATAGTTGCAAGGATAGTTTTTTTGATATGGATACCTCTAATTGGTATAGAGATGTGACTTATTATTTGCAAAATATGAAATATCCATTAGAGTTAATAGAGAATAAAAAAATATCCCTTAAGTTACAGGCCATAAGGTATGTTATAGTGCGAGGTCAATTATGGTGGAGAAATATGGATGGGGTACTTTTGAAGTGTGTAGATGAGATTGAATCTAAAAGGATTTTGAAAGATATGCATGAAGGTGTATGTGGTGGTCATTATATGGCTAAAACCATTACTCATAAAGTTCTTAGGGCTAGCTTTTGGTGGCCAACACTTTTCAAGGACTCTCATGATTTTTTTAAAACATGTGATACTTGTCAAAGGTGTAGTGGAAAGTTAAAATTTTTGATAAATTTACCATTGAGACCTATTGAACTGCAGGCACCATTTCAACAATGGGGAATTGATTTCATAGGTGAGATCTCAAACAAATCCAATGGTGGACATTCTTGGATCCTGGTGGCTACTGATTACTTCATAAAATGGGTTGAAGCAACCCCTACTAAGAGTGCAATGAGTAAATTAGTTATTAATTTCATCCTAAATAATGTTGTGACTATGTTTGGATGCCCGCAAAAGATTGTAACTAATAATTCTATGTGTTTGAGATCTGAGGAATATAATTTTTTTTGTAAAAATTATGGCATTATAGAATACACATCCTCACCTTATCATCCTCAAGGGAATGGTCAGGAAGAATCAAGAAAAAAAAGCTTTCTAAAAATTATTAAGATGATTTTAGGAGAAAACAAGAAGGCCTAGGATTCAAAATTGCCATTAGCTCTGTGGGCTGATAGGGTTACTATGGAAAAGGCCATTGGATGTGCTCCATTTGATTTGGTCTATGGTATACAAGCTAGGCTTCCATAGAATAACCTAAAGGAGATGTATATATTTGTTCAACTATATGAGGATGATATCATTGATGAGATGCAACTGTAAATGGATGATATCTTGCAATTAGAAGAAACAAGGAGAGAGTCTTCTTCTTAGAATGCCAAGTTACAATCATAGATGAAGCACTTATATGAAAAAAGGGCTATTGAGGGGAAATTTGAAATAGGTGATATGGTATTAATGTGGAATGCTATAATGGAGGATAAAAGAAAGCATGGTAAAATTGACCCAATTTTGCTTGGCCCATACAAAATTTGTGACACAAAGGGAGAAGATTCATATTTTTTGAAGGATTTAATGGGAGATATTCTTTAATTTCCAGTACATGGACAATTCTTGAAGAAGTAATTTTCCTGAAAACTCTATTTCCCATGAACAATAGTTTTAGGGTTCCTTGTTTTCTTGTACATCTTGTATGTTTTGTAAATATTTTTGTACAGTTTGATTCCTAGTTTTTGTGGTTTTGTTTGCAACTCTCTAAAGAAGTTTTCATGGCTATATCAAGTATGTGGTTTTCTCTACCTTAGATTTGGAATTCTTGCATAGACATAGGTAGTCCATCATCCCTAGACAGAACCACTATTGGTCAGATTTTTTGCATGATAATTTTTCTCATTTTAGGTATAAAAAATTAGATTTGAGTCCATTGTTGGAGGCTAGGGTTTCTAGTTTTTGGGCCTTGTAGTTTTGTTACCCTTTGAAAGCTTTGTCAAATTGTAGGTCTTGTTTAGTTTTGAATTTATCTTGGTGCGAAATCTTTTAAAATGTGAATATTCCTTGCCCGATTAATTCTTGTCATGATAAGATACCTTTGTCAAAATATTTTCTCACTATTTGATCTTGGTTAGATCCATGGTTGTCACTTTGTCATTATAAAAAAATGCAGGGTCTTTTACCACAGTGACATAGTGATTGTCAAAAATTGAGTTGTGGTATTGTAGATTGAGGTCTAGTGCCAGAAATGAGCATTGATATGAAAATGTTTTGGTCATGTATTTTGTCCTAGAGTTGTTAGTGTTAGAAAGGATGCATGTGGAGAAAATTTCAAGTGGTGTCATTGGAACTCAAGTTTCTCCAACAAGTCGCTATGTTGTGTCAAAAAATCTATGTGCCCTACTGGTGGTGATGTAGCAACTGATTTGAATATGAAGAAAGCAGAAACCTTTTAAAACTGATGGTGACTGCAAAATTCCCATGTGGTATCATGAATGCGCATGACCCCTATTTCTTCCAGCAGTATTAATTGGTGTAATTATGATTGATATGTTATCCTTTCTTTATCACCAGAAATACAGTTCTCACTAGAGGTTGCTATGTCATGACTGAGAAATCATTGTGCCTCACCGATAGTGACATAGCAATTACTCAGATAATACAAAGGACTGCACTCTTTTGAAAGGGATAGTGATTATGAAGATCCCAAGAAAGATATTTTGGAAAGTATGCAATTATTTTTGTGATAGTCATATCAATTATGGTTATCCTTTTATAAAATTTCCTGGCATCAAACTTTGATGGATCACCGAAAGTTGCTATGTTGCGACTTAAAAGTTAATGACTTTCACCAGTAGCAATGTAGCGACATGTCAGAATGTCATGATGTAGCAATAGTTTCTAAGGGTGGACCCCAATGAATTATTTGTTAGAAATGAGCTATGCAGATCCTATGATATGGTGGCATCCTACTAAGCATTTATACACCAGAAACTCTAAATCTGCCAGAGGTCCCTATGTCACAATCAAAAAAGCTTCATGCTTCACTAGTAGCAATGTAGCAACCCACCTAACAATAAGAAACATGAAAAAATCAAGAAGACATAATGTCACTAGGGAGTAAAGTAATATATATATATATATATATATATATATATATATATATATATATATATATATATATATATATATATATATATATATATATGCCAGCATGTCAAGACATCTCAGCGTGACCAAGAAATACGGACCCACTTCCAAGTCAAAAAGTAGGTAAAGAATTATGATCGTTCAATCAAGATGAGATCAATGATAGTTGCTAACTCACTATGGTGAGTTGCTTGAGGGTTATGTATAATGACATAGTGAGTAAACTAGATAAAGATGGGGCCAACCATGTTAATATTATATGATGCATTGAATGTCCTCCGCTCGATCAAAGGGGAATCAATGATCATTACTTTGTCACTATTGAAAGTTACTCACTTTTTATGCTTAACAACATACAAAACAAGGAAAATACAGGAGGGACCCACCATTATAGTAATGAAAATGTAGTAAAATGCCTACCATTAGATTAAGATCAGATCAAGGGTTATCACTTCCTTGCTATGGAAATATGCACACTCTTTATGCATAGTGAGGTAGAGATTCAACAACACATGACCTCAAGGAAAAGTGGGTCCAGTTCGAAGCACCAATAGTGAAGGAAAGGTACAAGTGGAAGCATTTCATTGGTTTAACTACTAGTCTGTTAAGAAGAAAGATGAGTCAGCCCTATTTTTATCCCTAGATTGTAGGATTTTTCAATGATCAACGGTGCAAATTTGAAAAGAAAGGTGATGCCACTCTATTTTTCTACTCTAAGCATTTATGAGGAATGAAAGCTTCACGTGTGAGAAAAATAGATTATAATATAGGATATTTCATTACTTCCATCTCATGTGAACAAAGATTTCTAGTTTTTCTGAGCAAACCCATTACTGAGAATATTGTGTTGAGCTTAACAAAGAGTGTGTAGTAGTTCCCTATTGTTCATGAAGGTATTGCAAAATTATAAAGAGGAATGATTAGAAAATTAAGTAAGTAATTATACTATTGTAGACACCTAAATTTTTCCAAAACCCATTTCCTAAACAATTAGATAAATATTTATTATTTATTTAATTACCTTATCATTTAATTAAATAAATTTACATTTATTTAATTATATTCCCCTTTCCTTGATTTAAATAAACTAAGGTTTACTTAAATCTTAACCTAATCCCCTTGCATCTAACCCCTTTCACTTTAATTAAGTATTTCATTTACTTAATTAATTCCCTCCTAATCCCACTAGGAATTAAATATTACATCTAATCCTATTTGAGCACATGGCTCCTAGTTTTAACCCTCACCTAACCTCACTAGCCTACCTAACCCATCATGCCAAACCTACCCACTTCCTTAATCATGCTTTCTTTTCCTAATCATCCTAGCTAATGTCCTCTTAATCCTAAGTGTGTTCTCACACATGTGTGAGGAATCCTCACACATGTGTGAGAGATGTTCACACTTCCCTCATCCTTCATGTCTTGCATGTCTCTTGCACACTTGTCTTCTTGCATGAGATTCAAGGTGTCTCACACATGTGTGAGAAGCCATGCCTTCTCACACCTCTTGCACACTTGTCCTCTTGCATGAGAATCAAGTTGTCTCACACGTGTGAGAAGCCATGCTTCTCACACCTCATTGATCATGTCACCATCAAAGGTTGATCACACATGTGTGAGCATATTTCCCCCTTTGAATGGTCAAAACCCTAATCCATGTGGAGTCTACTTGTCCTCCAACTCATTGACACCTCATCGATCCTGAGAGATCCTAGCCCTCCATCTTGCCTTCAATCTCAACCGTCCATTGCATCCATTTTCCTATAAATGGAGAGCCCTCTCCTCATTTCCATGAAGAACTATCTACCTTATTGTTATGCTATTGGACTTGTGAGCAACCACATCCCATGAGCAATGAAATCATCTAGACTTGATGGTTTCATGAGGTTTGCATAGTGCTATTTTGTCATTCATTTACATGTCTTCTTTCATATTTTGAGGTTTTACATGATAATGTAGGAATGTGCATTAGTTGCTTAGTGTTATTCCTTAGTTACATTTTTATGCAACACAACTATAACCTCTGTAGCATTTTAGTTTCTATAAACTATAGTCAAGATGCCTCTTAAGAAAGTATTTTTTGGGCAAGTGAATTATATGGATAGAAATGTTCATGATGATTTGCTAGAATTACTCCCATAATCCACCACTAAGACCATGCAGGTTAAGAAATTAACTTCTTTAAACCGTAGGCTTAAAATTACAAATGGCCTGTATGACAAAGGGAACTAGGTTAGGGATGTAACAATTTCACAGACTAGTGTTTTTTTGTTTAAAAAGTGGTTTTCAAAGAGGAATTTGTTTGCCCCACATGCTAATGTCTAGAATTTTTATTTGGGAAAACTAGTAGTTCCAAGTGTTTTCATGGATTATGATCAAGCTATTAGGGTGGTGAGGAGAACTAATTGTGTGCCCCTAGTCTCAATTAGTCCTGAGGAAATTAGAGAGGTTTTTTTCCTAGAGCCATTGATAGATTATCAAATGCCAATTAATCTACAAGAATTAGAAAATGAATACAAAGCAAAGAAGGATGTGATTAGGGGAGGTGCACTAAGGGCACATATTGGCACAATTGGAACTTTTCTAGTAATCACTACAGCCTCTAGGGAACCTTTAAAAAAGGATCTTTTCACTTCCTCAGCTATAAAAATACACAAGACCCTATGTCATGTTTTTGATGAGAATGAACAAAATTTTATGCCCATCAACCTTATGTATATGATGGTTTAGATTGTTTCCTTTGGTGTAGATGTTATTTTTTATTTTGCTTCTTATTTGGCTAAAGAAATTCATACTTGTTTGGTTGGAATTGCAAAAGGGAAAGTGGAGAAATCTTTTGGCCATTATTTGTTTTTGATGCATATGTTTTTATTTAAGGGAGTCATATTTTGGTAAGGAAATGGAGTTGAGCAGAGAGGAGGATGGGGAAGCACTGCCAATCGAGTTGTGGAGTGTAGATATGACCTAGGATACAGAGAAGGTTAGCTTTGTCAGGTTTGATAGGTATTTCACTTCTAAGTTGGGATGCCTCATATTGAGTGACAATCCTAGAATCCCCAAGGCACTAATTAATCACATTAGGCCTATGGGCAATCCCAGTGGTTTGAAATTTTCACACAATTGGGGAGATATCATCCCATACTTTGTTACTACTGTTTTTAGAATTTATGGTTTCAAAGGAAGCCCTCATGTGTTGTCATACCAAGTACCTTTAAAGGTAGGAATGGATAAAGTTTTGTGGAAGTTAGGAGGATTGGAAGAGATGTATCTATTGAAAAGGAAACTAGGGTCAATTTTCCCTACTTGCACTGCAGCCCATTAGTTTGTAATGACTAAAAGAGGTTGGCTCTTTTTACATAAAATTTTGGATCGGTACAAAATCGCTATTTCCCACCCCCATTTTTGTGATACTGAGGGGTTTTATAATCAGACCTTGAGACTTAGAATTAAATTGGGAAAGGTCAACCATGACTCATATTATCTAGAGGACATCATAAGGAATGAGTTCTCATTGTAGAAATAGGAAACCAAAAAGGAAAAGTCGAGAGTCTATTCCAGGGTTTTAGAATTCATTCATTGTTTTGATCAGAAATATAATCCTCTAGATAATGCTAATAGATAAGCTGATAAAATAAATAAGCTCATGAATAGTTTCCCTGAAATAATGGAAGCCATGAATGAAAAGAAACAATTATTTATTGATTCATACCTAGATAAGGCCAGAGAGGTCATGAGGAGGTTGGCTTTCACTCCTAATCTAGGAACTGGTCAAATGATTGTTCAAAAGAGACTAGGCTATACTGTATTCAAAATAAAAATACCGCTATGGATAAAGGCAAGAAAATAATGGGATCCACTAGTGTAGTCCTAGAGAAGAGACCTAATGAACCTTCTCCCAAGAGGCATAAGATAATAAAGGAACATAGTCCTCAAGTTGAGGAGTATTCACCCACTCAATCCCCTTTTCGGATTGGAGAAGAAAAACTCACTAGAGAGTAGATTGAGAAAATAGGTTTACAAGGAGTTGTATTTATCACTCAAGTAGAATTAGATGAGGGAAATCTTCAAGACCCCCCATGCCAAGTTTGGATTTGACAGTTGCAGATTATATAGGTATGTAATTAGACCCTGTATTAGAATAGGCTAGTCATCAAGCTTTTTTTTATGATAATTTTGTTAAATTTAGGGCTTTTCTCCAATTTGCATGGCACACTAATATGGGCATATTTGAAGAGAGGTGTAATAAATTCAGAACAAAGCATTTAGAAATGGATGAACCTTCCTCACAAAATTAGGTGAAGGAGGAGATGATGAAGGAGTTTCGAAGTATAAGCCCTGAGCAGGGAAGACAGATGGTTAGAGGATCAATTTTTTTGTTGTTACCCAATTGGGACATTGTTGATGTTCTAATGTTTAATTCTATTTCAAATAAAATTTATGTACAAGATCAAAGTAATAAAGACTTCCAAGGCACTGCTTTCAGTGAAGACCAGACTACTTTAGTCATATGGTCATCGAGGAGAGGATCAAGAGCCACCTCATCACAACTAGATGACTCTAGTTTGATGGGAATTATAGTTGTAAGAAGAGTAGCTTATACCTCTCATGTGTAAGTGCACACGAGAATGTAGATAGATCTCAATTTTTTTTGTTCACTTCTCAAAAAGAGGAAAAGGTCATGTTTGAATTGTAAAATAAGTATGAAACAATTTTAGAAGCATACAACAAAGAAGTTCAAAAGAGGATTGAACTGGAAAATAAAATTATGGGAAGGTGTGCCAAGGAAAAAATAACATATCCTCACCCTCTAGTGGAGCCTTTTAAATTCATTCCTCTTATAGAAATGATAAACACCCCACAGAGGCCTCAATATTATACAACAAAAGATTTTGAGGAAGAAAAAAGTAAACTTTGGGCATTACATGTAGAGATGGAAGTGCAATATGAGGATAAACTTAGCAAGGCTCTAATGTACCTGGTAGATAAAATTGAATGACCCCTATTTTATGATCAGCTGGCAAAATTAATAAGTATATGGGAGGAATTGAAAACCCATGATGAAACCCTAAAGCCTATTGTTAATAAGTGGGGAAAGAGAAAGAAAGAAATTACCTTTTTATGTTATTTTGTTATAAGGTCTTCCCATGACCATATTGAAAAGACATATGATGTTGCTAATGATTTGTCAGACTTTGATAATATGAGAGTTGCTTTGCAACTAAAGGTTGTTTCTTATTTAAGCAAATACAAGAATAAAAAAAATTGATTTGTTTCCTTGTGCCTTGGATAGAAAGAATAAATTGAAGAATAAGGATGAATGGGCTAAGGAATTGGATGACCTATTCTGTTTGAGGATGAATAATGTTATAAATGAAAAATGACATGCTTGGTGGGCCACCACAATAGAGGAATTGGTGAAAGTCTATTTATGTTTTGATTCTTTGAAACAAGAATTTGTTAGTATTGATAATGAGGCTAAGTATATACTTAAGAAGAAAATTGATATTCTGAAATTCAACTAGCTAGATGATGCACAATTTCACACATGGATGGTAGATATTACTTCTAGTGAGAAATTTTAAGAGATTGAAATAGATAATGATGAGATACAGGAGGACAAGTTGCAGATTATTGACACAATAGCACCAGATCCAAAAGATGAGCAAGATGAAGGTCACCAATTGGTTCCAGCTATAGGCTCAGAGGCCCAAGATGTGGACATGACATAAGACCAATTAAGGGTAAAAATAGTTTTGTTAGTTCAAGATGAAAATAGTGAAAACCCATGAGTAGAAGTTGATTTGAAAATATTGCAATAGGATTCATCATTGGCCAGCTTGGTAGTTGCATATTTAGAAGATTCAAAATAATGGTGGAAAATCAAAAGAGCCAATAACTTGTAATCATGTAAAAGAAATGGGACCTACCAAAGAATATACTGATGTGTTAGCTTTCTATTACATTAAGTTTTGTCTTTTGGACAGTTGTGAATTTCTCTAAGCCTGAAGCTTATTGCATCTCACATTATATAAGTGAGATCCTAGGGCTAGAGAATAGGTCCGAATTTTGATGTATTTTTTGGAATTGTCAATAAATAGTACAGTCAATCCTATTTCATGTAGTAGATTAGATACTTTCAAGTGTACTTTCTAATATATAGAGATGACATAACCAACTAAATATTCTAGGCTTTTTTTGAAACTCTATTGGTTACTGTATTAGTCATTGCAAAAGGATAATACAAAGGGGTATTTACACTATTTTCTATGTCATCACTTCCTATCTCCATTTTTATGAGCTTGTTTATTTTGAGCTCATTTGAATAAGGTTCATGTGACTGAATATAGTCTGGATGGGTTGTGTATTGGTTCTATTTTTGCTTTTAATTCAATGAATTATATAAATGCTTTAGTAGATCAGTAGAATTCAGGAGTCTATGAAAAAGGACATTTTATAAGAATTGGAATGGGTGATTACTATTGATAAATTAATTCACAAGTTGTTTGAATTAGATCTCCCACCAATAGTCAATTTTTGCCCAATGGATAAGGCACTGGTCACATAAATCAGTGATGGTTGAGAGTAAATATTACTTCTACATGCCAATTCAAATATAATTTCAAAGTGATTTTCATTTCATTTTGTTCAAGGTTATAATGCTAGTGACCAATCATTTACATTTAGTTTCTATGTTTTATATAGCTGCTATTTCCAAAATTAGTTGTAAACTCTAGGAGAATTATGACTAGATTTGCTTATGAGGGATGCATATAGACTTGAAAGCATTAAAGAAATTGGTAAATTGTGTAAATTCCTAAGGATAGAAGATGGGAATCAAAATGAAACTATGATAATCTTCATACAACAGTTTGCATTAGAATCATCCCTAGGTACACCCACCTTGGTTTTGCAGAGCCCAAAGAGTAGGAAACCATACTTGGTTTTGTTGAAGTTGGGTCCAAATGGTTTACTTATGTAATTGTTACTAGGAAGTGGCTAATCCTTAGGTTATATGAATGTTATCTTTTTGGTGTTGAGAATTTTGTTGTTGAGTAGTTTCAAAGACCAGCAGATTGGAAAATTGCAATATGCACAAGGCCTAATATTGCATTAGTATTTGGTATGGTGGCAAGATTCTCAACAAATCCCAAAGAAAATCACATGATGAAAATCAAGAGAATCATGAGGTATCTAAAGGGTAATGAAGATTATGGATTATGGTACAAAAAAGCAGGCAATTTGAATTTGAAAGTATTCACATATGTTGATTGGACAGGAAGAGTTGATGAAAGAAAAAGCACTAGTGGTGGAGAATTCTTTCTTGCTAAAAGACTAGTGTCTTGGACATGCAAAAAGAATAATTTTATTTCTCAGTCCACAACACAGGCATAATATGTGGTATTAATAGTTAATTGTTCCAATGTCATTTGGTTCAAGCAACTATTGGCAGGTATGAAGGTAGAGATCAAGGATCCAATTGTTATCTTCTGTGATAACACTAGTGTAATTAATATATCAAAGAATCTTATGATTCATAAAAAAATTAAGCACATTGTTATAAAGTATTATTTTTTGAGAGAATTGGTACAAGATAAATAGGTAAGATTGGATTGTGTGAATACTAAATAACAAACTGCATACATATTCACTAAGTCATTACCTAAGGATGCATTTATGTATCTAAGAGGTAAGTTAGGGTTCATTCCCCTATCTAAAGTTCACTAGATGAAGTTTAGTAATGCATTAACTAGAGAATTTTGAAGAACAAATAGTTGGTTTAGTATTCATAAGGGCACATTGTGAATGAATCAGTACATGGGGTACATTGATATTCACTGAATATTGTCTTTTGCATGGGATGTCAAAGAGGGAAAGTTTGTTGTCATATCTCATAGGAAGTTTTTAAAGATGGAGAGTATATATTTCATAGAAATTTTATTACTTCTCGAGATGTCAAAGAGGGAGAACTTGGTTTGATATCAGAGAAGGAAAGTTTGATATCCAAAGAAGATATTGAAGGTAGAGTTTTGTTGATAGAGGGAGAAACTAAAGGTAGAGGGAGTTCACACTTATAGATGGAGTTCTCATGGATAAGAATTAGAATAAAAATAAGGATATGTTCCTTAATTTATTCTTTCTCTAAAATTTCATTGCATTATGACATGTTGTGTTGTCATCAAAGCCAAAGAGGGAGATTGTTGAAAGTAATTGGTTAATTGTGTATTATCTTTGATGTTACACAAAATGTCATATCATTGCTAGTTAGTGTATGTTGAGCTCACTCAGGCAATGAAGACAATTTCTCATGTCTCCTGAGCATTCCAAAGATTTCCAAGTTTAGAAGACAATGTCTATTGAGTTCAATTGGTCATCAAAGAAAAGTTTGCAGAAGTTGAGTGCTAAGCGAGTCCACTCAGTTAATGAAGGAAATGTTGGATGGAACCAATGTTAACCAAGATCACTCAGTTATCAAAGGAACTTTGCAAATATGTAGTGTTGACTAAGTTCACTTGGTTAACATAGGAAAATTATTTTTGAGTTAGTGTCTACCGAGCAGGGTCAACTAAAGAAGGATTTTCTTATTTTAGCATATTGAGTTCAATTGATTTGTTTGTTGGTTCTAGCTAACTGAGGAGATGAATATTAAGTATTCTAAGTTGTGTTCAAGCTGACTTGATAATATGTAAGATATAAATGTAAGCTCAAGTTGTGGATTGAATGTGTGCAAGAAATAGAACATTTGAAGATACTTAGAGGAAGTGAATTAGAAGGATAAGCAGAATATCCTTGTTGAGCTGCAAAGATACATTTGATTAGGAAGGATCAAGTACAAGCCATAATAAATAATATAGCAATGATCTAAAATCTCTTAATAGAGTTGTCTTAATAGCCATTTGTAAATCCTCTGACAAGGTGGCATTTCTATTGAAGTGTCTAAAGACCTCTAACAAGGCCACTCCTAATAGGGTGATTAAATCCTCTAATAGGGTCACACCTAACAGTGTGTTTGTAACCTTTAATAGGTTGGCTCCTAATAAGGCTCACTTCAGAAGAGTGAAAATTAGTAACTAGTTGCAATTGATGGTTTTCCCAAATTGGTGCTTCCAAATTAAATCTTGGTGTCACTTGTGTTCATGCTATTTCTTTTATGTGTATGCAACTAAGTTAAAGTTAAGGTTAATCAGATTAAGATTAGTATATTTAGTTATTTTCAAGTTAGATTTGATTCTCAGTGCTTGCTAAGTTACAAAATTTTCTAGTGTTCACTGAGTACCTATGTGTTTGCTGAGTAACAACAGAATACAATTTAATCAGAATTTATGTTTTGATTTGTATTGATATCTAACAAATCTGGGATTTATTTTGTAGTAACTAATTCACCCCTCCCCTCTTAGTTACTCTTATATTTCTAACATTAGTCTCATTCACTTTGACAACCTTTACTAAGATTAGAGCTCTCTCTCTCTCTCTCTCTCTCTCTCTCTCTCTCTCTCTCTCTCTCTCTCACACACACACACACACACACACACACACACACACACACACACACACACACACACACACACACACACAAAAGACCAAATTCACCTCTTTTGAGGTGGGTTATACATTAATGATATGAATGTCTTTGTTCTTTGAACTTGGATAAATCCAACTCACTTGAGACAACATCTCCATTGGGAGAAAGCTTCACTTCAAAATTACTGAAAACACTTTAATGATTCAATTTAGATAGCTTCATGACTCAATTCTTTCACCCCTTGTATAAAGGACTTCAAATTTTTGATAAAAATCTACAACCTTTTACAAAAAATTAATTTTCTCCTAACAAATTAAGGGGTTCTAAAGCATTTTTGTGATAGATGTTATTTTCTATTTAGATAACTATATGTTTGAGATGAATAGACATTAGGTTGTCAATGTTTTATAACTCTTAATTTTAACATTTTAGTTAGATTTTCATATACATAGTATATATCTATTTGGTGTAATTTCTTATGCATTTGGAATTCATTGATATCATTTTGATGATCATAGTATATTTGCAAATATTTTTCAAAACTAAACAGGGAAAGATGGTTGTAAAAGAGAAGAACAATATGTAGGGGTAAACAATTTTTTTTAAAGATTCATTTTTTGAAAGCTAGTTCATAGTGTCTTGTCAAGATTATGAATGTCTACTTCTATTAACAATTTAATAATATATTTGCATTTCTATTTATTAATTATACAAAAAAATAACTAATTCAATTGTGAAAATATCAATTTTGAAAAATTTAACTAAATATTGTTAACATCAATTTGTTATTTTAAATATTAGTTATTAAATAAAAAATAAAAATAATTGATTAAAAAAAAATTGGTTTTTTACTTAATATAGAAATTATTTATCCAATTCATAATTTTACATTTAATTAATATGACTAAAATATAACATGATTGAATAATGAATAAAGTTATTCTTTAGTATCACAAGTTTACATTAAACCAAATGAACTCAAATATATAGTGAATGAATAGTAAATAAAATTATTTCTCAATTTGATAACTTCACATTAAATCAAAAGAATGAAAATGTAAAATGGTTAAATTATAAGTAAAAAATTTGAAGTCTTTAAATGGGAAACCTTTCAAACACATATATGGAAGAAAACGAATATGAATGAGTATTATTGTCTCCTTATATTCTGATTAAATCAATCTTGTCTCCTTATAAATCAAGTCTTTATTTTACCATTATTAGTATAGATAATTGTTAACATGACTTCATACTTTGAAACTATTTTTCTTTAAACCTTTTTTCACAATTTCACACTAAACCAAAAGAAATGAAGTGCAAATTGAGTGAATTATGAAAAAAAAATGAAGTCATTTAGTAGTAAATCCCTTCAAGCAAGTTTTAATGAAAATGACAACTCAATAGTTATTCTTGTTCTATTTAATTACCTTTTAAGATTTATAACACAAAAGATTGAGGTAGTAAATGAAAATGAAATGACAAGTTGTTACCGCTTTGTCTCATTGTACAAAAGTCAATAATGTTTAGAGACTGATGACATCTAACATTAAAATAGGGAAAATAGTTTTGATATTTGAGTAGAAATTGACATTGATGAACTTTTTAGGGAAAAAATGATAATCAATCATGATTATTTTCTCCTCCTATTATGTTAAGCACTATATCTTTCAAACACATCATGTCATCAATGATAATTCTTGTCTCCTATTTATTTAAGAAATATATCAAAAAATAAAAATAAAAATAATAATTGATCCCTTCCTCATACTTCTCATCAATAAATGAGATCAATTATTATTCCTATATATGTTATATTCTCCAAATATTCTATTGCAGATATGCTAGGATTTTACGGTTCCAATAAGTCAAAATATTTTAACATGCTTAGTCTTCCATAAATATGATGATGCTCATACATATAGGGTACATCTCAAGTAATCATTTGTCTTTTATTTCACAAATTCCAAATATGGTTGGCATAAGGGTAGAGGTTTTTTTCACTTTAGCAATGGTAATTTGTTCAGTTAACTATATTCTTGGTGTGTCATGTTTCAATCAGATCCTCTTTCTCCACATTGTCATTCTATTAAAATTTCTTTATATAAAAATTTGCATGGTAACATTTTTATTCACTTTTCTTTGTCCTTTTTCCAAATATGGATTACAATCCAAGGAACTTCATAATCCAACTCCAATTTGCTAAGTGGGAAAGGTCATTTGAAGACCCCATTTTGAACACCCATCTTTCCCATGCATTATCATGTTCATTCCCATTCCTCTTTAGGGTAGTCAAGCACATTATTCAGGGGAATTTATTGCTCTATTCTAAAACATATTCATACTCCCATCATAATTGGTCTCCCTTTCTAGGTCTCATATCATGGAAATTATTAAGCATGGGGGGGGCCTTACAAATATTATCAACTTTACAATTTGGCCTTAGATTAGGGTCAACATAGACCTATTGGAGCTTATCAAACAATAATAACTGGTGTTGTAGCATGTTGGTTTCTAGCATTTTCTTATGGGACCCCCTAAAAGATAGGTGGGATTTCAAGCATATTTTTGATAGTATGAAAAGGGCCATCCAAATTTTCCACACCTAGCATCTCTATTATGAAATGAAAAATATGGGTCAAGTGTTTTCCTTCAAGATGCATACAATTTTTTTTCCAAGCTTTTGGTCATTCTAACCATTCTCGCACATGAATTTTTCATTTGACCTTTTTCTTGGTTAGGGATTCCATCTCATGACTCCTATTTTCCTGATGCTGACTTTACTCATCCTAACACTGTGGTGGTGCTCCTTGTGATCATAGTTACTCAATTGATTATTTTGTTGATGGGTTGGTCCTTCAAAATAATTTTTCTTTTGAATTTTTTGAGGCTTTATCTATTTTAAAAATAATTGATGCTACTAATGTGTTCCCTAAGGTTCTCATGGTAGATCAAGTTAGCTTCCTAGTTAATTTTTGTTTTCATGTTGGCTACTTGTACTCTTTTTGTCACCTTTGTATTTTGATGCCAAAATGAGCTACATTTTTCTTGTGGATGGATAAATTTAGTATGTCCATTACACATTGGGGTTGAATGGGACATGGTAGTGATGTTATCTACAAAACATGTCCTCTTTTTTATTGGTAGATTTTGGGATTTTGTGCTTTTTCTTATTGTGGCCATGTGATCTTTGGTTCTACACTCCAGTTCGGTGTTCTATCTACCATTTGTGGTCTTTTATACTTTTGCAACCACTTTTGGACTTCATCTTTGCACTCTATGTGGACTTTGGTTTAGTGTTGAGATTACCAGTTATGGCGACTGATGATTTTGTAGCTAGCTATCAGCCTACAATTTATCCCCAATTCAAAATATACTTGCACTCAGTTCTTTTTCATCATTTGACCCTTTGAACTCATAGTGACCTTCACATGTTTCACCTCACATGTTTTTTATGAACTAGTTATTATGGGGTAATTGTAATAGGTCCAAGCTCTATAGAATTTTGGTTGGGTAGTTATTGGTGGGAGCTTATCAACATTGATTGTAGCCCATGTTATACTGACATTTTTAGATATTCCAGATTTCTATTTTTGTTGTTATGATTTGAGGCTTCACATGCTTGCTACCTATTCATATGGTTCTCCGCATTGGCCTTGTGATTATGTAATATTTTGTATTTGGTAAGGATTTAGAGTTTTCTCATTGATTCTTTCCCTCATGAACCAACTTCACACAAGACCAACTTCACCTCTTTTTGGAGGTGGATTATACATGAATAATAAGAATAACTTTGTTCTTTCAACTTGGGTGACTCCACCTCATTTGAGATAACATCTCCATTGGGAACAAACTCTACTTCACTATTACATAAAAGACTTTAATGATTCAAATTATATAGCTTCATGATTCCACTCTTTAACACCTCATATAAAAGACTTCAACTTTTTGATAAAGATATGCGACCTTTCAAAGAATTTTATTTTTATCCCTTACAAATTAAGGGCTTTTCAATTACTCTTTGTGATAGATGTTCATTTCTATTTAGATAACTATATGTTTGGGGTAAAATGACATTAGGTTTTCATTTTTTAATTGTTATTAGTTTAAATATTTTAGTTAGATTTTCATATAGATAGTCTATATATCTTTTAGGTGTAATTTTTTATGCATTTTAAATTCATTGATGTTATTTTGACGATCATAGTACATTTGAAAATATTTTTCAGATATAAATAGGGAGAGATGTGTGCAAAAGATAAGTGTAATATATAGGGGTGAAAAAAAACAATAAAAGATGCATTTTTTGAAAGCTAGTTCACAACTCAAAATTTAAGATCCCCTCGAATCTAAGAAAGGTCTCTTTCTTGACATCTAGTATACTTATTGTAGTAATCAAGGAGGTAGTCAAATAGTTTATTGTAGACTATGCATGGTTTATATGGAGAAATTTATTTTCTCTTTCGAAGCTAAGATTGCATATGCACCTATGTGCGTCTCCCCTATTTCTATTTCTAATCATTACCCAATCCATATGGAGGTTTGTGTTGGTGTAAATAGGTATTTATCATTTACACTTTACTTAAGTTTACTTAGGTTAGTGCATTATTTAATTATTTATTTTTATGAGACACTTAGGAGTTTGTGCACCTTTTTGAGTTGTCATATTGACAACTCAGAAGTACAAAACTCTAATGAAGCACATGGTGTCTACAACATTGGAGTTTGCATCATTCACTAAGTTGTCATGTATACAACATAGTTATTCACACTCCTAATTTAGCACATGTTGTCTACAACACTGATTTCCATGTTACACCATTGTAGGCTTATCCTCTCATCATCCCACTTACTTCTATGCTTAATGGAGGATAATCCATATCTGGTGGACATGTACCTAGTTGTATGGCTTATCATGATGCTAATTCTTAGGCATTTTAGATGCCTCATAGAGGCCTTTATATATAGGCACTCCTAGTGTACTTGTACATTGTATTGAATACTATATAGTTATTCTGATCATACTCTAGTCTAATTTGTGCTTGTGTATTGAGTTCTTGGTCTTGGGTGAATTCTTCCCTAAGGTAGATTCTTACATGGTATTAGAGTTGAGGTAGATACTTGTCACATAGCCATCGAAGACCTTGTTGCTTCATCTCTCGAAGGGACCTGATTCAGATCTACAACATCTACAGCAATTGGGAGCATCTAGAGTCAAAGTAAACCTTGTCATTACATCCAAAGTAATGATTTGGTAAAGAGCAACTATACATTTTCTATTTTAGGCCATAGTCGACCGTGAAGCAAAATATTTTTGCAAACCAAAACCTAAAAGCCCAATTCACAAAGTTGGGTATGGTATTTTATTGATCTATTAAGTTTATTTTTTAGATCTATTAATTCTATAATTTTTTTCTATATTTTTGAAAGTTTTTGAAATTATTTTCTACCCAATTGGGTGTGCAAAGAAATTTTTTGCACAAGCAATGGGCAGTCACACCCTAGCCCTGTGTAGGGAATATTCTACAAGGAATATTCTAAATTTAGCAATTTACAATCATGCAGGCTGTACCATATTTATGGCCTCAACCAATACCAGACAACTACATAATCAAGCGGTTCCACACATTTTCTAACGCCTAATCTCCACTAGAAGTGAGTCTTGCCCAACACACCAATAGTCTCGCTAGTTTATTTTCAAATTTGTGGGCATACTCTTTTAAGCACTCCAACAAGTTCTTTTCCCACAAATCTGGGATCAATACAAATTCTACCTGTTGGTGCTTTTTTACAAAGTAATAAAACTACTAAGCAACAAAAGGCTTAATACCTGGATTACAGTACATACACAACCTAAAGACTAGCCAATTCTCATTAACAATTGCATATGCAAAGTACTAGGACCCAACTTCAACAAAACCACAAATGGTTTTTTGCTCTTTTGGCTCTGCAAAACTAGGGCAGGTGTACCTAGGGATGGTTCAAAATTGGAACAACTGTATGAGGATTATTCTGTGTTTCATTCTGATTCTCATTTCAAGATTCTTAAATAAATACATAATTCTTACTAGCTTGATAAACACATCCCATAAACAGATATGGCCAAGAATTCTTCTATAGATCTGCAGATGTTTTCAACAACAATGGCTAACTAAAGCTAAAATATTCCATGCAGACAAGTGCCGACCAACTTTGAAGATCTATAAGAAATAAAAGTAAAATTTGATTTGATGATGCATTTGAAAAAACCATTTATAATATACCTCTCCTTCAGCTGAAATAACTTGATCAGTGCCTAATCCATTTGGGTTCAGAGTCTATAGCAAATTCTTAGATCTAATTTGTTGCTTTACAACAAATTCTATCAGCAATTCTTATCAGAATTTATCATTCAAAATCCTTTTCAATACCTAAGAAATCTCATCACATTCCTCAAAGCCTTTATTTAATCCATTGAATTAATAGCAATGATAAATGGATATACAACCCTACTAGATTGCAATCAATTGCACAAGCTTTTACTCATACAACATCAAGGTAGCTAAGTATTTAAAAGGAGACAAAATTCAGAAAGAACTGATATGGGGACAATTCATAATTTGTATTCATTTCCTTTGAAAATGGTATATCCTTTACAATAGACTTAGAATGGCCTTCAGAAAAGAAACACAACTCATTCTACATTCATGTATTCTTAGAGAATTTGACAGAAAAATACATTACAAACTTGCTTTCCAAATTTGGACCAAAAACAAGACTAAGCACAATACTTAGTAAAAATAGAATTCAGACCATTCTTTAGCCTTGGGATCTCACTTAAATAGTGTGAGATGCAACAAGCTTCGGGCTAAAGACAAATGATAGGTTTCCTTCTTAAAGAAAGGGCACTCACCTACAATTCTATCAAAAAGACAAGAACAAAATAATAGAAAGGCTAATTACAACAAACATTCCTTGGTGGGTCCCTTTCTATTATGCTTCTTAGTTGTTGAGACAAGAAAATATGACATGATCTTACAATCATTCTTCATCTTCGGAGTACATAACCATGAGGTTTGACAGTGATGTATCATCTTTAGTTACCTGCAAACTCACTTTAATCTGGGGATCTACCATGTCTTCATTACTAATTACAAGGGTAATTGTTACTTTTGCATCTTCCTCCTCATTGTCTCCTGACATCTGTTCCATAAACTAATTTTTCCATTTATTAAAAGCATCATCATTTGGCCAATCAAAACTTAGAGCTTCTCTTTGTATCTTTATTAAAGGATTTGCACTTTCTTCTAAATCATCAAATTCTTTTCTCATAGCAGTATAAAACAACTGTATTTTTACTAGCTCTTCATTTGTTTTTGCCCAGAACCAATGGCCAGTCTCACTGATGATGTTTATTATTCTTTCATTGAATAACTCATCCATCTCCCTTTTCCATTTTTCCTTTTCCTTTACTGTATCAACAGATTCTAAAGCACAAGGAAATAGGGTGAATTTTTCAGCAATATATTTGGAAAAATAGAGTGTTAATCTTCTCTGTAAAGAATCTCTTTCATCATCAAAATTCTCTAGCTTATTTAATAAATAAAAAATCTTCTCAACTTGATGATAGGCATTTGGACTACAGATATACATATGATTGTAATAATATTATTTCTCTCCCTCCATTTCTGTGCAAGAAAATTCAGTCCATCATTTTCTCTATTCAACTCATCTATGAGGGTTACAATTCTTGTCAACTGATCATAAAAAGTTGACCATTGTATTTTATCCCTCAAATATACCACACCCTACTTCAATTTTTCTTCCTGTTGATTTCTAAATTCTATCTGCAACTCATGTAATTTGGTTTTTTCTGCTTCAAAGTCCTCTGCAGTATAGAATTGGGGCCTTTAAGGGGTGTTAGGTATTTCAATGATAGGGGTTGATCCAACAAATGACTATGAAGGGTATGCAATTCTAAGTGTACTGGATTCTCCCACCTTTCTTTTCCCAAGTATCTTCTCCAATTGAGATACCCTATTTTCCAGCTCAAATCTCTTTTTTACTTCTTGATTGTAGGCATCCACCACTATTTCATACTTACTCTGCAAATTAGTCATTTCCTTTTCTTCTTTTTCTGCAATGGCCAAGGAAAATTTAGAATAGTCCACATTCATGTGGGTTGCCTGTACATTTGAATTATCGATAACCCTCCTCACAATGATACTCCTTGTTAGTCGTGAATCATCAGGCTATGATGAAGTAGACCTGGATCCTCTTCTTAGTGACCACATAACAAGGGCAGCTTGATCATTACTGAATGTTGTTCTCAAGAATTCCTCTTTATCTGGATCATGTAATCCTAAATTATTTGACACAGAATTAAAAATTAAGGCATCAACAATATCCCAATTGGGCAATAATAAAATATTTGCATTTTCACCATCTATCTAACCTCGTTAGGGGTTATATTTTGGAACTCTTGTATCATTTGTTCCTTTATTTTATTCTGAATGGAGGCTTCATCCATTTCTGGATGCTTTGCTTTCATATTTCTACACCTTTGTTCAAAAATGTGCATGTTTTCCCTCCATGCAAACTGATGGAAAGCCCTAGATTTTACAAAACTATTATCAGACAAAAATTGTTGACTGGCTTGTTCCAAAATAGGGTCTAATTCCCTTCCTCTAAAATCTACTACAGTTAATTCAAAACTTGGCACATGAGGCTCATGGGGGTTCCCTTCATCAATTTCTACTTGAGTAATGAAAACTCCTCCTTGTGACCCCATTTGTTCAATTTGCTCATTGGTGAGATGCTCTTCCTCAATTCTCATTGGAGTTTGGGAAGGTGAGTAACTTTCATCAGGGGATTCCTCTTCCCTTATTATTTTTCTTCTTTTGGGAGAAGGTTCAGGGGGTCTTCTTCAAGGATAGTATTAGTAGATTCAATTACCTATTTTTCTTTGTTTACAATGGGCATCTGATCCCGAATAACAGTATATCCTATCCTCTTTCGCACAGCAAGTGGACCTACTCCTATGTTAGGGGTGAAACCCAATTTCCTCATAACTTCTCTAGATTTATCTGGAAAAGAATCAATAAAATGTTGTTTCTTCTAATTCTTTACCTTCATTATTTCTGAGAATGTACTCATGAGCTTATTTATCCTATCTGCATTAGTTGCAGCATTACTAAGAGGACTGTAATCTTTGTAAAAACAATTAATAAACTCCAAAACTTTTGAATAGACTCTCCAATTTTCTTTCTTTATTTTTTGCTCCTGGAGATAATATTCATTCCTTATTATATCTTTAGGGAAATAGAATTCATGCTGACTTGGACGAAGCTTGATCCTATGTCTAAGAGCAGAATTAAAGAAATCTTCTATGTCACAAAAATGAGCATGAGATATTGCCATCTTATACTAAACCAAAAATTTGTAGAGAAAGATCCACCCTTCTTTAGTTATTACAAACTGGTGAGCTACAGTGAAAGTAGGAAAAATTGATCATGTTCCCCTTTTGTGCAAAAAGGTCTCCTCCACTCCTCCCAACTGTCATAAAAATTCAGCTACCCCTACCTTTAAAGGTACCTGATAGGGTAGTACATGGGGTGTCCCTTTGAATCCATAGACCCTAATGACAGTTGAGACTGGATATGGGATGATATCTCCCCTATTATGTGAATCTTTTAAACTATGGGGTCTGTCCATAGGCCTAACAAGATGCATTAGTGCCTTAGGAATTCTGGGATTGTCACTCAATGTGAGGCATCTTAGTTTAGAAGCAAAGTGCCTATCAAATCTAACAAAACTAGCATTTTCTGCTTCCCCAGTCATGTCTACACTCCACAATTGAACTGGTAGTGCCTCCCCCTCTTGTTCCCTATTTAAAACCATTTCTTTACCAAAATATGTAACCCCTTTAAAAAGAAACATATGCATCAATAAGGAGTACTGACCCCAAACCTTTTCCACCTTTCCCTTTGCAATCCCCACCAATCCATTGTGAATCTCATTAGCCAGGTAAGATGCAAAATCAAAAATTATTTCTACACCAAAAAAGGAGATTTGGGTGATCATATACATGAAGCTCATCAGAATAAAATCTTCTTCACCCTCTCCAAAGACTCTACACAGGGTCGTGTATATCTCTGCTGCCCTGGCATTAAAGCATGATTTCTTGAAAGGTTCTCGAGAAGATGATGTTATTGCTTGTAGGTTTCGAATTCTGCCTATGTGGGCTTTTAGTGCACCTTGTCTAACTACATCCCTTTTGGACATATATTCTTTTTCTAACTCTATCAAATTAATGGGCACATGATACTTAGTGAGAGGTCCCAAACTAAAAACTTTCCTAATTTCTTCTAGACCGATGGTAATTAAAACCTCACCATCCATTTTTCTCACTACCTTAGTGGCTTGATCATAAATTTTCACTACAGCTTCAAGTAGGTCATAATCCATAAACACACTGGGAACAACAAGCTTTCCAAGATCAAAATTTCATATATTGGCATGAGGGGCATATAATTTCCTTTCTGCGAACCATTTTTTGAACAAACTGAAACTAGTTTGAAAAGTTTGAGCATCCTGAACCCAATTACCCTTATCATACAATCCATCAGCTATCCTTAGCCTAGGGTTCAACAAGGTTAACCTTTTAACTTTCACTGTCTCTACAGTAGACTCAGGAAGCAACTAAAGCAAATCATCATGCACATTCCTATCCAAATAGTTTATTGCACCTGAAAATCCCTTCTTTAGAGGCATCTTGGACTATTTTTTTTTTACTGAAAAGCTTACAAAGATTATGGTAGTACAACTTACTTGAATTCTGTCTTTGTTTTCCTCTATATTTTTGCAAACTTTCTGCGAACAGACAACTTCACAATTTCTACCAGACTTCGGCACACTTTCTTTCAGTAATTACTTCTACACAAGAATGGCTCCAAATCTTTTCTCGCGTAAGATGAAACTGATGAAATCTCTCTGTATTATACTCAGTTTTTTCTCACAGATGATGCTTTCATGTCTAATTAATACAGAGAGTGGCACTACATTCTCTGTTTAAAACTGCACCGTCGATTTTCAAAGATCCTACGATCATGTGATACGGAGAGAACAACTAGGAGTTGCATTTGACATGTCGATCAATTTACCTAATGAGAACTTACCACGTATAGAATTTTTTCCTTGATGGCACTTGTATCTGGACCCACTGACAACTGAGGACACGTGTCAGCATGTCACTACTTTGTTATGCATAAAGAACAAGCACCTTGCCATAGTTAAGCAGTGACAATCGTCGATCTAATTCAAAATCGGTCAAAAGATATGTTACTGGGCTTGTTAAGAAAGAAGGCGGTGGGCCCTACTCGCTATGTCACTATAAGTATCTCCCTCACAAATCTTCATAGCGAGAAGATGACAGCCGTTGATCATATACTCAATCAAGGGTGAGGAAACTGTACGGAGTCTTCTGATTCATATTCACTATGTCGCACAGCTTAAAAAGCATGCAATTTTTCAAAGCGAGGTAGCAAGGATTGTTTATTCCATTCCAATCTGACATTCAAGATCTCTTTATACATTCGATCAAAAGGGCATTGATGAAAATACAAAATTCTACATAGTTGGTGCCTGTCAAGATTTTACTGCAGTCCTAATTGTCATCCCACATCACCAAAGGTCCCGCCAACCTTCAAATTTCATGGGGCCTCACTACTTCGCTAACAGCGAAGTATCTAATTTTTTTGATAGTGAGGTAGTGAGCTCCAACACTTTAATGAATTCCATACCAAAAAATGCAAGGGGCATCAGATAATTATTTTTGTTATTTAAACTACTTCTGACAATGGTATTTATTACTTGTCACGCCACCTGGTGTAGTCATGGTACCGACAAAATGCAATGTCACCGCCTCTTAATTTCACTGGCCTCGCTACTTCGCTAACGGTGAAGTGTTTGATTTTTTTGATAGTGAAGTAATGACAACGGTAGATCTACTTGGATCGGACGGCTAGTAAAATGAGAAGAAAGGTGTCTCGGGGGAACAAAAGATAGAAAGTGACAGAATATTCATCTCATTTGAAAATTCAAAAATTCTCGCCTGACAATTTATGAATAGAAAGAACATAGGGTTTTCATAAAAAAATTTTTTTCCAATCGATGGATTATCCAGAAACCCTACGTTTCACTTAGATATAAAAATTTGACTTTTCTACAATTGAACAAAATACTTCTGTTACACAAAAAGTCAGACCAACAGTGGCTCTGTCTGGGGATGATAGACTACTTGAGTCTATGCAAGAATTCAGAATCTATGGGAGAGCAGACCACACATTTGGTAAGATGACAACTTCTTCAAAGAGCACAAAGCAATACAAAAAAACAAGGAACTAGACTGCACAAGGATATTTACAAGGATTTACAGAAAAAACAAAATGATAGGAAACCCTAAAACTACTATTCATGGAAGAAAATAAGTATTTTTCAAGAAAAATACCTCTTCAAGAACTATCCATGAACTGGAAATTCAAGAATATTGTCAAATATATCTTTGAGTATATAAAAATCTTCACCCCAAGTATTCTCAATGAGATATGGGCCTAACCAAATAGGATCAAATTTGCCATGTTTTCCTTTATCTTCAATTTTGGCATTCCACATTAAGACTAGATCTCCATTTTAAAACTTTTTTCTTACAGTTCTTTTATCATAGAGTGTCTTGACTTACAATTGCAACTTTTGGTTCCTCAAAGATGTGTCTCTTTTGGTGTCAGTCAATCCTACCAATTCATCCATTCTTTCTTGCATTTCATCTATAGTATCTTCATCATATAACTGGATGTAATTGTATAGTCCCATCAAGTTGTTCTGAGGCATTCTGGCTTGAATCCCATGCACTAAATCAAATGGAGCTACACCAATTCCTTTCTTTACAATTACTCTATCAGCCCATATTGCCAACTATAACTTGGAATCCCATGCCTTTTTATTATCATCCAAGGTTCTCTTAATGACCTTCAACAGACTCTTATTTGTGGACTCAACTTGTCCATTCCCTTGTGGATGATATGGAGCAGATGATGATCTTGTCATTCCATATGTATCACAAAATTTGATAAACTCCTCAAATCTGAAGCACATAGCATTATCTGTGACAATTCTCTGTGGACATCCAAATCTAGAAATAATATTATTCAACAGGAAATTATTTACCACTTTACTTGTCGTATTTCTTGTGGGGATAGCCTCTACCCATTTTGTAAAGTAGTCAGTAGCAACCAAAATCCAAGAATAGCCAGTGCTAGACTTTGGAAAAATCTCTCCTATGAAGTCTAGACCCCATTGTTGAAAAGGTGTTTGAATCTCAACTGGCTTCAATGGAGTATTTCTTCAGAATTTCAGCTTTCTAGCAAACCTCTAACAAGGATCACATTTTCTAACCATAACTTGAGCATCCTTGAATAGAGAATGACACTAGAATCCAACCCTCATTATCTTATGTGTAGTAGTTTTGGCCATGTAGTGTCCTCCATATACTCCAGCATGCATTTCTTTCAAAACCTCTTTTGCCTTTTCTTTATCAACACACTTCAACAGAACTCCCTCAAAGTTTCTCCACCACAAGTTATTTTGGACAATTATATACCCGATGGCTTGCAATTTAGTATTCCTCTTTTCATTGTCAGGCAGATGGGGAGGAACTTCCATATGTCGCAAGTAATATATGACATTGGTGTACCAGTCACATTGGTCCATGTCACATAATTTAGCTTTGAGATCATCATTTACCAGATTTATCTGATTAGCTTCTAGATTAGTTTTGGCCATGAGTTTGGCCAAACCTTGACCTCTTACTAACTTTTTTATTTGTATGTCAATGTTAAATTCCTGGATTCTATTGATCCATCTACACCTCCTGCCTGACACTTCCTGTTGAGAGAATATATCCTTGATTGCAACACTAGGTACAAAAGCGATAATAATAGCACCTACCAAGTAACTTCTGAAAGCTTTTACAGCCTTTACCAAAGCATATGCTTGCTTTTCATTTATTTCATACTTCAGTTCAGCAGGCTACAGTGACTTGCTAAAAAAGGCAATAGGCTGCTCATATCCTTCTTGATTTTTCTGTAATAAGACTGCAGCTACAGTATGGAATGATGCAAAAGAACAAATATGCATGGGTTTTGCATAATCTAGGGTCCTCAACACTGGAGCATTCTTTATTGCATTTTTTATATCCTGGAATGCTTGTGAAGGTTCACCGTTCCAATCTATAACAGCTCCCTTCTTGAGCATCTTTGGGATGGGTCTACTGATTTCAGCAAAATTGGTAACAAATCTCCTCAAAAAATTTACTTGGCCAAAAAAGGACTGAATTCCTTTCACATTTTTTGGTTTGGGGACTTTATCAATAGCTACTACCCTTTCAGGATCTATTTTTACCCCATCCTTAGACACTATGTGTCCTAATAATTTTCCTTCTGTGACCCCAAATGTGCATTTCTTTGAGTTTAAATATACCCCATATTCTAGGGCTTTTATAAAGATTTTTTCCAAATGTTTGCAGTGATCTTCAGCCTTGTTAGAATACGCTATAAGATCATCCTGGTATACAACCATAAATTTTTCAATATACTCATGAAATGCTACATCCATGGCTCTTTGGAAAGTAGCTCCTGCATTAATCAAGCCAAAAGGCATCCTCACATACACATATGTTCCCCAGGGGGTTGTGAAGGTTGTCTTGAACTGTTCACTTTCTTTTACTAGAACTTGATTATACCCAGAGAAACCATCCATCATTAACATCAATTCAGAGCTAGTTACTTGATGTAACATGGCTTCCATATTAGGTAAGCCATAATTGTCTTTAAGAGATGCAATATTTAAATTTCTAAAATCAACACAAAGCCTAATATCTCCATTCTTCTTCTTGATAGGAACCAAGTTTGAAACCTAGTTGGAATGCCTGATTGGTTTGATTATCCCACCATCTCTCAGTTTTGTCAGTTCTTCTTGCATTTTTGGGGCAAGGGTAGGATTGGTTGGTCTCTGTTTTTGCCTAAAAGGTCTTACATTTTCCTTCAATGGTATGACATGCTGAAAAAGATCCTCCCTGTAAGCCTTAAGGTCATCATATGACCAAGCAAAAACATGTCTGTATTTTCTAAGTAGGTCAATCAATGTTTTCCTAATTTCAATAGGCAGATCTTGGCCAATATAAACCCTTTTAGGAACTTCATCAGTACCCAAGTTTATTTCTTCTAACTCCTAGGGTTTGGGGTCATTTACTTCTGATTTTACTCTATCTTGGCTATCAAAAATATTTTCCAAGACTACCAACCCCTTCGGCATCTTATTTGTTTTCAATTGCATTATTTCTTGACCAAAAATGGTTTCCTTCCCATTTACGATTTCAATCAGTCCACTACAATCCATCTCCTGACCGTGGTACTTATCTTCATTTAACAAAAAATTTGTAATATCTTTGTCATCTTCAAACACCTGCCAATTTTTAATGTTGTCAGGTATGGAAGGTCTATTTTGCACCTCAATCTGGGAGATTCCTGCAAATGATATTTCTTTTGGCTTGATTACTACATTTGCCAAAAGATCAGCCATCTTATTTTGGGTCCTATCTCTCCATGAGATCCTAAATGCATCAAAGAATTCTATCTAATCCCAGACTGCATTTCTATATTGTTTCAATCTCCTATTCTTGGATGAGTAGGTTCCTTTGATCTGAGAGATAATTAGTTTAGAATCCCCTATGAGACATAATTTCTTAATTTTATGATGTATGGCAACTTTGAGTCCTAGCAGCAATGCTTCATATTCTGCAATATTATTAGTGCAGGAAAACTTCAAGGTGAATGAATACCTAAAAGTGTTATTTTCAGGGGACACAAAGACTACACTTGCCCCTGCACCCTCTTTAGAACTAGCCCCATCAAAGAACATTGTCCATAATTTTGGTGAATTCATGCAACATTCAACCTCATTTTCGATGATAGCAGGTAAGTTTTCAACTTCTTGAATAATTAATTTAGCCCTAAAAGCATTAATCCCAGTATCTAGGAAACAAGTGGTATCTTTGTCAATTTCTTCACCTAATATGTGGTTAACCCTTGGTTCCCTATTTACCCTGATAGCTTTGTCCCCTATATGAAAAGTGGCATAAGTAAGATCACATTGTAGGCTTCCCCCCATGGCAGCACTCCATTTTCTAGAGAGTAACATTTCGTAGTGTGGAGGTATATCTACCACAAGGACAGACAAGGTTAATTCTACTTCAGGATAGGCAGCCAGTTTGAATGGTAAGGCATTTATAGTACCTATGTCTGGGACTTCCCTAGAATCCATCCCTCTACATTTTCCCTGCTTGGTATCCACCTTCAATCCTAAGGCTTCCATTACTTTGAAAGGCATTATAGTGTTGGAAGCTCCTAACTCTATCATACAATTTTTTAAGGTCTTCCCCTTTATGATTAGACTAAGGAAAAAAGGATCAATATCTTCTATGAATTCCACTGAGGAATCATCTAGAAACATTTGAGGAATCTGGGATATGATACCACTATCCTCTATTGCTAATCGGGTCTATTGGGACACAGCTTGATCTTCAATAACATTATTGTTTGCTATTCCACCCAACCATGACAAAGTCTTATTCTTATGCTCTTCAATTCTAAAAAGTTCAGACAAGGGCACTTTTACAGTAATTTGAGATAACATGAAAATCATATCAACAAGTTCAACCATAGTAGGTTTTACAATAGTACCTGGAATCGGAGTCTTTTGAGTAGTAGGCACCACATTTTTCTTGATAACATCAGGTTCTGACTTCTCTGGTTGCACCATTGGTTTTGTTGCTTCACTTATCTGAAATTGAACCTTCTTCTTTGGTTCCCATTTCTTACCCTTGTTCTCCTTGATCTTAGGCACATCTACATTGACTTTCTTGTTTTGATCATTCATCTTATGAGTGATGTCTTTGATGAACACACTAGATGGCCTTCTTGCATCATTATTTACTGCTCTATTTCTCAAATTATAATTACTATGGACTTGTGAAATCATTTTGGCTATAATTCTATCAATTTCCTCCTTGGAGGGCTTTCTTAAACTTGTGAGACCTACATCAAAAAATGTACTGCATATCTTATCTGTATCATACCCTTCATCATCTAAAAGTACTTGCTGATGATGTAGATGGTAAGCAATTCTTTGGCTAGTAACATCATTTTCAGGCTCTTCTGAATTAGAATCTATCAAATCATCACACATGCTCACCATATTGTAGCTTATATCATAATGGTTTTTCTCTTCAGTTTCTTCTTCAGCTTTTACTCCTTGAGCTTGGGCGAATGACTGAGCAAGAACACAATAATCAGCAGAATGAGGTGATTGGCATATAATACACCATGGTACATCATCATTCGTATTTACAATTTTCCTTTGCAAGGGATCTGGAGTACCCTTATCCTTCACATTTTGGGTCTAGTTGGGAACTGGTTTACCATCTTTCCACTGGGTGGTGTAAGAGTAATTTTGCATTCTAGGCTGCCTATTGAAATTTTTGTTATTCACAGGGGGTCTTTCAACAACATTTAGCATATTGAAACTAGTGGGATTCATCTTCTTGAGAATTTCTAAAACCTGGCCTATAGTAGGTTCTTCGGGCTTTTTTCCTATGGGAGTTTTGTCACCCTCCCTTTTATTATTGTTTTTAGGATTAAAAAGCTTAGGATCATCCCTCCTTCCTAGTTTTCTAGATGCCTTTCTATTATTCTCTATATTCATTGCAACTCTATAGGCATCTCTTAAAGTTTTAGGATCCTTATCCCTCAATTGATAAGCCATTTTGCTATCAAAAGCATTGAAATAGGTTGTGAGACAGACGTCTTCATTTAACCTCATAAATTGAAAAAGTTTGTACATACCCTTTTGGAATCTCACATTGAAATCAAATGTGGATTCATTTGGATTCTTCTTGATATTGTTGAACTCGTTCAACATGAATCTTGCATTAGTGTTGTCCCCATATTGCTCCTTGAACAATTTCTCCAAATCACTCCATGAGGTAATACTGTCATCAGGAAACCTCCTAAACCAATCCCTTGCATCCTCTATTAGTGAATGCACAAACAATTTCATTACCATGTCCTCATGTTCAACTTCATAATGATTCAACATGTCAATGAAAATCCTCAAATGTTCTTCACCAGTAACAACATTATTTCCAGAAAACTTAACCACTTTATCTCTTAAATCAAATAAGATGGGATGTGGGGCACTAGGAATACCAAAAAATGATATTTGTCTATTTTTTCCAAGTATATAGGTTTTTTCTGGAAACGAGGAACATTTGAGGTACTAGCTATATTAGCTTGACTCAGGGGAGGAGCTTGGGACTGTTATGGTGGGATAAATGGGACTTGAGTGCCAATAGTGGAAGATTAGGTGGGAGCAGATTGGGGTACTCCCTAAGTTGAAATTGTGGGACCAATAACTGGTGCAGGATTTGTAGGTGGGATAGACAAATTGGGCCATGAAGCCAATGTAGAATTAGACTTTATGAATTGGATTTTCCTTCTAGTTTCTACAGCTTGAGCTTCATTCTCAACCTTCTTGAGTTCTTTTGCAAGATCCTCCCTCTCTTTTCAAGCCTTCTCAAGATCTAGATCTAATTTAGACATGGAGGGTTGTATAGATTTGCTCAGTATAGCTTGAGGCTCATTTATTTGGATTCCTACAGCCTTGCCTTTCCCTTTATCTGGAGCTTTTGCAGTGGGCTCTACAGGATCAACTTGAATAGGTTTATAAGCTTGAACTTGAGCAATAACTTGTTGCTGCTTTTGATTTAGGCATTTCTCCTGTTCTTGAACTTTAGCTCTCAGATTATCAACATCTCCAAAGACATCCTTATGGAGAGTTGTAGTATTCTCTTCTAATTTTTTATTTTGCTCTTTCAAAGTAGCCATCCTTCTTAGTAGAGCATCTCTTTCTATTATGGCATCTAAGGTGGCTTGCTCCTTCTCCTTTTCAAGATGAATGCATTTAGCTTCTTCCTCAGCAATCCATTTCTTCAAAAATTCTATTTCAGAGTGCACTTCTTTAGGGTCTGCAGAAGTTGCCTCAAAATCAGCAGGGTCATCTAGATCTATAAGGTTTGGTTCTATATATGGGGCTAATCTGGGATTAAAAGGATTATCAGATGAACTCCTAAATCCTAGCCTACAATTCATATCTACTATAGGATCTGGTCTTAATGAAGCAATTCCCATAGTAGATACATCCTTGTCTTGAAAAACTCTCTCATCTAGTAATGGGGTATTGAAAATTCCTCCTAAGAGTCTTGTAGTTTCGAATTCAGAGCTAAGCGAAGAAGACTCTCTTCCTATTATTGGTTGATAATGGGAATTGACGGATGCATTACCTCTAAGTTTCCAAGTAGCATTTGGATCTGTATTTTTCTTATTTTGGTTCTTCCTACCACCTTGGGGTAGATCAGTATACATTGATACATCAGGATTGGCTCTCATGTAAGCTCTTGTGTTTTTCCTCTTGTCAACCATATTAACCTTTTGTTACAATAAGCACTAGCTTCAAAACCTTGACTGAGTCACCACCATATTTTGGGAAAATATATAATAACACTTTTACTGATTGAAGGAAAACAATACACAAGTAGGAACAAAAATATATGGCACAGACAGACCAATCAGTGATGTTGTAAGACTACAACTCTTGCTTGTTAGATAAGACACTTGGATAAGCTGGGTACGTCAGTGTGTAGCAATGATACTTGGTCTCTATCTTCTTTAAATTCTCAAGGTTTGACACTAAAATATTCCCTTATAACCACGGGAAAAACATAGATCACATGACACAGATGTACATAGCAGGACCAAAGAAAACTACAGTACTTTTCACAAATGTGTTGGACAAGTCCCTAGTAGAGTCACCATTTTGTTGGTGCTTTTTTACAAAGTAATAAAACTACTAAGTGAAAAAAGGCTTAATACCTGGATAACAGTACATACACAACCTAAAGACTAGCCAATTCTCATAAAAAATTGCATATGCAAAGTACTAGGACCCAACTTCAACAAAACCACAGATTGTTTTCTGCTCTTTTGGCTCTGCAAAACCAGGGCAGGTGTACCTAGGGATGGTTCAAAACTGGAACAACTATATGAGGATTATTCTTTGTTTCATTGTGATTCTCATTTCAAGATCATTAAATATATACATAATTCTTACTAGCTTGATAAACACATCCCATAAATAGATATGGCCAAGAATTCTTCTATAGATCTGTAGATGTTTTCAACAACAATGGCTAACTGAAGCTAAAACATTCAATGCAGACAAGTGCCAGCCAACTTTGAAGATCTACAGGAAATAAAAGTAAAATTTTATTTGATGATGCATTTGAAAAAACCATTTATAATATACTTCTCCTTCAGTTGAAATAACTTGATCAGTGCCTAATCCATTTGGGTTCAGAGTCTATAGCAAATTCTTAAATCTAATTTGTTGCTTTACAACAAATTCTATCAGCTATTCTTATCAGAATTTATCATTCAAAATCCTTTTCAATACCTAAGAAATCTCATCACATTCATCAAAGCCTTTATTTAATCCATTGAATTAACAACAATGATAAATGGATATACAACCCTACTAGATTGCAATCAATTGCACAAGTTTTTACTCATACAACATCAAGGTAGCTAAGTATTTAAAAGGAGACAAAATTCAAAAAGAACTGATATGGGGACAGTTCATAATTTGTATTCATTTCCTTTGAAAATGGTATATCCTTTACAATAGACTTAGAATGGCCTTTAGAAAAGAAACATAGCTCATTCTACATTCATGTATTCTCAGATAATTTGACATAAAAATACATTACAAACTTGCTTTCCAAATTTGGACCAAAAACAAGACTAAGCACAATACTTAGTAAAAATAGAATTCGGATTATTCTTTAGCCTTGGGATCTCACTTAAGTAGTGTGAGATGCAACAAGCTTCAGGCTAAAGACAAATGACAGGTGTCCTTCTAAAAGAAAGGGCACTCACCTACAATTCTGTCAAAAAGACAAGAAAAAAATAACAGAAAGGCTAATTACAACAAACATTCCTTGGTGGGTCCCTTTCTGTTATGCTTCTTAGTTGTTGAGACAAGAAAATATGATCTGATCTTACAATCATTCTTCATCTTCGGAGTACATAACCATGAGTTCTGAAAGTGATGTATCATCTTCAGTTACCTGCAAACTCACTTTAATCTAGGGATCTTCCATGTCTTCATTACTAATTACAAGGGTAATTGTTACTTTTGCATCTTCCTCCTCATTGTCTCCTGACATCTATTCCATAAACTGATTTTTCCATTTATTAAAAGCATCATCATCTTGCCAATCAGAACTTAGAGCTTCTCTTTGTATCTTTATTAAAGAATTTGCACTTTCTTCTAAATCATCAAATTCTTTTCTCATAGCAGTATAAAACAACTATATTTTTACTAGCTCTTCATTTTTCTTTGCCCAGAACCAATGGCCAGTCTCACTGATGATGTTTATTATTCTTTCATTGAATAACTCATCCATCTCCCTTTTCCATTTTTCCTTTTCCTTTACTGTATCAAGAAATTCTAAAGCACAAGGAAATAGGGTGATTTTTTCAGCAATATATTTGGAAAAACATAGTGTTAATCGTCTCTATAAAGAATCTCTTTCATCATCAAAATTCTCTAGCTTATTTAATAAATAAAAAATCTTCTCAACTTGATGATAAGGCATTTGGACTGCAGATATACATATGATTTTAATATCATTATTTCTCTCCCTCCATTTATGCGCAAGAAAAGTTAGTCCATCCTTTTCTCTATTCAACTCATCCATGAGGGTTACAATTCTTGTCAACTGATCATAAAAAGTTGACCATTGTATTTTATCCCTCAAATGTACCACACCCTGCTTCAATTTTTCTTCCTGTTGATTTCTGAATTCTATCTGCAACTCATGTAATTTGGTATTTTCTGCTTCAAAGTCCTCTGCAGTATAGAATTGGGGCCTTTCGGGGGTGTCAAGTATTTCAATGATAGGGGTTGATCCAACAAATGACTATGAAGGGTATGCAATTCTAAGTGTACTAGATTCTCCCACCTTTCTTTTCCCAAGTATCTTCTCCAATTGAGATACCCTATTTTCTTGCTCAATTCTCTTTTTTACTTCTTGATTGTAGGCATCCACCACTATTTCATACTTACTCTGCAAATCAGTCATTTCTTTTTCTTCTTTTTCTACAGTGGCCAAGGCAAATTTAGAATAGTCCACATTCATGTGGGCTCCCTGTACATTTGAAGTATCAGTGACCCTCCTCACAATGATACTCCCTGTTAGTCCTGAATCATCAAGCTATGATGAAGTAGTCCTGGATCCTCTTCTTAGTGACCACATAACAAGGGTAGCTTGATCATTACTGAATGCTATTCTCAAGAATTCCTCTTTATCTGACACAAAATTAAAAATTAAGGCATCAACAATATCCCAATTGGGCAATAATAAAATATTTGTATTTTTCACCATCTGTCTACCCTCATTACAGGTTATATTCTGGAACTCTTGTATCATTTGTTCCTTTATTTTATTCTGAATGGAGGCTTCATCCATTTCTGGATGCTCTGCTTTCATATTTCTACACCTTTGTTCAAAAATGTGCATGTTTGCCCTCCACGCAAGCTGATGGAAAGCTCTAGATTTTACAAAACTATTATCAGACCAAAATCGCTGACTGGCTTGTTCCAAAATAGGGTATAATTCTCTTCCTCTGAAATTTGCTATAGTTAATTCAAAACTTGGTACAGGAGGCTCCTAGGGGTTCCCTTCATCAATTTCTAATTGAGTAACAAAAACTCCTCCTTGTGACCCCATTTGTTCAATTTTCTCATTGGTGAGATGCTCTTCCTCGATTCTCATTGGAGTTTGGGAAGGTAACTTTCATCAGGGGATTCCTCTTCACTTATTATTTTTCTTCTTTTGGGAGAAGGTTTAGGGGGTCTTTCTTCAAGGACAGTATTAGTAGATTCAATTACCTATTTTTCTTTGTTTACAATGGGCATCTGATCCCGAATAATAGTATATCCTATCCTCTTTCACACAACCAGTGGACCTACTCCTATGTTAGGGGTGAACCCAATTTCCTCATAACTTCTCTGGCTTTATCTGGAAAAGAATCAATAAAATGTTGTTTCTTCTCATTCATTACCTCCATTATTTTTGAGAATGTACTCATGAGCTTATTTATCCTATCTCCATTAGTTGCAACATTACTAAGAGGACTGTAATCTTTGTCAAAAAAAATTAATAAACTCCAAAAAATTTGAATAGACTCTCCATTTTTCTTTCTTTATTTCTTGCTCCTAGAGAGAATATTCATTCCTTATTATATCTTCAAAGAAATAGAATTCATGCTGACTTGGACAAAGCTTGATCCTATGTCTAAGAGAAAAATTAAAAAAATCTTCTGTGTCACAAAAACGAGCATGAGATACTGCCATCTTATACTGATCCAAAAATTTGTAGAGGAAGATCCACCCTTCTTTAGTTATTACAAACTGGTGAGCTACAGTGCAAGTAGGAAAAATTGATCATGTTCCCCTTTTGTGCAAAAAGGTCTCCTCCACTCCTCCCAACTGCCATAAAAATTCAGCTACCCCTACCTCTAAAGGTACCTGATAGGGTAGTACATGGGGCGTCCCTTTGAATCCATAGACCCTAATGACAGTTGAGACTAGATATGGGATGATATCTCCCCAATTACGTGAAACTTTTAAACTATGGGGTCTGTCCATAGGCCTAACAAGATGCATTAGTGCCTTAGGAATTCTGGGATTGTCACTCAATATGAGGCATCTTAGTTTAGAAGCAAAGTGCCTATCAAATCTAACAAAACTAGCATTTTCTGCTTCCCCAGTCATGTCTACACTCTACAATTGAACTGGTAGTGCCTCCCCCTCTTGTTCCCTATTTAAAGCCATTTCTTTACCGAAATATGTAACCCCTTTAAAAGGAAACATATGCATCAATAGGGAGTACTGACCCCAAACCTTTTCCACCTTTCCCTTTGTAATCCCCACCAATCCATTGTGAATCTCATTAGCCAGGTAAGATGCAAAATCAAAAATTATTTCTACACCAAAAGAGGAGATTTGGGTGATCATATACATGAAGCTCACCAGAATAAAATCTTCTTCACCCTCTCTAAAGACTCTGCACAGGGTCCTGTATATCTCTATTGCCCTGGCATTAAAGCATGATTTCTTGAAAAGTTCTTGAGAAGATGATGTTATTGCTGGTAGGTTTCCAATTCTGCCTATGTGGGCTTTCAGTGCACCTTGTCTAACTACATCCCTTTTGGACATATATTCTTTTTCTAACTCTATCAAATTAATGGGCACATGATACCTAGTGAGAGGTCCCAGACTGAAATATTTCTTAATTTCTTCTGGACTGATGGTAATTAAAACCTCACCATCCATTCTTGTCACTACCTTAATGGCTTGATCATAACTTTTCACTATAGCTTCAAGTAGGTCATAATCCATAAACACACTGGGAACAACAAGCTTTCCAAGATCAAAATTCCATATATTGGCATGAGGGGCATATAATTTCCTTTCTACGAACCATTTTTTGAACAAACTCAAACCAATTTGAGAAGTTTGAGCATCCTGAGACTAATTACCCTTATCATACAATCCATCAACTATCCTCAGCCTAGGGTTTAATGAGGTTAACCTTTTAACTTGCACTGTCTCTATAGTAGACTCAGGAAGCAACTGAAGCAAATCATCATGCACATTCCTATCCAAATAGTTTATTGCACCTGAAAATCCCTTCTTCGGAGGCATCTTGGACTATTTTTTTTTATACTGAAAATCTTACAAACGTTATGGTAGTACTACGTACTTGAATTCTGTCTTTGTTTTTCTCTGTACTTCTGCAAACTTTTCGCGAATAGACAACTTCACAATTTCTACCAGGCTTCGGCATGCTTTCCTTCAATAATTGCTTCTGCACAAGAATGGCTCCAAATCTTTGCTCGCCTAAGATGAAACTAATGAAATCTCTCTGTATTGTACTCTATTTTTTCTCATAGATGATGCTTTCATGTCTAATTAATACAAAGAGTGGCACTGCATTCTGTGTTTAAAACTACACCGTCGATTTTTAAAGATCCTACGATCATGTGATATGGAGAGAACAACTAGGAGTTTCATTTGACATGTCAGTCAATTTACCCAATGAGAACTTACCATGTATAGAATTCTTTCCTTGATGGCACTTGTATCTGGACCCACTGACAATTGAAGACACGTGTTAGCATGTCGCTACTTCGTTATGCATAAAGAACGAGCACCTTGCCATAGCGAAGCAGCGACAATCATCGATCTGATCTAGAATCGGTCAAAAGATATGTTACTGGGCTTGTTAAGAAAGAAGGCGGTGGGCCCTACTCGCTATGTCACTATAAGTATCTCCCTTGCAAATATTCATAGCGAGAAGATGACAGCCGTTGATCATATACTCAATCAAGGGTGAGGAAACTGTACGGAGTCTTTTGATTCATATTCACTATGTCGCATAGCTTAAAAAGCATGCAATTTTTCAAAGCGAGGTAGCGAGGATTGTTTATTCTGTTCCAATCTAACATTCAGGATCTCTTTGTACATTTGATTAGAAGGGTATTGATGAAAATATGGAATTCTGCATAGTTGGTGCCTATCAAGATTTTACTGCAGTCCTAATTGTCATCCCACATCACCAAAAGTCTTGCCGACCTTCAAATTTCACGGGGCCTCACTACTTCGCTAACGACAAAGTATCTAATTTTTTTGATAGTGAGGTAGCGAGCTTTGGCACTTTAATGAAGTTTGTACCATAAAATGCAAGGGGCATCTGATAATTATTTTTGTTATTTAAACTACTTCTGACAATGATATTTATTACTTGTAACGCCACCTGGTGTAGTCATGGTACCGGCAAAATGCAATGTCACCGCCTCTTGATTTCACGGGCCTCGCTACTTCGCTAACGGTGAAGTGTCCAATTTTTTCGATAGCAAAGTAACAACAATGGTAGATCTACTTGGATTGAACGGCTGGGAAAATGAGAAGAAAGGTGTCTCAGGGGAACATAAGATAGAAAGTGACAGAATATTCGTCTCATTTGAAAATTCAAAAATTCGTGCTCAATAATTTATGAATAGAAAGAACATAGGGTTTTCATAAAAAAAAATTTTGCCAATGGATGGATTATCCAGAAACCCTATATTTCACTTAGAAATAAAAATTTGACTTTTCTACAATTGAACAAAAGACTTCTGTTACACAAAAAGTCAGACCAACACTACCAGTAGGTAAAAAGTTGACTCTGTCGACACAAAACTTATATCCAACACACACATTATGTATTTTGACATCCATCCACCTTGCATACAGTGTACATGTGGCATGAAATTATTCACCATAGAACACACCACCTACTCACTATAGGGACTTCCACATACATCCACATTGGCAATCCAATCAACCTTTGCAGCAGACATGTGGAGCTACCACCACATCATTCACCATCCACCTTAGCCTAAAATAAGACACATTAGTAGATAGTTGTTAGCCAAGTCATGCAAGCTATACACTCATGGCACAAACACATTTTTTTCTTTTGTACAATTTTGTATAGTCTATACATGCTAATGTCATCATCTGTACAGGTGATGTCATCACCACGTCAGCAAGGGCTTGAATTTTTCTGACATCAACAATCTGCAAGCCTAAATTTTATGGTCATTTGACCATCATTCTAGGGAAAATTTGAACTACAGTGATGATCATTTGACTGTCAAATTTAAAATCATGTTTTCCTCTCTAGACCCCTCTTTAGATGCAGTTTTGTTTTGGTAGCCTGACTTCAAATGGCCATAACTCGGTCATCTGGACTCCAAATCAAGAGTGATTTTTTTGATTTTGGGTAAAATTTCCTAAAATTTTTAGTGGTGTAGCTCTTTTCTAGTTTCGGTGCATAGATTTGTTAGAAATGGTATTTTTTGGCAACTGTACCTATCTAATCCTCCATTTTGCAACTTCAAATGCATCATATGGGTTCATCTGGACTCCTTTTCAGGTTCCATTTTTTTTGAAAGTGTATATTTTTTGTCTACATTTCAGATCTATAGTTAGATTATAGGCTTGTGTGGACAAAAATATCACTTTTAGAAATAAGTCTTGTTTTGCATTGTATTGCTTCACAATTGTTGTATTTTTTGAGCTACATTGTAAAGGTCCAGACTTGTACTCTATACAGAGGTTGTAATCAGCAAAATTAGAAAGACCACTTTTTCCATTTTGACAAGTGACCTATTGCAAACACACTATTTATAATGTGCCAAAATCATTCATTTTGGGGGGGGGGGGGGGATTTTTGATTGAGTGAAAAGGGGGGGGTGAGTACTGTGTATTGTGTCTCCTTGATCTTGTGCTCTTGCATTATGGATTTTTTTTGAAAGTTAACTCCACATAATTATGGTACTTGGAAAGAAAACATTAAAGAACCATTGGTAGAAAAAGGTTTACTACATTATGTAATTGGTGCAACAAAGAAACCTCCCGCTGATGCTGATGAAGCTAGAAAAGAAGACTAGGAATCCAAACAAGAGAAGCCCTAGGAACCTTGTTGAAAAATATCTCTGATCCTATCAAATTTTACATTAGGAAGCTTTCCAATCCAATAGAGGTTTGGGCTAAACTTGAAGCTTTGTATGGGATAGTAGATGTAGACATGGGTTACACCATAGAGGAAAAACTTCTCAAGTTGATCCTAGAAATTTTGATAGCATCAAAGACTATCTTACCCAAGTAGACATGTATAGGGCACAACTTAAGGATTGTGGTGAACCCATCAAGGATGGAAAGATGATTAAACACATCATGACTCATCGTCCACCTCAATATGCTCCCTTTGTTTCCAATTTTAATACTCATAAACTAATGATGGGTAGTGCCTATATCAAGCCTTCATTTGAATTTTTTTTAGAAATTTTGATCTTAGAACATGACAATCTAGTGGGTATGGGAATTCTCAAGTCTTCCAAGACCAAATCCTTGGTAGCAAATGAAGGTAATTCAAGTGGTAAAAACTCCAACAATAAGAAGAAGTAGTGGAAGGCTAAGCCAGAAAATGAAATGCAATAGTCCTCTTCAAAACAACAATCTTCCTCAAATCAATCTTCTTCCACTCAACAATATTTTTCACAACTAGGAAAGACTTCTTACAAAAATAATCAAAAGAGGAACGATTCCAACAAACAGGAGAAGAAAATGTGTTCCTATTGCAACAGGAATGGTCATGATGAACATGAGTGTAAGTATAGGAAGATTGATGAATTGGTCAACATAATGAGGAGACACAAAATTGATGTACCGAATGCATATAAGGATAAGGGATCTTCATCCACTTCAAAGGGTAAGGGACAAGCTTTGGTATGTAGTACAAATAATGTTGAGGAATGGATTCTTGATTTAGGAGCAACACATCATATGGGTGCTTCAAGGGAGCAATTTTCCTCTTTGAAACCATTAAATGTACCTTACATATATGTGGGAAATGATACTCAAGTGGAAGTTGAAGAGAAACAGAATGTTGAGTTGGAAAATGGCATCTTCAAGGATGTAGTTCATGTGCCTAATCTTAGCACAAACCTTCTCTCCATCTATCAAATAACTCACTATGGATGTGGCAACAAAGTAGAGTTCCTTCCTGATACAATTATGGTGAAGAATCTCAAAGATGATTCAATGGTGGTGGTTGGAAAGGAAAATCATGAGACAAGACTTTATTCTTTCTCACATTTTGTGCCTAAGTCCAATTCCCTTGCCTCATTGACTCATTCAAATATACAAAGTAAACTATGGCATGAGAGATTAAAACACCGTAATTATTGCTACCTTTAACAATCAGCAGTAAGGATATGGTCATTGGTCTATCTCAAGTCAAATATTCAGAGGGTGTATGTCTAGGTTGTGAAGCAAGTAGGAATCTTGAAGAGAAATATGACAAGGGAAAGTCTTGGAAGGCAACTCTTATTCTAGAATTGGTTCATAGTGATGTAGTTGGTCCATTTCTAATACCATCATTTGGTAAGGCCCGCTATGTTCTCACATTTATTGATGACTTTTCAAAATACTCTTGGGTCTTTTTTTCTTACTCATAAGAGTGAAGTATTTGATAACTTCATCACATTCAAAGCTCAAGTTGAGAAAAAAATAGGGAAAGCCATCAAGATCCTTAGAACTGATAATGGTAGGGAATATGTCAACTCTAGGCTTATAGATTTTTGCACATATGATGGTATAGATCTTCAACATTTAGTTGCATAGATGCCACAGTAGAATGGTGTAGCTGAAAGAAAGAATAGAACCCTTAAGGAAATGACCACTTGTATGCTTCAACATAAGTCTCTAGATCAAGTGTTTTGGGTAGAAGCCATGTGTTGTGCCAACTACATCCAAAATAAAATTCTACATTACCTTAGATGGAATAACACCTTTTGAGGCATGGTGTGGCAGAAAACCAAGTGTAAAGCACTTTAAAGTTTTTGGTTGTCCAACATGGGCAAGGATACCTCCAAAAAAGTGAAAGACATTATTACCACAAAGCAAACCATGTATATTTGTTGGATATCCTAACTATCTCAAGGCATACAAACTAATGGATCTAGAGACTTGAGAGATTTTTTATGAGAGGAGTGTTCACTTTGAAGAAACTTTTCCAAGTTTGGCTTCTTCAACTCCTCATTCTTCCTCCTTTGTGGATAGTGAACATAGTGATGATAGTGACTCGAAAGATGAGATTCCTCCAACTTTGAATCAGAGGACAACACCTTCACAAGGTCAACAAACAATTGAGGACATTCCTTCTTCCACTAAACCTCGTTGGGCAAAACAAACCCTTAATGCAACAAGGTCATTAGTGGGAAATCCTTCAGACACTCGGAGGACAGTGTAACATCACAAGTCATTTCCACATGCATATATAGTCATTGCTTCAGATTTATAGTCATTTAAAAAAGCATCTGGGATTCCAAAATGGGACAAGGCTATGGAGGAAGAATATAACTCTTTGATGAAAAAAAACACTTGGGACTTAGTTCCCCTTCATAAGGGAAGAAAGGAGGTTCGATGTAAGTGGATATATTGAACCAAATTTGTAGTGGATGGAAGTGTGGATAAGCATAAGTCCAGACTAGTTGCCAAAGGTTTCTCACAAGTTCCAGGTATTGACTATATAGAGACTTTTTCATCAGATGCTAAGATGAAATCCATTTGCTTGACACTGGCTATTGCTATAGCTCATGGTTGGGTTGTACACTAGATGGATGTTAAGAGCACTTTTTTAAATGGTGATCTTCATGAGGAAATTTATATGGAGCAGCCATAGGGGTTAGTATAGGATTCTACTATGGTTTGCAAATTGAAGAAGTCTATTAATGATCTTAAGTAGGCTCCTTGGGCTTGGTATGGCAAAATGGATTCCTTCCTACTCTCACTAGGATTCACTAGGTGTCATTCTAATTCGAATGTCTACATTCTTCAGAAGGATGACTCACACTTGATCCTAGTGCTTTATGTAGATGACTTGGTCATTATAGGGAGCACTTCATCCATCATTGCTATTGTCAAGATCTCTCTACAAGATAGATTTGCTATGACAAACTTGGGTTTGCTAAATTACTTCCTTGGTATTGAGATCACACAGTCTTTAGTAGGGATTACACTTTCTCAGCCAAAGTAAGCTCTTGATTCACTTTCTCAATTTTAGATGAGGGACTGTAAGCTTGCTCCTACTCCCTTTCTATCAGCTGTCAAGTTAGAGGCTAAGTGTACCACTCCACTTGTTGATGCTACATTATATAGATAGATAGTTGAAAGCCTTATCTACTTGACACATACATGCCTTGATATAACATTTTCCATTGGCATGGTTTCATGCTTTATGCAAGAACTACATGAGCTTCATTGGAAGGCTGCCAAGCACATTTTGCACTACATAAAGGGTACACGTACACATGGGATACATTATATAGTAGGCACAGGGCTTCAACTAGTTAAATACATAGACTCAGACTATGTAGGGGACTTAGATTCTCGTAAGTCCACTTTAGGGTACATATTTCACCTTGGTATTGGCCCTATTTTTTGGTAGAGTAAGAAGAAAAATAATTTTGCTCTTTCTTCCACAAAGGCTGAGTATTGAGAAGCTACCAATGAAACTACAAAGGCTCTTTTTTTATAGTATATCCTAGAGGAGTTTGGATTTGATCTACCTAAGCCTACAATTATTCATTATGACAATCAGAGTGCCATTGAGATCTCTAAGTATCTAGTTCAACATCAGTCGACTAAGTACATTGAGGTTCATATGCACTACATCAAAGAGCTTATACATGAGCAGATTATTGCACTATAGTATTGTCCTACAATAGAGTAGGTCACTGATATCTTCACTAAACCCTTCACTGAGGTCAAGTATATTTACTTGCAAGATCTCTTGGGGGTGTAGGATGTTGCAAAAAGGGGAGTCCCTTGACTTCTCCCTTCTCCTTCTTCTGGGAGGGATTTTTTCCTCATCTGAGGTCTTTTTCTCTCTCATCTTCTTTATTGTACTTACCTTTCTTTTTGGAGCAGAGTTTTTCAAATGAGGTTTTCCCCCTTTCTCCTTTTTATGATAGATTGCATTGCATCATTGTATTTAGAGTATTTCTTTTGTACATGGGTACCTAACATGGCCTCATAGCTAGGACCCATCATGAATTTGTGAGTTTAAGTGCATTCCCCTAAGTTGCACTTAAGGGGGGGTGTTGCTGTAAATAGATATTTATAATTTACACTTTACTTAAGTTTACCTAGGTTAGTGCATTGTTTTATTATTTTGCATTATTTTATTATTTATTTTTATGAGTCACTTAGGAGTTTGTGCACCTTTTTGAGTTGTCATGTTGCCAACATAGAAGTACACAACTCTAATTAAGTACATGGTGTCTACAACACTGGAGTTTCCATCATTCACTAAGTTGTCATATAGAAAACATAGTTATTCACACTCCTAATTTAGCACATGTTGTCTACAACAATGATTTGCATGTTACACCATTTTAGGCTTATCCTCTCATCATCCCACTTACTTCTTTTCTTAATGGAGAATAATCTATATTTAGTGGACATGTGCCTAGTTGTATGACTTATCATGATGTTGATTCTTAGGCATGTGATATGCATCTCAGAGGCCTTTATATACAAGCACTCCTAGTGTACTTGTACATTGTATTGAATACTATACAATTATTCTAATCATACTCTAGTCTAATTTGTGCTTCTATTTTGAGTTCCTTGTTCTGGGGTGAATTCTACCCTAAGGTAGATTCTTATAGTTTGTATGGATAGTGTTATACATAATAAAGGTATGAGAATGTGTAATTGTTATTTTAAATTGAACACGTCTATTTAAGGAGGAGGGAAAATCTTTTGGGAGAGACTAGATGATTCCTATTTGGTAGTTACAAGAGTCATCCAGTCTCTCCCAAAAGCTAAAAATTATATGAAAACTAGTTATAGGGGTAAGATCATTGTAGTCTCCTGATAATTTTCATAACTAAAGTTGAATTTTAGAAATAATTTTTTTAGGAAAGCACTCTCTCCAATATCACACATTCTATATTTTTTTCTTTTACGATGTCATCACAATTCAAATGGCTAGCCTTTAGTCACACAACATTACTACCACAAATCCATCTCTATTGTAATGGAGAGGTTCAACAGAAAGCTATCATACCTACGACATTGTTTTCACATAAATTTTTCACATGCGATGATGTCTCTAATGTATAGCTATCACAATTTTGATAATGTATTGACCTGTCTGGCTTCAATTCATGATAGCTTTAAGTGTCCCAATTGTAATGGACATCCTTTCCATTTCAATTTATGATGAAAAAAGTGTGACACACATCCAATGGGAGCCAATTCCTATTGGTGTCACTTGGGTGATGGGTTTCCATCACAATTACAATGGCCTGCCATTGCAATTTGAGCATATATGTAGTAGTGACTAATATTGAATATATATGTTACATTTAGTAATCTAAGGTCTTAAGGGGTCATAATAGGTTCTAATCATCATAAGTCGTCATGTGTTATGTACTAATTGGTCATATTGGGTCCTAATAGACATTATTATTCATGTTAGGTCATAATAGGTCCTATTAGGTGTTACTTGGTAATAACATGAATAACTTTAAGAAACCTCTTCTCAAT